>OZ024821.1:139355556-139954731 GCA_964016985.1 Anodontia alba
TTGATTTAGAGACAGGACTCGCTATGACTTTCTCATTCAACCCATATGCAGTCTTCATTTGCAACGGCTTTTCTATTGCATTATTGGAACAAGGTGACTGTTTCTACCTTTTTGAGTCACATGCAAGAGCTTCAGATGGAATGCCAAATGTTAATGGCAAAAACATTTTGTTAAAGAAAACAAATATAACTGGCATTTTCCTTACATTTGCGTAGATTGTTTAGTTTTGATAATTCCTTTACTACAACAGCGGTGAGTCAGTTTGATTTGCATTCGCTCTGTATATCTCATGTTTGCAGGGAGACCATAAAATGATACCAATGAGCTGGGTTTCAAATTTGTGACATAACTACCTATCCTCCTTTACAAGAATGTATTTCATTTGAGTTGTGTCCATCACAGCCTTATGCTTCCTCCCAGCTTGCTGACAGCTTAAATGAACACGGTTCCGCATTACTTGATTCACCCCTTATATGTGAAGAATTGCAAACCTCCCTGAATAAGAAACTTAAGTTAAGTGACACATCAAAAGATGGTTTGAGCAGTAAGAAATTTAAAAACAAAGAAAGTGCTATAGTCACACAGTTTCACAAGTTGGTGTCTTGTGGTCCCCAGTACATATGTACAAGTTGTTGTCAAACATTTTTCAGACATTCTGATGTTAAATTTGATATTCAGGGTCTAAAGCCCGAGATGAAAAGACTCTGTACATTAGGACATAAAAGTGTGGGGGATAAGGAATGGATCTGTCAACAATGTGCTAATAGTTTGAAGAAAAATAACTTGAACAAATATCTTCCTTTTTGTCAAGCCCGCTTGCGCTGAGCAAGACATAGTCACCATAGCTGCATTTAAGTGTATATTAGTGAGTCCATCCGTATTTGTCCGTCCTAGCTAGAAATTTTGCATGCAGAATCATCTTTCAGTGTAGTTTGAAATTTCTCCAAGACTTGGCCTTGAGGTCAGATTTGTCAAGGACATGCACTTACCAGCAGAATTTAAGAGTTTTTAAAGAAAGTCTTCTATTCAGGAAGTGCAATGCCCAGATGCTTGATATATTCCATAGAGCTCCATCTTATCGTATAGTATTGGTAGCATTGGAATGTCGTCTATCTTCTTTGCATGTATTGTGTAAAATTGCATAGAAGATACACAGCACTCCATTAGTACTTTACAAGCTAGCAGACTCTTAGGACTATCAGTCCTTTGATTATGAAGTCTGACGCTTGGTATACTTTTCGGCTAGTTTCAGATTAGTGTTGCCACTGGTGTTCGATTATAATCGATCATCAGTCACTTTTGCCTCTAGTGATTGATGATCAGAACGATTTTTTATTGTCGACTAATCGGAAAATTCTTTTTTTAGAAACCTTATTTTCTCTCGTTTTTTATAGGCAAATCATAGAGAAATAAAAATCCAAAACTATTAGGGTTATTCTAGATTTGTGGTCAATAAAAGTGAAAAAAAAAAAAAAAAAAAAAAAAATGATCAAATAGCCTTAAAAAGTAAACCCAAAAGTACTGATATTTTTCTTATTTCTCCATGAAAACATATGTTGTGGATACTCATTAGAAGCGCCTCGCGGAGGCGCTTCTAAAGAGTCCCCACAACATAAGTTTTCATGGAGAAATAAGAAAAAACATTATATCATGATACCCTTCTTATTGATCTGGCGCAATGAATAAGCACTTGGAAGAGGGCTAAATTAAGAATGAATATATTTTCTACTTCGATGATCAGCTTGTTTTACAAAACCGATGATAGGCTATGAAACTCCGGCCGATTCTCAACACTATTCCAGACATCACCACCTTATTGGTATCCTGCTCCCTTCAGTTAGATTGTTTATTTCATAACATGGCTCACCAAGTAGAGATTCTTCGTATAAGCAGGTATGTATGAACACCAGCAGCCTGATTTTTATAGGTACCGTATTTACCATATGTATTCGGACAGACAGGCTTGAGCAAACAGGTTAGACCCAGATGAGACGCCGCAGAACGCGGCGTCTCATCTGGGTCTACACTGTTTACCACTCATCCTGCAATTTTTAGACACAACATCGGGTAGTGAATTGTACTGGTTCAAAGTTTAGAACATATATGGTAAGGAGTTGAGGTGTCCGAATACTTAGGGTATATACGGTAACACAATGCTTTGTAATTCCTGGTAGTACCTGTTTTGGCATGAGTCTAGGATTTCGCTACCGTATTTCCTCTAGTTCCAGAGGTTCACATATTTGTGTTTTGCTGCTTTGATAGTTTATATTTTAACGGTCTCATTACCAATGTTTAAGTCATTTGGGACGACAATGAGCAAAAGCCGTTCCTAGCAAACAATATATATGGGACCAATATGGGATTCAATATAGGTTTTGCAACAGGGCTACATCTGGGACCCATATCGGCTGACCCATATGGGTAGCATATGGGTCCTGTATGGGTCTTCCCATATTTATCTTCAAGAAAAAGCTTTTAGACAAATGATTACAAGTATAATTCCAACCCAGTTGATGGACAGGTGTGTTACTTTAAAATTGCACATGCATACTTAGAAATATAGGTTTTCTTGTTAATAATTGGTAATGGTTGTTGTTGTTGTTGTGCGGATTTTTAACGCTACCAGGAACCCTTTAGTTTTGACAAGATATAGAAATAGTCATAGGTCTTCAATAGTATGGAATATTTTGATAAAATGTTGTATACACATTAAAATTGACAATATCTAGCCAAAGGAATCGCTATAAGCCCGAAGCTAAGAAGAGGCACAGGCAAGAATGAGGCAGCGACGACTGCTATTTATATGCATTTGTACATCCTTGCTTTCATGGATTACCCATGCACACTAGGTGCTGCTGTCTGTCACCAAGCACCACGCTGTCCACTTTATACTCAACCCAGGGCACGTCGAGTATGAGCTAGGCGTACTAATGGTCTGAAAATTGTCTCGAACCGAGCGGGATTCGAACCCAATGTGTCCCGCTTGAAAGTCGAGTGCGTTAACCCCTAGGCCACCCAGCCTTTGGAAATGTTGTTGTTGTTGTCGGATTTGTAACGCTAACAGGCACCCAAGGCACATAGAGGCAGCGGCAATAGTTATGTACATGTATTTGTACAGCCTTGCTTTCATGGATCAGCCATACACACTTGGTGCCGCTGTCTGTGTCACCAAGCGCCGCCCTGTTCACTTTATACTCAACCCAGGGCACGTCGAGTATGAGCTAGGCTTACTAATGGTCTGAAAACTGTCTCGACCCGAGCGGGATTCGAACCCATTATATCCCGCTTGAAAGTCGAGTACGCTAACCACTAGGCCATCCAGCCCATGTTTGGCAATGGTTGTTTTTGTTGTGCGGATTTTAACGCTACCAGCCACCCGAGGCACATAGAGGCAGCGACGATTGTCATGTACATGTATTTGTACAGCCTTGCTTTCATGGATCACCCATGGATGCACACCTGGTGCGGCTATCTGTCACCAAGCGCCGCCCTGTCCATTTTATACTCAACCCAGAGCACATCGAGTATGAGCTAGGCGTACTAATGGTCTGAAAATTGTCTCGACCAGAGCGGGATTCGAACCCACGATATCACGCTTGAAAGTCGAGTACGCTATAGGGGTCCCATATCTGTATCACTAGGCCACCCAGCCCACAGCCCTTTGGAAATGGTTTTGTTGTTGTGCGGATTTTTAACGCTACCAGGCACCCGAGGCACATAGAGGCAGCGGCGATTGCTATGATGTACATGTATTTGTACAGCCTTGCTTTCATGGATCACCCATGGATGCACACTTGGTGCCGCTGTCTGTCACCAGGTGCCGCCCTGTTCACTTTATACTCAACCCAGGGCACGTCGAGTATGAGCTAGGCGTAATAACGGTCTGAAAATTGTCTCGACCCGAGCGGTATTCGAACCCACGATATCCCGCTTGAAAGTCGAGTGCGCTAACCACTAGGCCACCCAGCCCGCTTGAAAGTCGAGTGCGCTAACCATTAGGCCACCCAGCCCATGGTGAGATCATCCGTATTTATATATACCCCTCAATTTTAATAGTAATTTGGACGTACAAGTTAAATTAAACAGATGACCATATGAAACCACGTCCATACCGGGAAAATGTTCACGTAAAATTTAATTTCATTTACTTTCATTTTTTTTATTGAACAAAGGATCTTTTATAATTTATTATTATCATTACTTTTAGCATTTTTGTCAGGAAATTCACCTTTTTTTAATATTATGCTGTTATCATGGTACAGTTGTTTCCCTTGATAAACATATCGAACCCATGTTGGTCCCATATAGTAGCAGGAGGTCAACATGGGAACCATAGGGGTCCAATATCTGTATCACATGGGAGCTTTTTGGGCCCCATTTATGTATCTTGAAATTGTCTCTTATCCAGGGATTATGTCAGTTTTATCTCAGGGTCCTACATAGAAGCATTTATTTTAACAATTATCGAATTTTAACAGTATGGGACCCATGTGGGTATATGGCGCCTATGTAGGACCAGATGGGCTAAATGCCCATAATCAGCCCATTTGGATCCCATATATACATGTTTGCTGGATTGTGCAAAAGAAAGCAATTATGGAAAGACCCCTATAAGTTAAAAGGATTAACAGGGTTAATACAGACATCAAGCACTCATTTTGGCATGCTATTTATTTGTAAAGGATCATTAATAAGAAATTATAACTTAAAAGTGTTAGATGTCTGGGGAAAATGGCATTAGTATAATCATTTGTTGTCCACTAATTTTGTCTTCAGCGTACTAAGGGTTAGAATTTTCTGTTATTCTGAAGCTATTAGATGCTTAGAAACAAGTATCAGCTTTCACAAAAAAGAAGCATGGTCTACGTTTGCACACAATGTGTATGCTAAGCACAGACAAAGCTTGTTTGTGAATGATAGTACTTGGTTATAATAACTTTAGGCAATTCATAGAATAGCGTTGAACCATGGAGTCCATGGCCTTTCATAAATTGCTTCTGGAGCACTGGCAAACTCTAAGACTGTTTAGGCATAGACAATAAGCATAACCAATACGAAAACACGCCTATTCAAATATATAGAAAATTTCACCTCCAAAAACTGAAAATTTTTAGATAAAAAACTCTGATATTTTTTTCATATTTCTGCTCAAAACATAGATTGTGGGTACTCGTTAGAACCGCCTCGGAGAGGCGGTTCTAACGAGTACCCACAATCTATGTTTTGATCAGAAATAAGAAAAATAATGTATACCCCTGTAAACCCCAGTTTTACTATATAAAAGTGCGGTTTAAGGGGGACAAAATTATATAATTATGATTTCGTGATGATTCATCTGATCCTTGAGCCAAGGGAGTTGTGTATAGTAAACCCCCAATATATAGACAAGCATGCGTAGGCTATAACTATATACCTCTAAGGTGGACATCCTGGCACAGGTTATTATTTTATTTTATTTATTTTCTATTTAAGTTTCCAGAGAACATGGAAAAACCCCTCTGTTTGCCACACACGAACAGCGAATATACACAAACAGCAAACATATAGAAACATATTACTTTTTCTTTCTCTATATGCTGCCATACGTTCGTATACGAGTAACCATTTCGAATTACATTAGAACCTGCACAGGGTGTGACTTTCCTAGTGGGGGTGGTGGTGGTGGCGGGGGTGGGGGGTGCGGGGGGCTCCAGTTAACATCCCGATCAGAAGGACGGCACACTGTTATCATATCATTCCTACAAATGCCTAAACCTGAGATCAATTCCGGTACCTTTAACTCTAAAACCTGAGATCAATTCCGGTACCTTTAACTCTAAAGGCCAGTGCACTCACCGCAGAACTACCACGTTCGCTGTTCGTGTACTTTCTTACAGGGAAAGTACACGGACAGCGAACCTACACGAGCAGCGTATATACACGAACAGCGAATATACACGAACAGCGAACATATATACCAACATCGAACAAACAAGAGCCGCGAACGTACATGAACAGCGAACATACACGAAAAACGAAAATACACGAATAGCGAACATATACAGAATATACACGAACAGTGAAAATATACGGACCGTGAGCAAATATACAGGACAGCGAAGACCCGGAACAGTTAGTATATCCACTAATATCCTTTATCACTGTTCGCGCTTTAGAATGGCCTGAGTCTTCTGTCAACCGTAGCAAACACACAACGTCGTAACAACATCGTTCCGATGATGCCACGCGCATAAGATCGTAGCAACGCCTTCCACGACGCCACGCATATAAGATCGTAGCAACGCCGACGTCAAAATGATGTTATTATGACGGTATGTGTCTCGTGCATAACGTAACAACGTCGTTTTGACATCGTGGCGACGTAATGACGTCGTAGCGACGTCAATGTGATATTGTTACGACGTTATGTGTTTGCTGGAAAATTTGTTTGAAATGGCTTTACTGGTTTCCATGGAGATCTAATTAATCAATGATCAACGTAGGAAGATTGTTATTATGCCATTTACACGTAACGAAGGGCAGATCAGTCTCAGGGACTTCGTTGCCCGCTTACAAAATATTGCAGATAATATCGATGATCAGACTACTCGAATGCGCATGTTGACTTGAGCATTCACTGTGCGCATGTACCATAAGGGTCTTTCTTGCATTGCGCATCAGTTAGTATCAAGGTGTAAGACAACAGAAGCATTTCGTTGTCATGGTTACTCCAGTCATAGAAAACAAACTGACACTGGAACAAACAGAGAATCAAAACAAGCATGGACTTTTTAAATGGTATGCAACATGAAAACCGCAAAGAACACAGATCAGCGGGTGAGCATAAAAAACGGGTGAACAACAACAAAAACCGCAATAATAATAATAATAATAATAATTAGTAATGGATCATTTCAAGACATTTTAGCATTCTCTAACTGATACTATTTTCTTACTTTTCCTAGAAAATGGACTTTGACATTTCGTGCAAAGTGTCTCCTTAGGAAACAATTTGCATGAAATGTCAAAGCCTATTTTATGGAAAGAATAAGAAGAAATGTCAAAATGTCTGCTGAATTGTTTTTCAAAATATCGTCTATTGATTTTTTTACCCAGCATGCCAAACTTTAAAGACTCCCATTATAATATTGATGGGAATACCGTACTTGTATGTGATGAATATTCGGACAGAACAGGGTGGACTCAGTGATGGAAGCGTGAACGGTACCAGAGGCCTGGGCCTTTAATGTTCAAATGCGCAACCTTTTTGTTTGACTCGACTTATTAACGCATAGCATACTGGGTAAAATTTTCAGCAGACAACATTTTGAAATAGAAAATAGGCTTTGACATTCCATGCAAATTGTCTTCTTTGGAGACAATTTGCATGAAATGTCAAAGCCTATTTTCTGATGAAAATAATGAAAAAAAAAATATAGAAATATGATAAATTTGTTCATGCTGGTTTAACCCAGAAAGAAGTACGATTAAGGGGAATGAATGCATATAAAAAGAGGGACAGCGTTCAAAGCAGACTATCTGGCCTCCCGTTTCAAAAGCAGAACAAAGTAATTGCTTCCCTATATATCAATCCCTTCTGAAATGGGGCTACTCATAAAGGAAAGAATTTGCTCCCAAATTCATTCTTTTAAGTGTAACGTTATTTGAGAAAGGAGACAAATATTGCCGGGGCTGAGTGATCTCCCTTAAAGGGAAAAGCAAGGATGGTAGAGAAATCACGCAATTTGGTGCACAGATCAAAATGAGATATAAACTAAGTAAGTTAAAGACGTTGAAAGATTATAAAAAAACATTATCAAGGCTGCCGCCATTTTGTATATTTAATAAGGTGCTCAAAATGTTTCTAAATATTAAATAAAATAGTCTTATTGTTAAAAAATAGTGTTGCTTTTTGAGCAAAATCAATAAATAACTAAGCTATATATACAGAAAAATGAGGTTTAATATTATCAACGATATTAATTTTTTTCAGGTTTTGCATAGTTAATTAAGGCTTTATGATATCATAGTCTCATTGAATATTCAAAATGGCGGTGCCTCCATAAAAGCAATTTTGATATACTCAAAACTTCATATTCTTATTTTTCGTCCGATTTTGATCAAATGTGCATCAGATTGCACAGTTTGTCAAGTCTAGCATATCAGGCACATTCTTCACAGAATTTGTGTTTTCCTTTAACCCATTGTCCTGCTGAACACGGGTATACGCTGCATTTGCAAACAGTGTAGATCAAGAACAGTTGGCTTCCAACTTATCTGGATCTGCACTGTTTGCCATTAAGTATGTGAATTTATGGGAACTATCCGAATCAAGTATAGGATAGGCTGAAAATTAGAAATGGGCGTGGCCATTTAATTTATTCAGCAGGACAAGGGTTAATAGTGTATCCATTCATCTTAATTAATCCTCTAGTAGCACAGAGACCGTCATGTCCTTTGCTAGTCCCAGATTACCACCGTCCCATGTAGCTCCATTCTTAAGTTTGGAATAAACTATCATCCGCCCATCTATATCGTCCTGAATTGTACTTTTATCACATGGATACTGTTGGGCTCTAGCGATAGCTAACCAGACCAAATCAGCTGAACAATTTGGAGCAGTATTGCTATTTCCAGAAACATTTAGTACTGTCCATCTCAAATAGCCAGTTCCAGGGAGATTGACACCTTTGATCGAGAACTCTTCAATTACACTTCCGTTTGTAAGATCGGTCCAGGAACTGTCAATCAGCCTTTCGGCCGAAAACCAGTTCTCGTAGTCAGTGCCAGTTCCATCGAATATCAGGCTGGCTCCTGGTTCGTCCGAATATCCTGTTAAGTCTACCTTTACTTGTTTAATACTTCTTTCGTTCCAACTGGACATAAGATCGCCATTTCTAAAGTCGCCACTGTTTAGTTGTTTCTGATTTTTCCAGGAACTGTATAATTGTACATTTGTTTTCATTCCTCCGAGCAGTCTATAGACTATGGTCCATGGTTCCACATAGATTTTAATACAACCAACTTGTTCCACATTTTCCCATTCCAGTGACGCAGCATTACAATATACTTTGTTTAAGCCTCGATGAAAGTATCCATTATCACAAATTACGTTGGCTTCGATCGCACCAGTCTCGGCAATTTCCGTTATGTCGACACTGGCGTTTTCGATTACAAGGGGTTCACATGTTTTACTGCATGTCGTTGTGACGGAAGACCAATTACCGTCTGCTTGGCAAACACTAACTTCTTGTGCACCGTTGCCACATTTGTATAGTCGCTTAGATCCAACATAAAAACGATTACCAAGAACCGTTGCACCTTTTAGTGGGTTAGGAGAGGGACAAGCGTACACGTCACATGACGAATGTCCTGAATCAGTACACATATCGTTGTCCAGACATGAGGCACAAAATTCCGATTCTTTATAGCTCCAATCCGATTTCGGCGAAAATACAGCACCAACTGTGGTCACCAGAGCGTCTGAATTGGTTGCTTCATCTGCGTAATTCAGTTCACAGAATTTCAAATTCCTCGTGTAACTGACAGATTTACATTTTCGAATCCTCGTGCAAGTTTTCACACAGTCTATGAAAGGCATTCCAAAATAAAATTGAAACGAAAGATTCACAAGTGACCGGCTAAACCATATTTTTCTCACATGTATACTTTGTACGTTGCTATTTACTGTACCCTGGACAAGCCGAAGCTGCATCGATAACAGAGATAGTATGTATAACGAGATTTTCATTTTAATCTGTCTGAAATGCCGAGAACGTCCAAACGAGTCCGAAACATCCTGCTGCTGTTCACCATGTACTAATCGATGTATCAGTGAAGAAATTCCATGACAGAGCACTAGAGCCACGTCAAAGTAAAATCTACAACATGTCATAGGCAAACATCGAAGGCCAAGATAGGTCTGTACATCTGCGTCAGGGTATATATATATAATCCGGATTTTGTACTGTATTCTACAACATCCGGACATAGTCCGTACGAATGACGAATGCCAAGCACAGCAAACACACAACATCGCAACACCGTCTTTTGGACGTCGCCGCGACGTCATAATGACGTCGCGACAACGTCGAAAAGACGTTGTGTGCTTACACGGTGGTCGGATCTAACACCGGGTGTACCAACTAGTCTAGGCCATCGCAATTCGCATCTACTTTTCCTGGCAGTCACAGCAATACTCGCACTTGACATTGATTTTAGGTTTAGGTTTTGTTTTGATGTACTGAGATTTAATTGATAAACGTATTCGCCATCTCCCATATTATATTAATATTTTGAAGAGACATATGACGCTTCACTAACAAAACAATTATCGAGTCGTACCATGCAAAAACTTACCCAGTAAGCATTCTTTATAAATCTATAGCGGGCCGTTATCGGCCCGTCAGGGTAGCTGACGGGCCGATAACGGCCCGCTATAGATTTATAAAGAATGCTAGCTGGGTACTTTCTGTAAATGCGGACAAAGAAGGCTCAGATCAGCAATTATATTCATGCAATCTTAAATAGGGGTGGGATTCGGGGTGGCAGGTGAGGGTTTGCTCTCCTCATATGCTGTAGATTATAGCGACAAACAATAAACGCTCTGATCAGACTGTGGCGTTTCAATGATTGATCTTGAGTTTTACCGTTTGGAGGTGTTCCAAAGACGCACTTTCCCTTCCCGAGGTTCCATTAAAACTATTTATAACGATCATCTACGCTATCCGAAAAACGGCTAAACTACCATATGTTGACAGAGAACACACAAACCGACTGCGTACACTACGTCTTTATTGTTCATTTACAGTGCCGGTTACAGAGTGGTTGAAGCAGGGATGACTCTAGCCAATAGGCGCGGAACCTCAGTTTTCTCTGCGTCATCACATCCCCATCAGCTGTAAAGCTGCTTTTCTAACGTTAGTTGAGCCTCGACGCCAAACAAACGTATCTTCGGACGTGCGCCCAGCAAAGCTTCAGATCAGCCTGCGCATTCGCGCAGTCTGATCAGACTATTCACTGTGCGTATTTTGAATAGCCATGGAGTCAAAGTTTCTTCATGCGGATAACGGAGACTCTGATCAGACTGCGCGGATGCGCAGGCTGATTTGAGTCTGTGTTGGGCGCACTTGACAGAAGGTACGTTTTCTCACGTTTCGGGTCAATTATTATAATTCATGATGTTTTCCGGTTAATTCAATACTATAGTTTAGACTTATCATTTGCATACATACGCTCGGTATATCTAATCAATTTGTCTGATTATTATTCCACCGCGCCATGAGAAAATATGCATTCGGGGCATATACGGATAGCGAAGGTCCAGATCAGCCTGCACCTTCCGAGGAAACCAAGGGCTATATTTGATAAAAAGCTTGACTCTGATTGGACAAAAATAGACGAGTCTGTTTGTATATATGCCTGTTACACAAAAATAACCCAGCGCATGACAAAATCAACAAAATGGCATGTGCGCCCACCGAAGACTCAGATCAGCCTAGGTATCCACCCAGTCTGATCAGAGTCTTCGCTGTCCGCATGAAGAAAGCTTAGGTTCTTAGGTACCTGCTGAGCGCACAGCGAAGACTCTGATGAGACTGGGAGGATTCCTATGCAAATCTGAGTCTTCGCTGGGCGCGTATGCCATTTTTGTTGGTTTTGTCATGCGCTGGCTCGTTAATATATTCACACACGGTAATCTCGTAAGGGGTAGCCGCAGTTTATGTATTCAAAATCTTTACGCAAACTTCCGGCCATGACTTACGAGACATCCAAATGTCAACAAACGGGTAAGTTCTCCTGATTTATTAATTTTTCGTCAATTTCATAGACATATTTAAAAAAAAAAAATCAGACAATGCTATTCCCAGCAACTTTCATTTCTACGTCGGAAAAGATAGGTGTAGGCTTGGAAAAACAAGCGGCTAATTTTTTATTTCAATTTCACCCGGAGATGGGTAGTTCGATATTCCTGTTTGTACTTTTTACCAGTGCAAAATGAAATTAATTTCAGCTATCTTGACTATGAACTATTTATTCAACATATCAAATAAGACACACTGCAACCTACGTCTACGTTGAAATACACAAGATGCTAAATTTCCCAAGCATTTGTTTCGGGGACTAAAATATTTGTGCCGAATATGACTTACGAGGCCGACTACCCTTTACGGGGCATTAACCTTTATGGGGACAAGAAAACCAATTGTCAGGTGTCTGATTACAAGGCCTGATTATCCCTTATAGGAACTTAAGCCATTATCAGAATGCCCCACATTTAAAAATTAGCAGATTTTAGACCAAACCAGTTTCAAAATATTCCATTTACATATAAACAATCCATCACGAAAACCTGCCTATATAATATTGACCCCCTTAAACCCCACTTTCATACAGTAAAACTGGGGTTTACAGGGGTATACATTATTTTTCTTATTTCTGCTCAAAACATAGATTGTGGGTACTCGTTAGAACCGCCTCGGTGAGGCGGTTCTAACGAGTACCCACAATCTATGTTTTGAGCAGAAATAAAAAAAATATCGGAGTTTTTTACCTGAAAATTTTCAGTTTTTGGAGGTAAAATTTTCATTGTATTTGAATAGGCATGTTTTCGTAATGAAACACAATGAAATGTTTTGCAAATGAGACAGCATACGTCAACAGGGTTTTGATATGCCCCGTTTGCATATATCTGAAGCTCTCAATTGAGCAAAATCATATAAAAGTTTCGTTATACTGCCGTGACAAATCGTTTTGTGATGTACAGGCTCTCTTGTGCGCGTAAGGGTTAATGCCCTCGTTAGGGGTAGTCGGCCTCATAAGTCTTATTCGGCACAAATATTTCAGTCCCACGAACAAATGCTTTGGGGGATTTAGCATCTTATGTATTTCAACGACGACGTAAGTTGCAGTACGTCTTATTTGATATGTTAAAAAAGTATTTCATGGCCCAGATAACTGAAAATACCTTCATTTTGAACTGGAAAGAATATTGGACTACCCTTCTCCGGGTGAAATTGAAATAAAAAATAGCCGCTTGTTTTTCCAAGCCCACGTCTGTCTTTACCGACGTTGAAATGAAAGTTGCTGGGAATGGCATTGTCCGATTTTTCGAAATATGTCCAGGAAATTTACTCAAAATCAATAAATCAGGAGAATTTGTCCGTTTGTAGACATTTGGATATCTCGTCAGTCATGGCCGGAAGTTCTCGTAAAGATTTTGAGTGCATAACCAGCGGCTACCCCTTACGAGATTACCAGGTGTGATATTTCATTTAATTGCAGACCAAAATTTGAATTGAATTTGTAAATTTTATTTTAAGTGTGCTATAATTGAAAAACTAGACCTGGTAAATTTTTTGTTTCTTCTGTCTTGCTTATTTTCCAGCAAAACATTACGAAAATACGCCTATTCAAATAAATAGGAAATTTTATCTCCAAAAACTGAAAATTTTCCGATAAAAACAGATATTTTTTCATATTTCTGCACAAAACATAGATTGTAGGTACTCGTTAGAACCGCCTCGTCGAGGCGGTTCTAACGAGTACCCACAATCTATGTTTTGGGCAGAAATAAGAAAATAATGTATACCCCTGTAAACCCCAGTTTTACTATATAAAAGTGGGGTTTAAGGGGGTCAAAATTACATAGGTATGTTTTCGTGATGTTAGGGTATTTTGTTGAAGGGATGAAAAGTGCCAAAGTATGCTGAGAGACCTTTCTTGTCTGTGATGTATTTTGTCCGTATAATCTGAATCTCATTATGAAAACACGCCTATTCGAATATATTGAAAATTTTACAACCAAAAAAGGAAAATTTTTAGTAAAGAATTCTGATATTTTTCATATTTCTGCTGAAACCATAGATTGTGGGTACTCGTTAGAACCGCATTGGGGAGGCGGTTCTAACGAGTACCCACAATCTATATTTTTGAGCAGAAATAAGAAAAATAATGTATACCCCTGTAAACCCCAGTTTTACTATATAAAAGGGGGTTTAACAAGGTCAAAATTATATAGGCATGTTTTCGTGATGCTTTAATTTGAGACCAAATTTGGAAGCCAGTGCATATTGTACTGTAATGCCCCTCCTTAAGAAATCTCCTTCCGAGTCACCTTCCAACTATAGGCATTTTCATTACTTAGCTGTGTAGGAAAGTTGCAAGAACGTATCATATTTAAGCATATTTTTAATTTCTTTTTAACTAATAACCTTATACACAGACACCAGTCAGGCTTTTTGCCTGGTCATTCTACAGTTTATCAACTTATCGATCTGTATAATCAAATTGTACAGAGCATTGATGCGAAACAGTATACATGTATGGTCTTTTGTGACGTTTCAAAAGCATTTGATCGTGTTTGGCATAAGGGTCTATTATTTAAATTACAGCAGAATGGAATAACTGGAAAATTATTGAATTGGATATCAAGTTATTTATCAGAAAGAAAGCAAAGGGTCTTCGTTGGCTCATCAATGTCGTCCCCGAGGGTTATAAAAGCCGGAGTACCCCAGGGAACCGTGCTTGGCCCCCTATTTTTCTTAGTTTATATTAATGACATAGTTGAAAATTTATTGAGTATTGTACGACTGTTTGCTGACGATACGTCGTTAGCTTGTTCCTCTGCAAGCATACGTGATATAGAGGGCATCTTAAATCATGACTTACTTGTATTGTCCACTTGGAGGAAACAATGGTTGGTTGATTTTAATCCCAGTAAAACAGAAGCGATTATCTTTTCTTGTAATGACGCATATCATTTTCCGAATCATGTTCGAAGACGTTTTGGTTAATTTTGTTGAAAGTCATAAGCATCTAGGGCTTACTCTTTCTAGTAACGCCAAGTGGCATGCGCATATAGAAAACATTATTACATCTGTATCAAAATTATTAGGAATTATGAGAGCCGTTAAATACAAATTGAGTAGGAAAGCTTTAAATAATATCTATATTTCTTACATTCGACCTATCCTGGAGCTGTGGTATGGGACGGCTGTACAGCATATGAAAAAACACGACTTGAGCGAATACAGTATGAAGCAGCCAGAATTGTTACAGGACTAACGAGATCTGTTTCTATCGATAAACTCATAAAAGAAATAGGATGGTTGTCATTAATGGCTTGGCGCCAGAATACATTTCTAATATCATGCCGCCGTTTGTGTCAGAGAGAACAGAATATAGTCTGAGAAATGCAGCCGACATTTCTGTCTTAAGTAGAAGAACGGAAATTTATTCTAGATCATTTTTCCTTCTTCCGTTGACTACTGGAATAAGTTACCTTTGTCAGTAAGAAGCGCCGACTCTCTCAGTGCTTTTAAACAATTACTTAAGAGATCTATTTTTAGGAGTCCTGAAATCCAAAACTATTTTGTTTCCGGCCAACGCATAAGTTCTGTCTATCATTGTAGAATAAGAAATAATTGTAGCAATCTAAATGACGACTTATTCAATAATCATCTTAAACCAACGGCTGCATGTGACTGTGGTTTTGAGAGTGAGGATGCTAAACACTACTTTATCTTCTGTAATAGATTCACCTAGCAACGGACTAGTCTATTCCAGGCCATCCGTAAATTTCAGCCTGTCGGTATACGTCTTCTCCTACACGGTTCTCCTGATCTCTCTGATGACGACAACGTTGAACTTTTTTCATACGTCCAACATTTTATAAAAGAAACAAATCGATTTTGAAACGGAAAACCAAATTTAAATACTGTAAACATGTAAGTAGCCTGTTATATCTATTAAAGATTTATCGAAGCTTGGTTTGGTGACTCCCACTCACTACTCATCCTTCTTAGTTTCATTTTCATCCTTGAAACTAGATTCCTATAGAACTAATTTCTTATCATTGTACTCCTTTCTTCTTTTTTTTCTCTAGTTATTTTCTTCTTTCTACAGCTCTACTTGCGACCGCTCAATGTTTTGTTGATTATAAATTAATTTTGTATGCATGTAAACACGCGAACTCGGACTCTCCAGATGCTGTATATTGTTTGATCTTATATAATTTTATCTTCTTTCTTCTTTCTGTACTAGCATCTGGACAGTCGGAATTCTAGTGTCTACATAATAAGATTTACTAAATGCCATAACCTTTGTATGTTATATTTTGTTTTTGGGAGGACCTTATCTAATGTTGTGAGAACTTGTGGTCCAACCCACTTGCTATATGATTATTTGGCAATAAAATATGATTAAACTAAACTATTGTTAGGATTTGAATGGACCCAAATGCCATAATGGAAGCCTTTGGAAAAGTACGAGTAATTAGACTCCTGGTCTCTGTATAGAGATAGAGGTACACCTATACAGTTTCTTGGTTTTTTGCTGTTTTTACAGTTTAGAAATATTAAAACATATAAAATAAGTTTGCAATTTGCTTTCTGTTTACTATTAACGCTTAGCACTCTGGGTAAACATTTCAGCAGACGATATACCGAAATATGTTTCTTATTTTCCCCAGAAAACTGGTTTTCCTAAGGAGACACTTTAATGAAATGCAAAAGCTTATTTCCGGGCACAGTAAGAAAAAACAATATTTCAAAATGCCGTCTGTTGATTTTTTTTTTACCCGGCATGCTAAGATATACTTATTGATTAAATACATTGTTGTAGATATGCAAATATTGAACCTTTATTTTAAAATATCGAATTAGCCAGGTTTAAACCCTTCGAACGCTAAGCAACTGCAACAAACGACATTTTTTAATTGATTTTGATAGTTTTCAGAGAAAATAAGATCTAGTTTAAAAAAATTTTATTTGTATTAATCACATGAAATACAATCTGATACTAACATACTCAAAAAAGGTCATCAGACTTATATATGCTGCCTTGCAAACTACATTGCTGCATATGAAGGGACTAAAAAAACCGAATCTCCGATTTTCGTTCTTTCGGGTGTTCTTTGTTCCCACAGGCAACTTTTTAGATTTTTTATTATATAGTTGTGTATCCCAATATTGCAAGCATACACGTTAATAGCACAGAAGTCATTTGAAGCAATTCGGGTTTACATTACGAAAACATGCCTGTTCAAATATACTGAAAATTTTACCACCAAAAACAAAAATTTTCAGATAAGAAATTCTCATATTTTTCATATTTCTGCTTAAAAACATAGATTGTTGGTACTCGTTAGAACCGCCTCGATAAGGCGGTTCTAACGAGTACCCACAATCTATGTTTCGGGCAGAAATAAGAAAAAAAAATGTATACCCCCTGTAAACCCCAGTTTTACTATATAAAAGTGGGATTTAAGGAGGTCAAAATTATATAGGCATGTTTTTGTGATGCATGGGATTTCAGTAATAGAACAACAGAAGTATATATTAAGAATAGAAACCCCGTGGGGAATGGAAGTTGGTGCAATTACCTTATTGAGTATCTTTGAGACCACATTTGATAAAATAGTACAGTATAACCTCGATGGCTCGAACACGGATGGCTCGTTTACTGTGAATGATTCGAACTCGTTTTTGAGTCCCCAGGAAATTCTTCCGATAGCTGAAGAAAACAAATATTTTGGGATTTTAATGGAAATTTTCATAGTTTATCATGAAAATGTATGTTGTGTGTACTCATTAGAATCGCCTCATCGAGGCGATTCTAATGAGTACACTCCATATACCATTATTTTATAGAAGATGGAAAAGACATTCCTAGATTATTTTCATTTGCCTTCTGACCTTGCGCTATGATTAACCCTTAGTGGCTCGAACTACCCATGTTTCGAACAAATTCCCATGGTCCCAAAGATGTTCGAGCCATTGAAGTTCGACTGTAATAATAATAATAATAATTTGTCTAGCAGACGATTCGCGTGAAGTGGCAAGCATTTTTTTTCTTAGACTAAATAAATAAAAGTGTTTTTCGTTTTAGTTGTGATTATCGACTTAAGAGATAAAAGCGTTTTTGTTTGCCGGCCCGGAAAACCACCGCAAACAAGCAAAAACATTTATTTTTGGCTTTACCTGGAAAAATAATCGAAGTCTTGGCTCAAGAAAATGTTCCGTAATGCTATGCGAGAACTAGAATTGATTTGGATTTACACTGTAAACTTTTCGGTATTCGATAGCCCCTTTTCGGACCTTTTCAGTATCAAATTAGTAGGACCCCGGCTGGGCTTACCCTTTTTATCTAATAAATGGCGTAGATTTGGCGCGTTTTACCGGATTATTCATATTCGTCGGCCAATATTGCACGCAGTATGATTAAAATCTTATCTCTTCAAAAGTTTGAAGTTTCCATTGCTTTTGTTTATTTATTGACCGGCAATAGCTTTGGATTTTTAAATATTGTTGAGTGTTCGATTAGCTCACAAAGGATTTTTTTATATTCGCCGGGATCGTCGGTTTTTATATTTGCCGGGATCGTCGGTGTGTGACGTTTCACCCACGCATTTAAGTGTTTGGATCTGTCGGGAATACCAGTGTCTGACTTTTCATCCAAGCTATTAATTAGTTGATTTCGGTAATGTCTAACTTTGAATGCACATGTTGAGGTACTCAGAGGGGCTGGTTGTTTGGCTGAGAATGCTCGTATGAGCAACTAGCTAAGGTTCTGGAGAGATTGCACAATTGCGCAATGAGTTAGAAGATCGCTCAACGAGCCATACAAATAAGTGTTTTGAACCACAGTGAAAGTTGAGGGCGAGGATTATGACCGTTCCAAGTCGGTTCATTTGTTGTGGTTTATAACTGTTCTGTGTTTATGTTGTTGGTGATTTATTTCATTTTCCGGGTTTACTGCAGTAGACTTGGGTCTAACTAAAGTCAACTTAGGCGAACTATCCTGTCAGGCGATAGGTTTTATCAAAAATGTTATTCATTACAATCTGCTTATAACACAAATTTTGGAATCCAAAGCAGAAGCTGTATTATTTAAACAATCTTGTTATATCCAAACAAAAATATGTAGATGTTATAAAAAATTACCATCAGTTTTGATATAATCTATACATTTTTCGAATCCATCTTTGAACCATGCTATATCTAAAACCATCTTATGACAAACTGCAGGTGTTATAAACAGAAAATGTCTATTTTATTTTCATTTCAATGAAGAAATTTCATAAAGCTTAATAAAAGCATATATTAAAGAATCACTTTGTTGTTCTTTTATACCTGTTACATTGAACATTTATTAAACTTTAGTATACCCTTGTACCATATCTCTAAGTAAACATACAAAATTTGCGCCGGTACTTAGACGTTTACTCTAAATATTTTGTCTTGTTCTGTATTTATAAGCATCAGTTTATAAGGTTAATATGTTTGAATGCAGAATTTAGCGCTATCAACATTAGCAGGGAACTATTTGTTAGGAAGTTATTTGGTTGGTAGACAGGTAAACGGGTTGTCGAAATATGGTATGTTTAATCTGGTCCCTAAAACGAAGACCAGAGCGAAGCTATTAATAAAATCCTTGGTCGTTTCAAGCACTCGGTAAACCGACATGAGAACATTGCTGAAAGTGTACATGGTCGAGAGATTCACTGGCTGTCTGGAGGCGCAGGCTGCTCGTGGTCTTCATTATTCGTCTAAGATGCGGAACCCTAGAAAGGGCTCTTCTACCATTTACGAATAACGAAGGCCCAGATCAGCTTGCGCATCTGTGCAAGATTTTTTTATGTTTTCCCATATTTTCTATAGTATCCAGAATTCTGTAAGCCGGAAACGAAGTAGTGTGAAGTTGGCTAAATTTTCGACATTCAACATTAGCTGCATGATGTTCGACATTCAAACGTTGAGCAGCACGACATTCGACATTCAAATGTCGAGCCATAAGACATTCGACATTCACTGTCTCCTGCACGACATTCGACATTTGACACTCGAATGTCTAGCCGCACGACATTCGACATTCAATATTTGAATGTCTAGCCACACGACACTCGACATTTGGTTGTTTAGCTGCTAGACATTCGACACTTTAATGTCTGGCAGCAAGACATTCGACATTCGAATGTCTGCCCTCTAGAAATTCGACATTCGAAAGTCTAGCCGCACGACATTCGACATTAGAATGTCTAGCCGCATGAAATTTGATATTCAAGGGTCTAGCCGTACGACATTCGACATTCAAATGTATAGCCGCACAACATTCGACATTCAATATTTGACGAAGTTTTGAAATATGTTTCTAATTATTCCCTAACAATAGGGTTTGGTTTTCAGAAAATTGTTTGCATGAAATAGCAGTCTATTTTCTGCGAAAATTGAAAACAAATCATCGATTGTCTAATGTGGAATGTCGTGCGGCAAGACATTTGAATGTCGAATGTCCTGAGGTAAGACATTCACATTTCGAAAGTCGAATATCGAGCGGCTAGACATTCGAATGTCGAAGGTCGAATGTCTAGCGTCTAGACATTTGAATCTCGTGCGGCTAGACATTCGAATGTTGACTGTCCTGTGGCAAGACATTTGATTGTCTAATGCCGAATGTCTAGCTGCTAGACATTCGAATGTCGAATGTCGTGCGGGTAGACATTTGAATATCGAATGTCTAGCGGCTAGACATTCGTATATGGAATGTCTAGCAGCAAGACATTTAAATATGAAATGTCGAATGTCTAGAGGCTTCGGGTGTCGAATTCGAATGTTGAATGTCTGGCGGCTAGTCTTTCGAATGTCGAATGTCTGGCGGCTAGTTTTTCGAATGTCGAATGTCTTGCGGCTAGATATTCAAATGTAGAATGTTGAATTTCTAGAGGCTAAACATTCCAATTTCGAATGTCTAGCGGCCAGACATTCGAATATCGAATGTCGAATGTCGTGCGGCTAGACATTCGAAAGTCGAAGATCGAATGTCTAGCGTCTAGCGGGTAGACATTTGAATATCGAATGTCTAGCGGCTAGACATTCGTATATGGAATGTTAAATATTAAATATCGAATGTCTAGAGGCTTCCAATGTCGAATTCGAATGTCAAATGTCTGGCGGTTAGTCTTTCGAATGTCGAATGTCTGGCGGCTAGATATTCAAATGTAGAATGTTGAATTTCTAGAGGCTAAACATTCCAGTTTCGAATGTCTAGCGGCTAGACATTCGAATATCGAATGTCGAATGGCGTGCGGATAGACATTCGAATGTCGAAGGTCAAATGTCTAGCGTCTAGCGGGTAGACATTTGAATAACGAATGTCTAGCGGCTTCGAATGTCGCTAGACTTCGAATGTCGAATTCGAATGTCGAATATCCGGCGGCTAGTCTTTCGAATGTCGAATGTCTTGCGGCTAGATATTCAAATGTTGATTGTTGAATTTCTAGAGGCTAAACATTCCAATTTCGAATGTCTAGCGGCAAGACATTCGAATATCGAATGTCGAATGTCGTGCAGCTAGACATTTGAATATCGAATGTCAAATATCTAGTAGCTAGACATTCGAATGTCATGTGTTGAATGCCTAGCGGCTAGAGTATTGTGTGGCTAGACAGTCAAATATTGAATTTCGAATGTCGTGCTGCTCGGGACCACACCCCCTGGCCCTGCGCCCCCTGGGTTACATCAAAATTCCGAATGTATTCCTCGTTCTCATCCATAGGGCTATCGTCTGTGAAAGTTTCGAGATTCTAGCTTAAATTGTCTAGGAGCAATGGTGTGACATTACAGACGGACGGACGGACGACGGGGGTATCACAATATCCCCGCGCTTTTCTTCGAAAAGCGCAGGGATAAGAATCTCTAAAATATATGTTTTCCTGAACTATCGGAAGAATTTCCTTGGGTCTTGAAACGAGTTTTAATCAGAGGACAGTCATGGTACACCACAAATAGCGAAGATAACAGTTGTAAAAAGACAAGTTATCCCGCCCAAATTCGAATATCGAATGTCTAGTCGGCTAGTCATTCGAATGTCGAATGTCGTGCGGCTAGAGATTCAAATGTCAAATGTCGAATGTCGTGCGGCCAGACATTTGAATATTGAATGTCAAATGTTGAATGTCTAGCGGCTAGACATTCGACTGTCGAATGTTTAGTGGCTAGACATTCAAATATCAAATGACATGCTGCTAGACATTCGAATGTCGAATGTGTAGAATCTAATGGCTCGACATTCGAATGCCGTGTAGCTAGACATCTTCGAATGGCGAATATCGAATGTTTAGCCAATTTCACGCAGCTTGGAAATGAAGGCTTTGATCAGAAAGACTGATCTGACCTTCGTTGCCTGCGTGTGCGGTAAATACACACTATTACTTCAGTAACGTGACCTGACTCTCTTTATCACGTCAAATGGATGTTGCCAGATCACAGGATCACACGAGAACTCTCTTAACGCTCAGCATGTTCGTTAAAAATTTCAGCAGACGACATTTTGAAATATGTTTAAATTTTCCCAGAAAATATGGTTTGGTATTTCAAAGCCTATTTTCTGAGAAAAATTAAAAAAAAAAAGAAGAAAAATCATCAAATGTCTATTGTCGAATGTCGTGCGGCTAGACTTTCGAATGTCGAATGTCGTGAGGCAAGACAATCACATGTCGAATGTCAAATATCGAACGGCTAGACATTCGAATGTCGAATGTCTAGCGTCCAGATATTTGAATGTCAAATGTCTGGCATTTAGATATTTGAATGTCGTGTGGCCAGACATTCAAATCTCGAATGTCTAGCGAATGTCGAATGTCATGAGGCTACAGACATTCGATTGTCTAATGCCGAATGTCTAGCTGCCAGACATTAGAATGCCAAATGTTGTGCGGCTAAACATTTGGATGTCTAATGACTATCAGGCTAGTGGCTAGACATTCAAAATGTCTAGCGGCTAGACATTCAAAATATCTAACGGCTAGACATTTAAATGTAGAATGTCGACTGTCAAATGTTGTGCGGCTATATTGTCGATATTCGAATATCAAATGAGTCGAATGACTAGCGGCTAGACATTCAAATGTCGAATGTCTAGCAGCTAGAATGTCCAATGTCGTGCGGCAAGACATTCAAATGTCGAATTTCGAATGTCGTGCTGCTCGACATTCGTATTTCAAAAGCCGAACGTCTAGCGACTAGACATTTGATTGTCAAATGTCGTGCAGCTAGACTTTCGAATGTCGAATGTCTGTCGGCTAGACTCGAATGTCGAATGTTGTGCTGCTCAACATTTGAATGTTGAATGTCGAATGCCTAGCAACTAGACATTCGAATGTCTAGCGGCTATTCATTCGAAGGTCAAAAGTCGTGCGGCTAGACATTCAAATGTCGAATATCGACTGTTGTGCGGCTAGACATTCGAATGTCGAATGTTGAATGTCTAGCGGCTAGTCATTCGACTGTCGTGCGGCTAGACATCCAAATGTCGAATGTCGACTGTCGTGCAGCTAGACATTCGAATGTTGAATGTCGAATGTTGAAGGTCTAGCGGCAGGATGTTCGATTGTGGAATGTCTAGTGGCTGGATATTTAAATGTAGAATGTTCTGCTGCTACATATTCAAATATTGAATGTCGAACGTCGTACGGCTAGACATTCGAAAGGCGAATGTCTTGTCGCTAGACATTTGAATGTCGAATGTCGTGCAGCTCGATATTCGAATGTCTAGAGGCTAGACCTTCTGTCAAATGTCTAGCAGCTAGACATTCGAATGTCGAATGTCTGGCGGCTAGACTTTCAAATGTCGAATGTCTAGCTGCTAGACATTCAAATATAGAATGTCGAATTTCTAGAAACTAAACATTCGAATATCGAGTGACTAGACATTCGAATAGCGAATGTCAAATGTTGTGCGGCTAGACATTCGATACTCGAATTTCAAATGCCTATCGGCTAGGCTAGACATTCGAATGTCGAATGACGAATTTTTAATGGCTAGAATGTCGAATAACGTGCGGCTTGCCATTCAAATGTTGAATTTTGAATGTCGTGTTGCTCAATATTGGAATGTCGAATGCAGAACGTCTAGCGGCTAGACATTTGAATGTCAAATGTCGTGCAGCTAGACTTTCGAATATCAAGTGTCTGTCGGCTAGACTCGAATGTCGAATGCCGTGCTGCTCAATATTTGAATGTTGAATGTGGAATGTCTAGCAGCTAGACATTTGAATGTAAAATGTCCAGCGGCTAGTCATTCGAATGTCGAATGTCAGGCGGCTAGACATTCGAATGTTGAATGTCGAATGTTGAATGTCTAGACATTCGATTGTTGAATGCCTAGTAGCTAGACATTCAAATGTCGAATGTCAAACGTCGTGCGGCTAGACATTCGAATGTCAAATGTCTTATGGCTCGACATTCGAATGTCGAGTGACATGCTGCTCGATATTCGAATGTCGAATGTTGTGCAGCTCGATATTCGAATGTCAAATGTTTAGCCAACTGCGCGCAGCTGAGAAATAAAGACTTAGATCAGACAGACTTATCTGGCCTGTGTGTGCTATAAATACACACTATTACTATAGTAACGTGACCTGACTCTTTATCACGTCAAATGGATGTTGCCAGATCACAGGATCACACGGGACGCTTGCGATCTTAGCCACGTGACGTGATATAGAGAGTCAAGTCACGTTATACTGTAACTCTCGTAATGGTGTATTGACCATGGAAAGTAACCGTTAATCCATTTACGTCGAGAAAAACTCTTTGGACTGCCCTTTTTCCAATAACAGGGTGTCTTGTTAGTTTTTACTAATTCTATGTTTTCCTGTAGTAAACGCACTAAATGTAGCCCTAGTCGGCCTCGGTGGCTCAGTTGGATGCGCCGTCCGACTGGAGACCAGGAGGTCGCGGTTTCAACCCCCGCCGAGGTCGGCAACATTCTTTCGTGGAGATTGATCATGAAATATTTTCTACGGTCATTCTCTCCCTTCCGCTGATTCAAGAAGGGCAGTTGTCAGTTTCTGGTGAAAGAATGTGCACAATACTGGTTAACCGCTTAGAGGACTTAGCCTGCCCAGTAAACGTGTGGTTAGGTAAACTGACCGCGCTCGACATGACCCCATTGGGTTGACTGGGCCGTAAAACCTCAACACAAACAAAATGTAACCCTGATCAGACCCCGCGTTCTGTGGTGTCTGATCAGGGTCTGCACTATTGGCCAATTACTCTTTTTGGGGTCTCTAAGCTAAAATCAGCAACAGACGACACTCTATTTTTAAATATTTTTTGGAGACGAGTCAGCTGATGACATGCCAAGACTTATTTTCTATATAAGAATATCGTCTGCTGCAATTCTGAATGACGCTTTAATGGCCGCTTGCTCGGATCAGCAAAAGAAATGGGTATGTCTCACACATGTCTCTTTGACTTGATGACGTGATCAAGTCGAAGAGACTTTGCTCTTCTGAACGCAGCCCTGATGTGATAGCAGATGTTTTGTCCTGGACTACTGTACCTGATGATGAGTGCCAACAGGAGCAGGGATCCAGGGAAAAACATTCGCGAGCAACTTGCATACATTACGAAAACATGCCTATTCAAATATATTGAAAATTTCGCCACCAAAAAATGAAAGTTTTCAGATAAAAAAAAATCTGATATTTTTCATATTTCTGCTCAAAACATAGATTGTGGGCACTCGTTAGAACCGCCTCGCCGAGGCGGTTCTAACGGGTACCCACAATCTATGTTTTTGAGCAGAAATAAGAAAAATAATGTATACCTCTGTAAACCCCAGTTTTACTATATAAAAGTGGGGTTTAAGGGGGTCAATATTATATAGGTATGTTTTCGTGATGTTTGAACGCAGCCCAGGAATTTCTGTTTCGTCGCTGAAACCGGTGTTACGGTAAGTTAAAGGAGTCCTCTGGACTTTCAGGCACTTGAGAGTGACTGAGTGTTTTCTTTTGTCTTTATCTTGTTAATTTTGAACACATGTACTGAGAGGCAAAACTAAATATAGAGGCAACTAATTTTTTTATTTGTCACCGGAGTTTTTACATATGAACATTAACCGTTGATATTATAGTTAAGAACAATCATTTACTCATAATTTGCAACAATTTCCAGGAAATTGTATCAAAGAGCAAGGAAATGACATTTACGGAAACGAATAAGGGGTCTAAATCAACATTTGCTTATGAGTAGCTTCCCTTTAAAAGTGCATTTTGGACAAAGAAACTTACATTCATGCATTTATATTGCAGTCAGTCGATAAAAGGATAAATATGCTTTAAGGACATGTTTCAACTTCAAATGCATAACAGAGTACACTGTCAAATTTCTATACCAAGGACATGACGTTTTTGACATTTTCGTTCCTCTTCTGACGGAATGCACTGAATTTCCATGGGACATAATTGACATTGTTCTGTTAAATAAACAGTTTTAGGAAATTTCATCTGTATGTAGTACAAGGAGGCTAAGCCAAGCAACACTTCAGATATAGACTCTTTAAATTCCCTACATTTTTTCATTCAAAGGGCGATAATTTGAAACGGGAAGAAATTCAAATTCAGCTTGACGTCATTTGATGGGGATTTCGAATTAAATAACGTTGTGGTTTTACTCACAGACATTTGTGCAAGACATTTATGAAAAGTAAAATGACATTTGTTTTATAAAAAGCGAGTTATGACTGGAAATGATGTTTTAATAAAGGGCTCATAACTCCATAATGTATGACTGCGAAAGAATTACCTTTGTGATTTTCAAAGACAGACGTTTGACAAAAATGACCATGAAAACATTTTAACGAAAAAAATACAACACGAGCCGGTACTCAAAACTCGAAACTGTATACTTTTTATAGCCTTTGAGTATATTATTAATTGTTTGATAATTTTGTATTGAACAATAAAATTGTTTTATATTTTATCACCTAATTATGGAGAGTTCATCATTCGGGGTTCGTCACAAAGCAAGAAAGATCCGTGATAAGCTGGAAGCCTGTTCTCTTAAAATAGACGAAATATATTCGAAAGCTCTATATAGAGCTGTATGGTGGGAGAACCAATCTAGATCCGTGATCGAACCGGAAATAGCAATTTCTTGACTGACTTAAAATGCCTATTTTTGGTTTCCTTATCTACCGTATTTATCGTATGTATTTGGACAGACAGGCCTGAGCAAACAGTATAGTCCCAGAGGAGACGCCGCGAGAACACGGCGTATCATCAGGATCTACACGGTTTGCCACTAATCCAACAACAATTAGACACAACATTGGGTAGTAAATTGTACTTGTTCAAATTTTAGGACAAATATGGTAACGAGTTGAAGTGTCCGAATACTTAGGGTATATACAGTACTTGCCATTATGAAGATTTTTACCTCTACACCGGTTTCAGCGACGAAACGGAAACCGTCGGTGTAGATGAACCACAATGTGATATGGGTCGTGTCATGCGAAAACGTGTCTTCGGACATAAGCGGACAGCGAAGGTGCAGATCAGCTTGCGCATCCGCACAGTCTGATCAGGGTCTTCATTCTCGGCTGACAAAATTATAGGATACAACAGAATATATGGATGGAGAGCAAATGTCCGGGTGATACTTTGCGCATGTGCAGGGTGATCTGATTCTGCTCATTCTGCGCATGTTTGAAGACGCTTTTTCGCTTGAAGTGAATTTGAAAAAAAAATCAACAGATCCGGCCTTTCGGATCCGACAGTAAAAGACTAAACCCATTTATGCCTGAATATTTTTAATGAACTCTTCCATCATGAAGGATACATTGTATAGCCAAAGGGGTCCCAGCGGGCACATGACGTTTATGCAACGTCGGCTCAACGTCGATGCAACGTCATGACGTTGCATCGACGTTGAGGCGACGTTGTATTCACGTCATGTGTCTGCTGGGGTATGATATAGAAATTGCCATAGTTTGTTTTAGAATTGAAACGGTCGACTTCTATGGCAAACGGTGCAGACCCCAATCAGACGGCGTCTGATTTGGGTCTGAACTGTTTTGCCGAAGTCCCTTTAATGGGACGCTAGGCACAAATGGGTTAACCCTTTGAAAAGTGGTAAGTGAAAAATAATGCCATTGTTTGCGTCGAGCATGAAAGATTGAGATCGGTATTTGCTAACGTCCGTCTCTATTATATTAAAGGTACTTGATAACACTTGGTAGATTTTCCGCCATTTTTACAAGGGAAACAACTCTTATGATGTCCTGTTTGCTTTCCTGCACAGCAAGTCCCTTCGGAAAAGAGGTTTCCTTTTAAACGAAAGACTTTGCTCCCCTCTGAAATATTTTTTTTTCCTTTTAGAGTAGACTCTTTTTGAGAAAAGATCCGAAACAAATTTGTAAGAAATGCTTTCCCTTTGAAGTGTATGTATTCTCCTCAACTCTCTCTCTCTTTTTTTTTTTAATTAATCTTTTATTCTTCCTGATCAACAGGGCGTTATATTTATCTTGCAAAGCATTAATATAATATGCGAGCTGCCTATTATATTACTTGCCAATTAACCCTCAAAACGCTAATCACACCAGCAGACGACATTTTTGCATTGTCTTTTTTTCCCCATTTTTTTCAGGGAAAATAATGTTCAACATTTCATGGGGATCGTATGATTCAAATTAAATGCCAAGTATCATTTCCTCTAAAAATGATACAAAAATTAGAATGTTATCTACTACAAGTTTGCTTAGCACTTCAATGGAGTTTACTATTTTCAGGGTAAATGTCCTACAGAATGACATAGGCGATGAGAGAAGAAATTGGCAGTCTGCGATTCTAGATAAAATGCCTGCGCCTAATGCCTGTAGAATAACAAATTATAATAATAAAACAACGAAAAGTGGAGGCGATGCACATGGTGGTGAAGATCCCCCAAAAGTATTCTTTATAAATCTATAGCGGGCCGTTTTCGGCCTGTCAGCGACCCTGACGGGCCGATAACGGCCCGCTTTAGATTTATGTAGAATGCTTACGGGGTCGATGCACAGAACGGGTTGGTCCTTCGCTATGTGTATCAGCTTCTTCAGGTACGTTTATTTATCTATTTTTTCTTTTTTTTTTTTTTTTTGCCGTTTTATGGCTACGCGAGTGAAACCATTAATTAGGCCAATTGGGCCAAACCATGCGAAAGCTTTTCTTCTGGTATATGCATCCGCCCAGTCTGATCAGAGCCTTCGCTGTTCGCAAACAGAATCATTAGATACTTGTGAATGTCTCAGTGGAGAGCAGTAGCCCGGATGATACTTTGTGCTGTGACTCCGCACACTGTGCGTATGTTCGAAGGCACCTTTTCGCTTGACGCGGCCCAAGTTACCTTTGTCACTCTCTGGGGTAATTAAGCAGACGACAAATTAGTATTATAGTTCTTATTTTTCCCAGAAGAGAAGATCTGACATTTCATTCAAAGACAATTTGCATGGAACGTCAAGTCTTATTTCCTGGGCAAAATAAGAAAAATATTACGAAATGTCGTCTGCTGGAAATTTTACCCAGAGTGCTACGCGTTAATATATCGGCTACGTTCAGGATGTTTTTCGTACTTTACTTTGAGCTGTCTATTTGCCAGTGAGGACATGCCATTGAGGACATGCCAGCGAGGACAAAATTTGTAACAATAACATGAAAAGTTTTACAATTTGTTCGATGTTCCAAGCGGACACATGACGTTTATACAATGTCGTCTCAACGTCGATGCAACGTCACGACGTCATGTTTTTGCCGGGAACATTTATAACTGATAGAAGTTGGTATGCTTTTTTGTATAAGTTCAAGTCTCGTCAGACAGAACACATGAGACGGGCTTATTGTTAACTTTTACGACTGTCTGAGCTAATTCACCAGACGACACATTGACGATTTTTTTCTTATTTTCCCCCAAAATAGGCTTTAACATTTCATGCAAATTGACTCCTAGCAGACAGTTTGCATGAAATGTCAAAGCCTATTTCTAAAATGTCGTCTGCTGAAATGTTAACCAGCATGCAGAGAGTTAACAATTCAGAAGATGCAAAATAGTTTGCGAAAAACTATCATGTCTGAACTTTCTGCTCATTGAATGCAGACCCGGCGTACCCAAAAGGGACCAGGCACTGACATATTCCAAATCTATAAAAGGAATCTAAAAATAAATGAAATAAACTAGACTTTTCCCAAACTGAAAGTAAACCTGTGCAAAGCGTGGAGCGGAAGAGTCCAAAGGCATTAATGGATTAAAGTGTGATTCAAAATACCAGTGTAAATATAATTCGAATTTGTGTGAATTTTCTCGATATTCCAAGCATGTCAAAATGAAGAGTTTGTTGCATTTACAATTACTGTTACAAGTCCTACTCCTTCGTGTCCTGATTCCAGTAAATAGCAGTAGACAGAGTATTCAAGTGAGAAAAATACATTTCACAAAATCGCTTGGGAGTTGTACATTACAAACTTATGTTGGAATTTCAGTTGTGGACTGTGCGAAGACTTGCACGAGGATAAAAGCATGCAAATCTGTCAGTTATAGACGACAGTCAAAAGTCTGCGAACTGAGCGTCGCAGATCAAGAAATCAGTCCAGACTCTCTGTTGACTAAAACAGGTTCTGTAGTTTCATTGAAATCAGATTGGATCTTCAAGGCAACTGAATATTGCGCGTCGTGCTTGGACAATGAACTATGTATTTCCAGTTCGTCGTGTGAGATGTTCTCATGTCCCACTCCTCATCCAACTGAGGGTGCAAGAATTTTAGGTAATCTTTTTTATGTCGGATCTAAGAGGCTGTACACATGTAGCAACGGAGCACATGAAGTCAGTGTTTGCCAAGCAGACGGTAATTGGTCTTCCGTCACAACAACTTGCAGTACAACCTGTGAACCCCTTGTAATCGAAAACGCCAGTGTTACTATAACGGAAGCTGCCGAGACGGGTGAGATTGAAGCCAACATAATCTGTAACCTTGGTTACTTTCATCGAAGTATCAATAAGGTTTATTGTAATGCTACCTCACTGAAATGGGTCAATATGGAACAAGTAGGTTGCATTGAAATCTATGTGGAACCGTGGACGATCGTCTATAGACTGCTCGGAGGGAGGAAACCCCGAAATCCATACAAAATTTGGAAAAGTAATGAAGTAGACCTTTTGCCAGGCGATTTTAGAAATGATGACGTTCTTTCATCCTGGAACGGCAGTGCTATTAAACAAGTAAAGTTAGACGTGATAGGATTTTCTGACGAACTAGTAGCTAGTTTGGTATTCGATGGAAATGGCACGGACAAGGAGAACTGGTTCTCAGTCGAGAAGCTAATTAACAGTTCTTGGGCTGATCTTACAAAAGAAAGTTTGACTCAGAAATTCTCTATAAAAGGTGTCCGCGCCCAGCATTTGAGATGGGCAATACTTGATATTTCCGAAAATAGCACTAATGATCTAGATTGTTCCGTTGATTTGGTGTGGTTAACTGCCATTCGAAGCAAACACTACCCTTGTGATAAACAGGCGATCGGTATCAAAACAGGAAATCAGAATCGGGTATTCATTGTTTATTCAAAAGGAAGAAATGGTACTTTGTGGGAAGGAGGAGAGTTGGCACTAGCTAAAGAGATGATGGTATCAGTTTTACGTACGACTTAAGGGTAATGGATACAATCACAAGGAAGATAACTCTTTCAAAATCGATTTTGCGTCCCTTCTGAAAAAGGGGTCTACTCTTAAAGGAAAGAATTTGCTCCCCTTGGGAGCAGATTATTACCTTTTATAGTCGAGAGCTCTTCAGAAGGGGATTGGTGTACAGGAAAGTAAATAGAGTTTCAGAAATATCGTCTCCCTTGTAAAATTGTCGGAAACTCTACCAGGTGTAGCAATTCACCAAATATCCACATATTATATAGCCTCGTAAAACGAAAACAAAAGGTCTTACCGACCTTAACGCCTTGCATGCTGGGTAAAAAATATAAATAGACAATATTTTGATCGAATATTCGGCTCACTTTTTGTCAGAAAAATAGAACATGACATTTCATTGTAAATTATCTATATCTCCAAGGGAAATATTTGTCTGAAATAACAAACCCTGCTTTCTGGGGATAAAGGAAAACTATCATCAATTTATCATCTAGTGATTTTGTCTAGAGAGTGCTAGAGGTTACTGTTTGAAAGGACGCAAAATACACCTTCAGGGGAGGCAACTCTGTCAAAATAGTTTTGTTTCAAAGCTGTAAAGATCTACTCTAAAAATTTGTTTCTTTTAGAGGAAGGGGATTGTTGTGTAGGAAAGCATAAAGGAAGTCACAAAAGTTGTCTTCCTTGTAAAAATGGTGGAAAATATACCAAGTATGTCTAGTCCCCTTAATCCATACAGGATGCTCCAAAGGAGCCAATTTGCATAACACGACAAACACTTTTTTCCGGAAAAAATAAAACGTAAATTAAAAATGGCGTGGACTGAATAAACCAAATATTCTAAGCATTTTACAAATGTGATTGTTTGAATCAAGTACTGTCCACTCTCTTTATCTAAAACTCCAAGGGACTGGATTTGTTTTGGTTTGAGATAACAGTAATTTGAAATAAAAGGAGTTGAACTCTAAGGAACATATAGCGATTCTAAAACAACATTGCCTGAGATTTAGTTTGACTTAAGCCATAGCTTGAGACATTAGTGTTTGTTATAACGAGAGTCAACTGTAACTACTGGTATACCTATAATACTTTGAAAGAAGCAAATGAGTCGCAACGGCAGTAAAAGTACCTTCTGACATGTGCGGCCAACGACGACTCAGATCAGCCTGCGCTTCCGATCAGTCTTATCAGTGTCTTTGTCTTTCGCATGAAGAAACTTTGCATCCTTGGCTATCGAGAATGTGTCCACAGAATATTCTGATCAATCTGCACGAATGCTCAGGTTGATCTGAATCTTCGCTCGGCGCACGTCCAGTGGTACGTTTTCTGACGTTGTAGCTCAAAAAACTTTTAAGAACTGCGAATTTCAAAATTTATATTGACCTGACTGCATATTATGGTTACATACATTTGCTGACCTAAGTTTCTGAAGTGGATCCTTTCAGACTGGACGCATCCTTTGAAGTAACTGGGGTGCAAAGTCGAAAATGAAAGACAGAATGACAAACGGTTTGTATTCCGATCGGATGACTCCATCTCATCGGAAGTTTTACTGTTGGCAAAGACTCGGGCCTGATTTATATTCAGGAAAGTGAATACAGTCGCCTCTCGTTATCTCGACTTCGCTTATCCAGATTAACCGTTTATGTCGCAATGAAAATCTGGTCCCTGTTCTAACATGGAAACCTACAACAGATAACATAATATTGTTGAAAAGAGGAGAAATTGCTCCTAATGAGCCATTCTCTTCTTTTCCACAATATTTTCAATATATCTCTAAGTTCAGGAGTCAAATTACATATTCATTTGTGAAATGTGGTTGTTATGTCCCCCCTACCAAAGGTTGAAGTGGGGTGTGGGGGGGGGGGGGGGGACATATTGTTTTTGCGACGGATTCCGTTGGCGTCGGCGTCGGCGTCGTCGTAGAACTTCTTGTCCGCTCTGTAACTTGAATACCCTTTGGAATAGTTTGATGATACTTGGTAGAAATGTAGATCAGGACGAGACTACGTGTCGTATACAAAATTGACAATTCTGGCTGTCTTACTTTTGGAGTTATCACCCTTTGTTATATTTGAAAAAGATTTCGTATCCGCTCTGTAACTCGAATACCATTTGGAGTATTTCGATGCTACTTGGTAGAAATGTAGAACAGGACCAGACGACATGTCGCGTACAAGAATGACCACTCTGCCTTTCTTACATTTGGCGTTATCTCCCTTTGTTATATTTGACAGTGATAAGCCATTGATTTTGTGTCCGCTGTGAAAGTCAAATACCCTTTGGAATATTTTTATGATACTTGGTAGAAATGTAGAACAGGACCAGACGACGTGTCGTGTACAAGAATGACAACTCTGCTTTTCTTACTTTTGGCGTTATCTCTCTTTGTTATTTTTGACAGTGATAATCCATTGATTTCGTGTCCGCTTTGTAAGTCAAAGACCCTTCAGAATATTTTTTATGATATTTGGTAGAAATGTAGAATAGGACCAGATGACGTGTCATGTTCAAGGATGAGAACCCTGCCTTTCTTACTTTTGGCGTTATCTCCCCTTTGTTATGTCTGACAGTGATTATCCATTGATTTGGTGTCCGCTCTGTAAGTCAAAGAACCTTTGGAATTTTTTATGATACTTAGCAGAAATGTAGAACAGGACCAGATGATGTGTCGCATACAAGAATGATAACTCTGCCTTTCTTACTTTTGGCGTTATCTCCCTTTGTTATTTATGACAGTGATAATTCATTGATTTGCTTATATTTCAACAGTCACTAACCACAGACCATTCATATTTGGAACATGGGTGCTTGGGAGGGTGTTCTGCAATTTAGTAAGAACAGACCTCTGGGTTCATGGGGCTAAGGGGTCAAAATCTAGGACACTTTTTTAAAATGCTTTATTGTAGTGTTAAAGTTTTTCATATGCTTATATCTTAGTAGTCAGTTGTCAAGAAGCATTCATATTCGGAACATGGGTGCCTGGAAGGGACGTCTAAATGTCCATAGGTATTGGCCCCTGGGTTCATGCACTGGGTGGGGCTAGGGTTAAAAATCTAGGACACCTTTGTAAAATGCTCTATTGCTTTGTTTAGGTTTTTCTTAAGCTTATATCTTGGTAGTCAGTTGTCAACAAGCATTCATATTCGGAACATGGGTGCCTAGAAGGGTTGTCTAATCGTCCATAGGTATTGGTCCCTGGGTTCGTGCCCAGGAGTGGGGCTAGGTTTCAAAATCCAGGACACCTCTTGTAAAATGTTTAGTGCAGTTCTGTTATGCTAGCATTGTAAGCACATCAACCTTGTGACATTGCTTTAAGTGTCATTTGGTGAAGGTCATGGTGATCTATATTTCACAGTCCAATGACCTTTGTTTCATGATCCAGTGATTTTGCCTTATATCTCTAAGACTACTTGATAGAAAAATGTCATACCTTGGTTATTAGTTCCATGTGACACAAAGAGTGACCTTAAAATATAATTAGGTCACTGCGACCTATATTTCATGGTCCAGTGATTATGCCTCATATCTTGAAGGCTATTTGATAGAGAAATGTAATTACTTGTATATTAATTTCATGTGACACTAAGAGTGACCTCAAAGTATATGTAGGTCAATTTGACCTATATTTCATGGTCCAGTGATTATGCCTTATATCTCGAAAACTATTTAATAGAGAAATGTCATACCTGGGATATTAGTTTCTTGTGACACCAAGAGTGACCTCAGAATATATGTAGGTCGATTTGACCTATATTTCATGTTCCAGTGATTATGCTTTATACCTTGGATATTAGTTCCATGTGACACGAAAAGCGACCGCAAAGTATATGTGGTCAATTTGACCTACATTTTATGGTCCAGTGATTGTGTTTATCTCGATGACTATTTGATTGAGAAATGTCATAATCTGGATATTAGTTACATGTTACACAAAGAGTGACCTCAAAATATAATTTGGTCAGTGTGACCTATATTTCATGGTCCAATGATTATGCCTTATATCTCAAAGACTATTTCATAGAGAAATGTCATACCTTGGATTTTAGTTTCATGTGACAGGAAGAATGATCTCAAAGTATATGTAGGTCACTGTGACTTATATTTCATGGTCCAGCGATTACCCCTTATACCTCGATGATTTTTTATGGCGAAATGTCAAACCTTGAATATTATTTCCATGTGAGACACAGAGTAACCTCAAAATATAATTTGGTCAGTGTGACTTACATTTCATGATCTAGTGATTATGTCTCATATCTCAAAGACTATTTGATAGAGAAATGTCATACCTTGGATATTAGTTTTATGTGACTCTAAGAGTGACCTCAAAGTATATGTGAAGTAGGCCTGGTTGGCATGCACCTCTGTGAACAACTTAGACTTATTTTAGTCTTATTTTTTGACATTCAATTTGCATTTTTCTTGATCTTTTACAAATACTTTCTCCGCTTCCGCGTTTGTTTTGTCTTCCTGCTAACGAAATGTATAGGGACTTTTGATTGGTCAATTTATCATACAAGTGACCAATCGAGTAATTCTTTATATAGCAGATGTCCGTCACTTTCCGGAAACTTATACGGAATGTCACGATTAGCTTTCTGTTTTAATTGCATACCCTGATTACGTTCGGGTATTTTTCTCCCTTGAAATTTTAATTAAAGAGATATTTAATTAATTACTACAATTATGTTAGATCTCTAAATTAAGGTATCTCTATAAAATTTTATATTTATCAGGTTGTTTTCCATATAATCCAGGTATAGATAAAGGATTATCTGTAGATGTTCATTCTCTCTATCATTATAGAGAAAGAACAACCATTTTCCTGGATACCGTTTCCTTTCTTATTCCTTATTTTTTTTAGTAAATTTGTTACATAAATAGTAAGGTAATTCCTCTCTTAATTGCCCAGATCAGCAACGGTAATATACCGTTCCATTCACATCAGTACAGGTATGTAACTTGTCTATTTTTTTTTTTTTCAATAAGCGTTTAGTATACGCTTTAACTTTATTTTTCAATAGAGAAGTTATATATCTCTTATCCTTTTTCTTTAAACTAAAATTCTAATTGGGCCATGTTTTTTTACTATTTTGATAAGATTTCTCTCCCTTTAAGTTAAATATACCACATTACCTCTTGAAATTTGAAATTTATGTAAACTAATAAATTATTTAAACTTTAACATGTCTTCTTTTTCTGTCCGAGTCTGATCGTCGCACAGTGATCCGAATCACGCCTTATGCTTGTGAGGAAGCTTATGGTGAAATCTTGTTACTGACAGCTTCCTCGTATCGTAGGGGCGAACTACTACAATATGTAGGACAATTTGACCTATATTTCATGCTCCAGTGATGACTGTTTGATGGAGAAATGTCATGTCTTGGATATTAGTTCCATGTGACATGAAGAGTGACCTCAAAATATAAATCGGTCATTGTGAACTATATTTTATGGTCCAGTGATTATGCCTCATATCTCGAAAACTATTTGATAGAGAAATGTCATACCTTCGATATAATATTTTCATGTGACACGAAGTGTGACCTCAAAGTATATGTAGGTAAATTTGACCTATATTTCATGGTTCAATGATTATGTCTTATATCTCCCCTTCGATCTTGTGTTTGAATTTAATTACTTGTCTCTGCTCTATAACACGAATACCTTTCGGATTGTTTTGATGATACTTGGTACAAATGTAGATCAGGACGAGATGAAATGTTGCGTACAAGAATGACAACTCTGGCAGGATTGGGGATGGGGCGGGAGGGGGGGACATTTTTTTTTCTCTAAATAACCTTTTCTTGTTCGATTTATTTTTTCCTCAGTTCTGCAAATCTGATATGCCGGTGCACGGATATCTCGAAGTATTTCAGAGAGTCCCTTGGGCTTCTAGATAACGAGAGTCAACTGTATTTATTTATTTATTGCGAGAGGTACAGACATTATGAGACTGCATATGTCACACATACGAATACGTAACAGATGTGTTACATATATAGTACAATTGTACGAATACGTAACAGTTACATATGTGTATGCATGTCATATGTTGAATTTAAAACGTGTGCAAATAATACGAACACTTCAGATCATAAAATTCAAAGACAAATCGATGCAGTAGGATTGTGTAGACCGGATGTGGCGACACAGGATCTACACTATTTGTAAATACTGTACTTACCATTATGAAGACTTTTACCTGAACACCGGTTTCAGCGATGACGGACCACAGTGTTATATGGGCCTAGTCATGTGGAAACGTGTCTTCGGGCATATGGGGACAGCGAAGGTTCAAATTAGCCTGCGTACCCGCGTAGTCTGACCAGGACCGTCATTGTCCGCTCATAAAATCATAGGATACTATATAGAATGTATGGATGGAGAGCAAATGCCCGGATGATACTTTGCGCATGTGCAGGGTGGTATGAATCTGCTCATTCTGCGCATTTTCGAAGACACTTTTTCGCTTGAACGGCCCATATGGTTCTGGAAGAATCAATTGATCCGGCCTTTCGGATCCGACAGTAAAAGAATTAACCCATTTATGCCTGAATATTTTCAATGAACTCTTCCATCATGAACTTCGGTAGGGTACATTGTATAGTTAAAGGGGTATGATATAGGAATTGCCATAGTTTGTTTTAGTATTGAAACTTTCTACTTTTATGGCAAACGGTGCAGACCCTAATCAGACGGCCTCTGAATTGGGTCTCAACTTTTTGCCAAAGTCCCTTTAATGGGACGCTAGGACCAAATGGGTTAACCCTTTGAAAGTGAAAGGTGAAAAATATGGTAATTGTTTTACGCCGAGCATGATACAGGTTTAGATCTGTATCTCTATTATGTTCAGGGTATTTGATAATACTTGATACATTTTCCGCCATTTTTCAAAGGAAACAACTCCTGTGATTTCCTGTTTGCTTTCCTGCACAGCAAGTCCCTTCGGAAAAAGTCTGCTTTTAAAAGAAAGACTTTGCTCCCCTCTGGAACATTTTTTTTTTTTTTTTTGTCCTTTTAGAGTTTTTGAGAAGAGAGATCCAAAACTAATTTGAAAGAGTTGCTTCCCTTGAAAGTGTATCTTTATTTATTTATTTTTATTTATACAATATTTAAAGAGGATACACAATTAGCTTCAAAAGCTAGTCTACTTTGTGGTCCTCTATAACATACAAATATAAAATACATACAAATATATACAGTAAAATGACACAGCATTGTAACACAGAAAGATACTAATATGCAAATCGATTTACAAACAATAAAACTAAAAGTATATGATAAATGTTTAGAAAAAAATTAAAATTAAATTTCATCAGAGATATCCATGAGACTTTGCATCATGCAGGGCACATAAAACCATAAAACTGGGTCATGGGCATGTTAGCTAGTAAAAGGTAATATGTTCTTGTTTTTTTTTTTTTTTTTTTGTTTTGTTTTGAAACGTATCACATAGTAAGATGTAGCCATAAAGAAGAACACGCACCACACGCACAATAGTATCGGAAGGTGCACCGGGACGTTACGTAGAGTCTCTCGTCAACTTGATATGAGCCAACTCGGTTCCGACCGCGCCATTCATACAGGCACCGTACCGAAACCCGATGGTCGAGATCTATTCTTTTCAACTCTAATTCTTTATTATTATTTTTTTTTTTTTATTAATATTTTATTCTTCCTGATCAACAGGGCGTTATATTTATCTTGTAAAGCATTAATATAATATGCGAGCTGTATTTTATATTACTTGCTTATTAACCCTTAAAACGCTAATCACAGCAGCAGACGACACTTTGCATTGTCCTTTTTTTTTCTTTTTTTTTCCAGAGAAAATATTGTTTGACATTTCATCGGGATCGTATGATTCGCATTAAATGTCAAACCCCATTTCCTATGAAAAAAAGGATACAAAAACCAGAATGTCATCTGCTACAATTTTGCCCAGCGCTTAAAGGGAGTTTCCTATGTTCCGCGTAAAGTCATAGGCGGTAAGAGACAAGCCTGGCAGTCTGCGATTCTAGACATAATGCCTGCGCATAATGCCTGGACAGTAAAATTACAAAATGTAATAATAAAACAACGAAAAGTGGAGACGATGCGCATGGTGATGCAGATGCACAGAATGATTTGATCCTTCCCCAGCAGGCACACAACATCAAAATGACGTCGTATCAACGTCGATGCGACGTGATCACGTCGCATCGACGTTGATACGACGTCATTTTAACATTGTGTGCCTGCTGGGTCGATATCTGCATCAACTTCTGCAGGTACGGTTTTCTTTTTTTTTCTCTTTTTTTTTTTTTGACAAATTATGGATACATCGGTAAAACCATTAATTGTGCCAAACCAAAAGCGTTTCTTCTGGCATATGCATCCACGCAATCTGATCAGGGCCTTCGCTGTTCGCAAACAGAATCATTGGATACTTGAGTATGTCTCAATGGGTAGCAATTGCCCGGATGATACTTTGTGCATGTACACAATGATGTGAACCCGCACCATCACGAAAACATACCTATATTATTTTGACCCCCTTAAACCCCACTTTTATATAGTAAAACTGGGGTTTACAGGGGTATATATGATTTTTCTTATTTCTGCTCAATAACATAGATTGTGGGTACTCGACAGGCGGTTCTAACGAGTACCCACAATCTATGTTTTGAGCAGATATATGAAATATGAAAAATATGAAAAATATCAGCATTTTTCTCTGAAAATTTTCATTTTTTGGTGGCAAAATTTTCCTAATGACTGTGCGTATGTTCAAAGGCACCTTTTTTTCGCTTGGCGCGGCCACTCCCTGGGGGTAATTCAGCAGACGACAAATTGGTGATATAGTTCATATTTTTCCCAGAAAAGAATATTTGACATTTCATGCAAAGACAATTTGCATAGAACGTCAAGTTTTCTTTTCTGGGTAAAAATAAGAAAAATATCACTAAATGTCGTCTGCTGGAAATTTTACACAGAGTGCTACGCGTTAATATATCGGCTGCGTTCAGGATTACAATGAGCTGTCTATTTGCCAGTGAGAATAAAATTTGCAACAATAACATGAAAAGTTTAAGGGCACAGGGAACCAATTGTGACAGGATTGCTGATTAGTGCAAAAAAGTGTATGGAAGCCCGGGGTAGTTATTTGTTTAAGGCGACCTGTGATTGGTTAATAATAAAGATGAATTAAAACTCATCGTTCTAATTTGAAGAAAAAACATTTCTGTGTAATTTCCTGATTGTGTTTTAAAGATATAAATGTTTCTGTTTGTGTTTGCTGGAGCCAAAAGTAGAAGTGGTGAAATTGCAAAGTTTGAATTTGTGATACCTGCCAATTGAGGGGGTTGCTACATTCAGCCTCCAAAAAGTCCCAGAAACTGCTGGTGACAGTGGTGTTTTTCTTTATTTATTATGCTGTGCTAAGCCTGTCTTTGAATTAAAACAAAATTTGGAAGCCCAGCCATACCCTTAAATGAACTCTAAACCACCAAAAAGGGGGAATCACTATGGAGCTCTATGCCAAAAATAATTAGTTCACTGTACCCTTTACCATTTATTCGACGTTATTTATAATTCAGACTGAATTGATAAACATTGGTATGCTTTTATATAAGTTCAAGTCTCGTCAGACAGAACACAAGACGGGCTTACTGTTACCTTTTACGACTGTCTGAGTTATTTAAGCAGACGACAGATTGACAATAGTTTTCTTAATTTTCCCCAAAAATAGGCTTTAAATTTCATGCAAATGGTCTCTTAGGCAGGCAATTTGCATGAAATGTCAAAACCTATTTTCTGGGAAACCTAAAAAAAAAACAGTTTTAAAAATGTCGTCTGCTGAATTGTTTACCCAGCATGCAAGAGCGTAAACGTAAGCAAAATAGTTTGCGAAAAACTATCATGTCTGAACTTTCTGCTCATTGAATGCAGACCCAGCGTACCAGGGACCAGGTGCTGCCGTATTCCATTAAATCTATAAAAGGAATCTAAAAATAAATGAAATAAACTAGACTTGTCTCAAACTGAAAATGAATCTGTGCAAAGCGTTATTTGGAAGAGGCGAAAGGCATTAATGGATTACAGTGAAATACCAGGATAAATGCAATTTAAACTTGTGTGAATTTTCTCGATATTCAAAGCATGTCAAAATGAAGATTTTGTTGTATTTATTATCACTGCTACTAGTCCTACTCCTCCGTGTCTTGATTCCAGTAAATAGCAATGGACAAAGTATTCAAATGAGAAAAATACATTTCACAAAAGCGCTTGGGGGTTTTACATTACAAACTTATTTTGGAATTTCAATTGTTGACTGTGCGAAGACTTGCACGAGGATAAAAGCATGCAAATCTATCAGTTATAGACGACAGTCAAAAGTCTGTGAACTGAGCGTCGCAGATCAAGAAACCAATCCAGACTCTCTGTTGACTAAAACAGGTTCTGTATTTTCATCGAAATCAGATTGGATCTTCAAGGCACCTGAAAATTGCGCATCGTGCTCGGACAATGAACTATGTACCTCCAGTTCATCGTGTGAGATGTCCTCATGTCCCACTCCTGATCCAGCTGAGGGTGCAAGAATTTTAGGTAATCTTTTTTATGTTGGATCTAAGCGGCTGTACACATGTAGCAACGGAGCACATGAAGTCAGTGTTTGCCAAGCAGACGGTAATTGGTCTTCCGTCACAACAACATGCAGTACAACATGTGGACCCCTTGTAATCGAAAACGCCAGTGTCAGTATAACGGAAGCTGCCGAGACGGGTGAGATTGAAGCCAACATAATCTGTAACCTTGGTTACTTTCATCGAAGTATAAACAAGGTTTATTGTAATGCTACCTCACTGAAATGGGTCATTATGGAACAAGTAGGTTGCATTGAAATCTATGTGGAACCGTGGACGATCGTCTATAGACTGCTCGGAGGGAGGAAACCCCGAAATCCATACAAAATTTGGAAAAGTAATGAAGTAGACCTTTTGCCAGGCGATTTTAGAAATGATGACGTTCTTTCATACTGGAACGGCAGTGCTATTAAACAAGTAAAGTTAGACGTGATAGGATTTTCTGACGAACTAGTAGCTAGTTTGGTATTCGATGGAAATGGCACGGACAAGGAGAACTGGTTCTCAGTCGAGAAGCTAATTAACAGTTCTTGGGCTGATCTTACAAAAGAAAGTTTTACTCAGAAATTCTCTATAAAAGGTGTCCGCGACCAGCGTTTGAGATGGGCAATACTTGATATTTCCGAAAATAGCGCTAATGATCTAGATTGTTCCGTTGATTTGGTGTGGTTAACTGCCATTCGAAGCCAATACTACCCTTGTGATAAACAGGCGATCGGTATCAATACAGGAAATCAGAATCGGGTATTCATTGTTTATTCAAAAGGAAGAAATGGTACTTTGTGGGAAGGAGGAGAGTTGGCACTAGCTAAAGAGATGATGGTATCAGTTTTACGTACGACTTAAGGGTAATGGATACAATCACAAGGAAGATAACTCTTTCAAAATCGATTTTGCGTCCCTTCTGAAAAAGGGGTCTACTCTTAAAGGAAAGAATTTGCTCCCCTTGGGAGTAGATTATTACCTTTTATAGTCGAGAGCTCTTCAGAAGGGGATTGGTGTACAGGAAAGTAAATAGAATTTCAGAAATATCGTCTCCCTTGTAAAATTGTCGGAAACTCTACCAGGTGTAGCCATTCACCAAATATCCACATATTATATAGCCTCGTAAAACGAAAAAAAAAGGTCTTACCGACCTTAACGCTTTACATGCTGGGTAAAAAATATAAAGAGACAATATTTTGATCGAATATTCGGCTCACTTTTTGTCAGAAAAATAGAACATGACATTTCATTGTAAATTGTCTATATCTCCAAGGGAAATATTTGTCTGAAATAACAAACCCTGCTTTCTGGGGATAAAGGAAAACTATCATCAATTTATCATCTAGTGATTTTGTCTAGAGAGTGCTAGAGGTTACAGTTTGAAAGGACGCAAAATACACCTTCAGGGGAGGCAACTCTGTCAAAATAGTTTTGTTTCAAAGCTGTAAAGATCTACTCTAAAAATTTGTTTCTTTTAGAGGAAGGGGATTGTTGTGTAGGAAAGCATAAAGGAAGTCACAAAAGTTGTCTTCCTTGTAAAAATGGTGGAAAATATACCAAGTATGTTTAGTCCCCTTAATCCATACAGGATGCTCCAAAGGCGCCAATTTGCATAACACGACAAACACTTTTTTCCGGAAAAAATAAAACGTAAATTAAAAATGGCGTGGACTGAATAAACCAAATATTCTAAGCATTTTACAAATGTGATTGTTTGAATCAAGTACTGTCCACTCTCTTCTTCTAAAACTCCAAGGGACTGGATTTGTTTTGGTTTGAGATAACAGTAATTTGAAATAAAAGGAGTTGAACTCTAAGGAACATATAGCGATTCTAAAACAACATTGCCTGAGATTTAGTTTGACTTAAGCCACAGCTTGAGACATTAGTGTTTGTGATAACGAGAGTCAACTGTAACTACTGGTATACCTATAATACTTTGAAAGAAGCAAATGAGTCGCAACGGCAGTAAAAGTACCTTCTGACATGTGCGGCCAACGACGACTCAGATCAGCCTGCGCTTCCGATCAGTCTTATCAGTGTCTGTCTTTCGCATGAAGAAACTTTGCATCATTGGCTATCGAGAATGTGTCCACAGAATATTCTGATCAATCTACACGAATGCTCAGGTTGATCTGAATCTTCGCTCGGCGCACGTCCAGTGGTACGTTTTCTGACGTTGTAGCTCAAAAAAACTTTTAAGAGCTGCGAATTTCAAAATTTATATTGACCTGACTGCATATTATGGTTACATACATTTGCTGACCTAAGTTTCTGAAGTGGATCCTTTCAGTTTGGACGCATCCTTTGAAGTAACTGGGGTGCGAAGTCGAAAATGAAAGACAGAATGACAAACAGTTCTGATCCCGATTGGACGACTCCGTTTTGCTGTTGGCAAAGATATGTGTATGAAATACGCACCTGACTGGGGCCTGATTTGTATTCATCAAAGTGCAAACCGTCGAGTCTCCTTATCTCGACTTCCCGCTTATCTAGAATAACCGTCTATCTCGAAATGAAAATCTGGTCCCTGTTTTAATATGGAAATCTACAACAGGTAACACAGTATTGTGGAAAAGAGGAGAATTTGCTCCTAATGAGCCATTTCTCCTATTTTCCACAATATTTTCAGTATATCTAACTTCAGGAGTCAAATTACATATTCATTTGTGAAATGTGGTTGTTCGATTTATTTTTCGGAGTGGCTATTGACGGACATCTGTCATTAGCGATTTTACGTATAAATCGCTGCTGACAGACGTCTGTCACTAGCGATATTACGTATAAATTGCAGCGGACAGACGTCTGTCACTAGCGATTTTTATGTACTAGCGATTTTACATAAAATCGCTAGTGACAGACGCCTTACAATATAATAAATGCCTGGAACTAATATACTGGTTATAGAAGAAAACTGCTACATGTATGCTGCAGACACATCACGAAAACATGCCTATATAATTTTGACCCCCTTAAACCCCACTTTTATATAGTAAAACTGGGGTTTAAAGGGGTAAACATTACTTTTCTCATTTTACCAAAAAACATAGATTGTGGTACCGAGGCGGTTCTAACGAGTACCCACAATCTATGTTTTGAGCAGAAAAATGAAAAAAAAAAATCAGAATTTTTTATCGGAAAATTTTCCATTTTGGATTGTAAAATTTTCAATATATCTGAATAGGCGTGCTTTCGTAATGATTTGGTAATATCAAACAAAGTCAGAATGGTAATTTTCAAACAAGGTTAGTCTTGTATTCAAATCTGGCAAGCAAGGGACTACATATATATTTTTCGTATCGAGAATACACATGTGCCACACTGAGTGACTGAGTGACTTAGCCAGCAGAGGCATTATGTTTGTAATACATCAATGTACAGTGTATCGATATATCTTCTTCTTCTTCCCCTCATTATTTATACATCATTTGCATGTTAATATGCGTGCCATGTTGTTTGCTGAATTTTAACTCTGAAATAGGAATGAAAATAAGTGAACTTTTGAAGTTTCAGCGGGAGATTGTTGAACATCGGCCCACCCAGATATTTGCTGGTTCCTCTGCGTGCGTATGTACGTGCGTGTGCGTATGTACATGTGTGTGTGAGTTTTCGAGTTTCGGTATTAAGGGTGCTTATTGTAAAGATTTACATTGTCATTACTTTGCTCCATTATATATTTGTTTGTACAACATAAGAGACATATCGCCCTATCATTTTCAAACTCTGCTATCTCTTTAGCGTAAATTTGTACGAGACTGCACAGATGTGCGAATATGCATCAAGACGTATGAGCCGGGGCATAGGAATTCCTAACATTTTCCTAGGCTATCCATAAAACACAGCGAGAAGGCTCTGATCAGTAGAGGCGGATGCACAGAACTTTACAAACAGTGAATTTGTAAATAGCAGTGGGGATCAAAATCGGTGGAAAATTAAGTAAGTTATAGACAATTGAATAGTTCAACATTGGTGGAATGGGCGCCGCCATTTTGAATATTTAATTAGGTTTCATAAAAATTAAAATTCGTTTCATAAAGGTAGCTATTCTCATAAAGTTGGTTTATTTTGGGGAAAATAATTGCTTGTCACTAGAGTTAAAAGATTATAAAAAAATCTGTAACAAAATTAACCCCTTTATAATTTGGTTTTGCATATTTAATTTGGGTTGTGTGACGTCACAAAGCCTACAATATGGCGGCATCCATGACAGCCACTTTTAAATATATTCATATAGCCATAACTTCCTTAGTTCTAGGCCGATTTTGAAAACTCTTGCATTAAAATAAATGGCTTGTTAAGCTCTTTACTCGAAGATATACTTACATTGCGTTCCTCTTTATTTATTTATTTATTTATTTATTTATTTATTTATTTATTTATTTATTTATTTATTACGAAAGTTAATGACATCGTGAGTGTGCATATGTCACACAAACGAATACGTTACGACACAGATGTGTTACATATACGTACAACTGTACGAATACGTAACAGTTACATATGTGTATGAATGTCACATGTCGACTTTAACACTTGTGCAAATAAAACGAAATCTTCACATCTTATAAAATTTAAAGAAAATCGATAGTAGGATTGTGTAGACCGGATGTGGCGACACAGGATCTACACTGTTTGTAAATACGGTACTTACCATTATGAAGAGTTTTGCCTCAACACCGGTTCCAGCGATTAAACGGAAACCATCGGTGCAGATGGACCACAGTGTGATATGTGCCGAGTCATGCGAAAACGTGTCTTCGACCATATGCGGACAGCGAAGGTTCAGATCAGCCTGCGCATTCGTGCGATCTGATCAGGGCCGTCATTATCAGCTAACAAAACAAAACGACAACATACCTATATAATTTTGACCCCCTTAAACCCCATCTTTATATAGTAAAACTGGGGTTTACAGGGGTATACATTAATTTTCTTATTTCTGCTCAAAAACAAAGATTGTGGCTACCCGTTAGAACCGCCTCGGCGAGGCGGTTCTAACGAGTACCCACAATCTATGTTTTGAGCAGTAATGTGAAAAATATCTGAATTTTTATCGGAAAAATCTTGAGTTTTTTGGTGGTGAAATTTCCAATATATTTGTATAGGCATGTTTTCGTAATGTCACAAGATACTACGGAATGCATGGAGAGGAAATGCCCGGATAATACTTTGCGCATGTGCAGGGTGTTATGAATCTGCTCATTCTGCGCATGTTGGAAGACACTTTTTCACTTTTTTGCTTGAAGCGGCCCATATGGTTCTGGAAGAATCAACTGATCCATCATGAACTTCGTTAGGGTACATTGTATAGTCAAAGGGATATGAAATAGAAATTGCCATAGTTTGTTTTAGTATTGAAACTTTCTACTTTTATAGCAAACGGTGCAAACCCTGATCAGACGGCGTCTGATTTGGGTCTCAACTGTTTTCTAAAGTCCCTTATGGGACGCTAGGCACAAATGGGTTAACTTTTTGGAAGTGGTAGGTGAAAAATATGGTCATATTTTTGCGTGGAACATGATACAGATGTAGATCGGTGTTTGCTAACGTCCGTCTCTATTATATTCAGGGTACTTGATAACTCTGGGTAGATTGTCCGCCATTTTTACAAGGGAAACTACTCTTGTGATTTTCTGTTTGCTTTCCTGCACAACAATTCTTTTCTGAAAAGGGGAGGGGTCTACATGTAAAGCAAAAACTTTGCTCCCGTCGGGAGCATTTTTTTTTCATTTAGAGTAGACCCTGTTTTGAGAAGAGATCCAAAAGAAAACAAAAACGGACGTATCATGGCATTGCGCTGTCCATCAACATTCTTCTATCCTCTGTAACTCAGTAACCGGTTAAGGATATTCATGCAAATTAATAGGAATATGTATTAGGTCAGGACGACATGTCGCGCACAGGAGTGATTGTTCCTCCTTTCTTAGTTTCCAAGTTATGCCCATTTGATTATTTTTCCCAAACATTCTTGTACGCGCCATAACTCTGTAGCCGTTAGGGATATCTTCATGCAACTTTATAAGAAAATGTATTAGGTCACGACGTGTCGCGTACAAGAATGATTGTTCCCCTTTTCTTATTTTCTAAGTAAATGCCCCTTTGATTAATTTTTCCAAACATTCTTGTACGCTCTATTATTCAGTAACAGTTCAGAATATCTTCATGCAATTTTATAGGAATGTGTATTACCGTCAGGACGATCTGTCACGCACAAGAATGATTGTTCTCCCTTTCTTAGTTTTCAAGTTATGCCCCTTTGATTATTTGTTTTTCAGAATCCTTGTACGCGACAAAACGCAGTAACCATTAGGAATATCTTCATGCAACTTTATAAGGATATGTATTAGGTTACGACGACGTGTCGCGCACAAGAATGATTGTTCCCCTTTCTTAGTTTCCAAGTTATGCCCCTTTGATTATTTATTTTTCAAACATTTTTGTACGCGCCATAACTCAGTTACCGTCAGGGATATCTTCATGCAACTTTATATGAATGTGTATTAGGTCAGGACGTGTTGCGTATAATAACGGTTGCTTTCGGTTACTTTCTTTCAGAGTTATGTCCTTTCGATTGTTCTGATGCTAATTTTGTATATACAAATCTTGCGCATACCATAACTTAATAACCAATTGGAAAATTGATGAAACTTTATAACAGTGTGTATATGCCCATTTTTTTTAAAATGGACATATTATAGTATGGCGCTGTCTGTCTAGCCTCCCATCCGTCTGTCCGTTCGTATGTCCGTAAATATTCTTATACGCGCCATAGTTCAGTTACCGTTCAGGATATTTTTAAATCAAATTTATAGGTATATGTATAAGGTTAGGACGACATGTCGCATACAAGAATGATTGTTCCCCCTTTTTTAGTTTCCAAGTTATGCCTCTATGATTTTTTTCAAACATTCTTGTACGCGCCATAACTCAGTAACCTTTGGGATATCTTCATGTAATTTTATAGGAATGTGTATTAGGTCAGGACGACGTGTCGTGTACAAGAATAATTGCTCCCCCTTTCTTACTTTTTCTTACTCTCCAAGTTTTGTCCCTTTGATTATTTTTTTTCTTCTTCTAAACATTCTTGCATTCGCTGTAACTCGGTAACCACTGGGGATATGTATGTTAAGATGCAAACAGAAATCATGCCTAGTGGATAGGAGAGTTTACTCTTAATCCATTAGGTTTCTCATCGCTGTGGTTCGAGCCTCGCTAGGGTCACATGTAGGAAAGCCAAGTTCTGCTTACGGATGGTCAGGTGGTTTTTCCCCGGGTTCTCCGGTTTTCGCGCCCACCTTTGATGAACGATCGGCTCGATATAAGTGAAATATTCTTGCAAGGATCGTAAAACCCAAATCAAAAAAAAAAAAAAAAAAAAAAAGAAAAAAAAAAAGCATACATCAATGCAGTCTGAGAAACCTTCACGGGAGGCAACTCTGTCAAAATAGTTTTGTTTCAAAGCTGTGAAGGGATCTAATCTAATGAGGCGGGGAGTGGGGGTGAGGGGGGGGGGGGGAGGAGGTCTTTTTCTTTTAGAGTAAGGGAATTGGTGTGTAGGAAAGCATACACGCATAGAGGAAATCACAAAAGTTTTATTCCTTGTAAAAATAGTGGAAAATATACCACGTATGTCTAGTCCCCTTTACACTTAGGATGCTCCCGAGGAGCCAGTTTGCATCAAACTGCAAATACTATTTTCCGAAAACAAATGAAAAAAGTAAATTAAAAATGTCGTGGACTGGATAATTTACCAGCATTCTAAGCATTATATAAATGTGATTGTTTGACTCAAATACGGTCAACTCTCTTAATCTCAAACTCTAAGGGATTGGAATGTTTTTTTTTTGTTTGAGATAACAATACTTTCAGATAAATGAGTTAAATTCTAAGGATCATATAGCCTTAAACGTTAAAATGACGTCGTATCAACGTCGATGCGACGTGATCACGTCGCATCGACGTTGATATGACGTCATTTTGATGTTGTGTGCCTGCTGGAAGCAATGCTAAGCCAACATCGCCCGAGATTTAGTTTGACTTAAGTCGTAGTTTGATATATCAGTGTTTGAGATAACGAGAGTCAACTGTAACTACCGGTATACTTGGAAAGTACTGTTAACTGTAATCGATGATGAAAAACGTATTCTTTCCTTTTGATTGCGAAAGATACTTCGGCCATATATTATTATGCTTTCTGTATTGTGCTTTCTATCCTCTTTCTTTTGTCGATATATTGTTTGATTTGTTGTTTGAGCCTCATGTATTTAGACACGTATGTAAAATGAGAGAATAAATGATTGATTGATTGATCGATCGATCGATCGATCGAATGACAAGTCTTGGTTAAAATCCAATCCTAAAATTTAGATACCACAGTAAAACTGCTGTATATTTATTACTTAAACAAAAAAGTCTGAAATAATGGTATTTTATATTTAGGACACTCATTAATTCGTTTGTTTATCTTTTATATTTCACCTCTGCGTGCGTGCGTGCGTAAACAATGTTGATCCATACCAGAACGCGGCGTCCAATCAGGGTATACACTGTTTGCCACCCATCCAGCCATTTTGGACACTTGTACAGGTAATTAAAATGGACTGGTTCAAAAAATCTTAGAACAGTTATGGTAAGGCGTTATGGTGTTCGAACACTTAGGGTATATAAGGTATATGGAAAGGACGCGTGGAATGTGTTGTTCTCTTTCAGTACTTAGACTACCCGTCAACAAAACAAGTCTTCCTGTCAGCATAAACCGTATTTACTCTAAGTAATGGGACACCTTAACTCCTTGCCTTACTTATCATGAAAGCTTAACAAATCTATTTTAACCCTTGTTCTGCTGAACCCGGATGTACCCTGCTTTTGCAAACAGTGTAGATCCAGATCAGTTGGCTTCTGAAGAAGCCAACTGATCAGGATCGGCACTGTTTGTCATTTAATATCTGAACTTGTATCAAACACCTGGATCAAGTAATCTGATTGGCTGAAAATTAGAAGTGGGCGTGGCATCTTAAGCATGGCAAAGGTTAATACCTACTGATGTATCTGAAAAACTGCCGGACGAGTGGCAAACAGTGTAGACCCTGATCAGACGCCGCGTACTGTGATGTCTGACCTGGGTCTACACTGTTTGCTCAGACCCGTCCTTCCCATACTCAGGCTTTTACGGTATATTTGGGCTCATTCTCTATAACAGGGCCATTTCAGCTGTCATGAACAATTTCGTATAGGGAGGAAAAACCGCAACAATATTCACACATTGATGCTGCATGGACTTTTCTACCAGAACTCTTTGGGCAGGTCCATTCCAACAGATGGGGTGTCTGGTTAGTTCTTATTGTTACCATGTCTGAAATCCATTTTCTGTATTTAATATAGTAAAAAGACACTGATCAGACGCAGCATTCTGCGGCGTCTGATTGGGTCTACACTGTTTGCCAGGGTCCCTGTTTTAAGACGCTATGCCCAAATAGGCTTTGAACCTATTATTCTCACGTTTCTGCATAAATTTGGAGAGTTGATAGTGATGATGATTTAGTAGTTAACGTCCCGTTCAACAGTATTTAAGTCATATCGAGACAACGAAAGGGTGATAATGAACGGTTCCGTGCAATGAAGCACCGTACAGTCACTGGGAGAGAATAAAGAGACAAAATGTGAAATATAATTTACTTTATTCTAAAAGTTAAAGTAAATACAGTCGACTCTCGTTATCTCGAATTCCAAGGGACTCGCTGAAACACTTCGAGATATCCGTACCTCGACATATCAGAGTTGAGAGTGAGAAAAACAATAAATTGAACAACCACATTTAACAAATGAATATGTAATTTGACTCCTGAAGTTAGGAGCAATTTCTCCTCTTTTCCACATTATTTTTTTACCTGTTGTCATAGCTTCATATTAAAAACAGGGACCAGATTTTCACTTCGAGATAAGCGGTAATTCGAAATAAGCGAGTTCGAGATAACAAGGTTCGACTAGTAGATGAAGAAGAGAAGTCAATAATAAGAAGGAAATATAAATTCAGTGGAAATAAGGAAATAATGCTATGGACTGTTTGGCAATGAGAGATACAATGGTTACGAAACAGAGACGTCAGATAAACATGTAAGCACCAGGAAATTGACAAACACATGCGCGCGCATGATCGCATGCGCACACGCATACACATAGCCTTAACAACGACATCTGGCTAGCAATTTGTTTCCAACAGCCTTTAAACCTTAAAGTGCTAAGCAAAATCGTAGGCGACGACAATGTAATATTTTTTTTTAAATATTTTTTAGAGAAAATAAGACTTGTCATTTCAGGTGAATTGTCTACCAAGCAGACAATTCGGATGAAATGTCAAGCTTTACTTACTCTAAATATTAAAAAATTCAAAAGGTCGTCTGCTGTAGCTGTGATTAGAACTAAAATGGTTTACAGATAACGATAACAGCAAGATTAGATTTTTGGCGAACTTTTCATTAGTGCGGATAATGTTTATAAAAGGCGAAAGTACGGCAACCAGTCGTAAATGCAGTTAACTCAGGTCTGCATTTAGCCAGCACACTGTAAACACACCACCCCAACTAGCATTCTACATAAATCTGCAGCGGGCCGTTACCGGGCCCGTCAGCTACCCTGACGGACCGATAACGGCCCGCTATAGATTTATGTAGAATGCTTACTTGGACGAAGTTGTCAAATCGAATTGTTAAAATGTTAGAAACAAAGAATAGTAAAAGGGACTGCATACACTTGGCAGATTTTCTGTCATTTTGAACAAGGGAGACAACTTTTGGGACTTCCCGTTTGCTTTCCTGTGCACAAGGACCCTTCTGAGGAGGGATCTACTCTAAAAGGAAAGATTTGCTACCCTTTTCTCCAATTGAACGAAAGACCATGATCCCAGGAGGAGCAAATTCTTTCCCTTTAGAGTAGACCCTTTTTCAGAAGGGAGGCAAAAACAATTTGGACAGATTTACCTCCCTTGATAATATGTCGATTCCCCTGAAGCCAATCAAATATGTAGGATAACTGCAGTATGTTCAGCCATATAACTGACCTTCATCATGAAACGAAAAGGCTTCGGAGCATATGCTGTGTGCAAATGCCCAGGCCCCGAGGTCATAAAACTTTTGTCATGCTCAACTCAGCTGGGCATGAAATATGTCCTGCTAATCAATCTCAAATTACTAACAATTGCAAATTCTTTCTTGCTAAACATAGCTGAGCATGAAAATTTCTCTGCTAATAAAAGTATGAAAATGCCAACTATTGTTGGCACTTTTGATATGTATTAGTAGAGAAAATTTCATGCTCAGCTGAGTTGAGCACGCAAAAACTTCTAGCCTCGTGACAAGAGCAGACAGCGTTCACGCAGTCAAATATGTATGCGCAATTTGATAGCATCACGAAAACACGCCTATATAATTTTGACCCCCTTAACCCCCACTGTTATATAGTAAAACCCGGGTTTACAGGGGTATACATTGTTTTTTCTTATTTCTGCTCAAAAACATAGATTGTGGGTATTCGTTAGAACCGCCTCTGCGAGGCGGTTCTAACGAGTACCCACAATCTATGTTTTGAGCAGAAATATGAAAAATATTTGATTTTTTTTGACTAAAAAATTTCAATTTTTCGGTGATTAACTTTTCAGTATATTTGAATAGGCGTGTTTTCCTAATGGACAATATTTGTAGCTTTTATACTTTAATGCTTACCATGTTGGGAACAACTTTCAACAGACGCAGTTTTGAAATTATTTCCTTTTTTTTTTCTCTCCCAATAGAGACAATTTGCATATACGGCTAAACCCAATTTTCTGCAATTAATAATAAAAACGTTCCAAAATTTCGTCTGCTGATAATTTAATACACCACGCTATAAAATCCACAAGGGAATTTCAAAGGTCATCGGATTTTATTTTTTTTTTTATGTTTTTTTTTTTTTTTTTTTTTTGCGGACTGTGAAAGTCTAGATCTGCTTGCATCCTACATTTTCCGCATAAGACCCAAACGCAAGAAGATACACTATGTAACTTCACATTCAGTTTGCAGAAGCACTTGAACTTTGATTTTCAAAGAGTGCCTAGCGAAGATTCTAGTCAGGCTGCGTGGATGCGCAGGCTGATCTCGGAGTCTTCGCTCGGCGCACATGTTACAAGGTAATTATTCCACGTTGTGGTTCATATGTTTTTGCATGGACCGGCTGAAATGAGAATTATGCATTTACTTGACCCGTGTACAGAGATGTCAGAAAATATGAACAAATTGTAAAACTATAACACCAACGACATTTATATCACAAACAAACACGCAAGGTTTGGTAAATGTTTTTTTTTAAACTGGAAATCATAAGTTTACCCAAAAAATTCAAAGACCTTAACTCCTTACCCATCACGAAAACATACCTATTTATTTTGACCCCCTTAAACCCCACTTTTATATAGTAAAACTGGGGTTTAGAGGGGTATACATTATTTTTCTTATTTCTGCTCAAAAACATAGATTGAGGGTACTCGTTAGAACCGCCTCGCCGAGGCGGTTCTAACGAGTACCCACAATCTATGTTTTGAGCAGAAATATGAAAAATATCAGAATTTTTACCTGAAAACTTTCAGTTTCTTGTGGTGAAATTTTCAATATATTTGAATAGGCGTGTTTTCGTAATGAACTTATTCTAAAACTGAAACAAAAATCCATTCTACTACCTGTTGTGGTGTCTAAAAACGGCTGGGTAAGTGGCAAACGGTTTAGATCCTGATCAGCCGCATTATGCGCGTCTGATCTAAGTCAAAACCATTTGCCCAAGCATTTCTGTCCGAACGTTTTGGGTAAAATACGGGACCAGTCTTGTTTACTTAGTAACTTTCCGAAACAAATCTAGATCTACTAATGAACATAGGAAAACCACATAGTTTAACATACATGGATAGTGTAGACCAAAACCAGTCTGTAAAACCAGAATTCGCTTTGTTTTCTCTTTTCCAATAAACATTTTGAATCATGTCGTGAGAAAAAGAAGCTTACCGCATATCTGGACCGTCAGTCTGCATATTTGCTTACTAAAATCGGCGTTTTTCCAGTCCGTTAACACTGCAGAGTATATCAATGAACAACAAAGGCCTGGTCAGTGTGCGTAGATGCACAGGCTTACCTGGGCTTCGTTGGTCGCATATGACATTTGACATATATGGTTAATTCAACCTTTACCACTCTCTGGGATAATTCAATAGACGAAAAATTTGTATTTTTTTTCTTATTTTTCCCCTAGAAAACAACTTTTGACATTTCATGCAAATTGTCTCCATCGGAGACAATCTGCATGAAATGTCAAATCCTTTTTGACATTTCCCCCAGAAAACAGGATTTGATATTTCATGCAAATTATCTCCATCGGAGACAATTTGCACGAAATGTCAAATCCTTTTTTCTTGGAAAAATAAGAAACTAATACAATAGTGTCTGCTGAAAAAATTACTCAGAATGCTAAACGTTAACACTCTAGCTAGTAATGGCCATACAGCGTGGATAGGCATGGCATGATAGTTTTGCTATTCATACGACCTGTTGTGTTAATAGCCATTCATGTAGCACAATTGTTGAAAGTTCCAGTCAAACCTTACATTGCATTGTTCTATTGCACGGTGCTGTATCAGACTATTGCACTGTGTGGCTTTCCTAAAAAAATCTCTTCAATATTGGTAAGGTTGGTAAAACTGGGAGAAAATGACAATTTATTTTTTCCTATTAAATGCATTGTTGTCTAAGTGGGTCTCATCCAAATGACAGGTATCTTATGACATTAAGGCTGATAAGGGTCTGTGCTATTTGCACACGCGAACAGACACTATGAACACTAAAGAATGTAAGTGGATACAGAAGGCCCTGGTCCATATAGACCATTAGCTGACCTTATTTAATTAGTAGTCTTCATTCTAATAGCTCTTGATAAGACACTTTGTTTTCGACCAAAAATTACCGACGTTTTCTTGTTTGTCATTTTTTTCTTCCCTAAAAACATACGTTGTGGGTATCATTGGAGTCACCTCTCAATTAATGAGTACCCAAAGTGTACGTTTTCCTGGAAAATAAGAAAACAACAAACCAAGCAAGCACATGACGTCTATACAACGTCGGCTCAAGGTCGATGCAACGTAACGTCATGACGTTGCTTCGACGTTGAGACGACGTTGCATAAACGTCGTGTGCTCGCTGGGAACTATCTAGAACCTTGCTTGTAGGTAGAGCAATAAGGAACCTGTTTTAGACCAGACCCTATTTAACGCTTAGTATGCTGGATAAAAATTTCAGCAGACGAGATTTTAAATATTTTTTCTTTTTTTTTCCCCAGAAAATAGGCTTTGTCATTTCATGCGAACTGTCTTCTAAGGGGACAATTTGCACGAAATGTCAAAGCATATTTTCTGAGGAAAACATGAAACATATTTCGAATTGTCGTCTGCTGAAATTGTAAACCAGCATGCTCAGCGTGAATATCATGTGTTATTCTTGTTTAAATGCAATTACTTGTGTCACTTTTTTGACAATGTAATCTTGGACAGTTCTATATTCGGTATTCCAATAACGTTGCAAACCGTTCCTCATCACCTCCATAATTGGCAGCAAGAATTACTTTTGTATCTGTACCATACTGTTTCTCCAAGTTAACCACGCCTTCCCACTGCACTGGTCCTAGAGACTCTAGGGGAAATACGTTCTGTTCCACGAAGAGAACAACCTGTTTTGCTTTTGGCACGTGCGCGCGAAACTTGACTTCCGGTAGATTACTTCCGGCATGTAACACAAGCGGCTCGAACATATAACAACCTTCTTTCCAGTGACCAAGCTGTCTTGGGTAGGGATAGACAGGACATTTAACTTCTTTGCAACGAATAAGATAGTTAAACAAACCTAAAGAAGTATGGCTCTGATCCTCGAACACATTTCCATGGATTTGCAATTTATAGAACCCGGAAGAGGGAATGTTGACAAGGAATGTTACTATCGAAGGTTGAGTCTGAATAAATATAAAGTCAGAGACTTCTTGGCCTGATTCAGCCTCGGTCAGCTGGGCATTGAATTTCATATCCCTGGTGGTACCTAACTGGATTTCAAGATGATTTGTATCCTTTAACTCTATAAGTGGGTCGTGTTCATTTAACGTTTTCAAACCAAACTCGGTAAATTTCGGCTGTGGGCCAAGGAAGCCAGCAGGTAATCTTGGAAGCTCATTTTCAGGCGTGTTTTCAGCACACTCAACGAGGTACTGAGCCACCTGTCTAAACCGCATATCTTCATTGTCCTGGGTGTCTGGGTCACGTGCGTAGATTTCAAGACCATATCGCCCCTTTTCTGTTGTAAACATGACGAAACTTGCAATATTCTCCACTATCTTATACACAACAAGGGGAGGGTCTATACAAGTCGAAACGGCACTCAGTTTTACCTGAGATCTCAGCTGGATGGCCTTGAGCATCTTCAGTCGAATCTCAGCTGTTCCACCTTTCGTATTCACAATCGCCCTGTTATTAAGAGGGGCCAAACCAAGCTGATAAAATCCAGGCCCAGGGCCCCACATCAGGGATGAACATGGTGGAAAGGGCACTATTACCATCTTTGGTTCCTTTGTTTGATTCAACTGGTACTCACAAACTTGTGAAAATGACATATCTTTCCCAGATGGAGTGTCTTCTTTAGCAAACACATGGAGGGAGTAAACACCTTTCTTGGGTAAGCTAATGCGGATGAATACAGTATTTGTAGTACATTCAACCATACCGAACTGATTTAATTTAATCCCATTAAACTCATCAAGGCCAGAATCCAACAGAAGACTGAAAACAAATTTTAAACCAGTCCGTTTGGATGGAAAATTCAACTGAATTTCTGTCTCGTCTTGGGTGTATATCGCCCCTGATTTATGGGACAATGGTTGTAGCCCAAAGTGAAAGAAGTGCGGAGTGATTTTCGGTTGTTTGACAAATTCTTCGAGAGTGACAGGGTGGTTTATCAACTGCCACGAAGTTTCTTCCGGTAAATGGGTGTAGATGAGTTTGTTTGGATCTACCAAGAAGTAATTTTCATTGAAACTGTATTTGAGGTCGCCTGAGCCGGTTTTGCTTATGAGTGGTATAGTGGCTAGGTATGAGTCCACCAGGCACCACTTGCCATAGATATAGACAGCGTTCCACCAATGCTGGTACTCTTCCGGTGTAAGTTCCTGGCCTATCTGGTAGTTAGCTCCCTTAGTCATGCCACTGACTACTTTACAGTGAAGACCAGCAAAACTATAACAGAAAGAAAGTGCATGATGACTTTTAACCCTTAAAGCGCCAATCACAACTGCAGCAGACGACATTTTTCTTTGTTGTTGTTTTTCAGGGAAAACAAGTCCTGACATTTCATGTGAATCTCTGCTTGGCAGACGATTCACATGAAATGTCAAGACTTGTTTTCTCTGAAAAATATTTTTTTTTTTTGAATGTCGTCTGCTACAAATTTTGCTTGGCGCTTTAAGGGTTAAATGATGGCACCGTATATACTCTAAATATTGGGTCACATCAACTCGTTACCATACTAAACTGGGCCGCGTCAAACGAAAAACTGCCTTCGAACATGTGCAAAACGTGAGGATTCAAATAATCCTGTACATGCGCAAAGTCTCGTCCGGGCTTTTGCTCTTCATTGAAACATTCTTTAGTATAATGTGCGGATTCACATAATCCCGCACATGCGCAAGGTCTCGTCCGGGCTTTTGCTCTCCATTGAAACATTCTTTAGTATAATGTGCGGATTCACATAATCCCGCACATGCGCAAGGTCTCGTCCGGGCTTTTGATCTCCATTGAAACATTCTTTTGTATCAAATGATTCTGATTGCGGACAGCGAAGGCCCTGATCAGACTAAGCAAATGCGCAGGCTGATCTGGGTCTTCGCTGTCCGCATATGCTCAAAGACACGTTTTCGCACAGCGCAGCTCATTTAATCTTAATATTTGGCTACCGTAACTTATTACCATACTTGTACTTAAATGTAAACAGATCCATCTGACTTTCTATTTTTATGCGTTTAAATTTGCTTGATGAGTGGCAAACAGTGTAGTCCCGGATCAGACGCCGCAACATGCGGCGTCTGATCTGGGTCTACACTGATTGCTCGGGCCTGTCTATCCCGCGGCTTAGGGGCAAATATGGTTATTCAAATAAAGGGAAAATCAGTAGACGTTTTTTTTTTTTTCTTATTTTTCGCAGCAAGAGATATCTTTTAGGTATGGAGTGGTAATTCAAATGAGTACCCACAAGATACATCTGTGGTACAAAAAAAATATCCTAAATTATCATCTCAACTAATATCTTATCTGAAGCTATGTACAAATGTAATAAAAACCTCTCAGAAATGCTTTTATTTGAAATCAATGCAATACAGGAGATGCATCAATCTTAGTTTCATCAAGAATTTGTCCTAACGTGAAGTGTTCGTGTCGAAAAACATTTATACCTAAACATGAATAGATCTTCTCCACTCTGAAATCTGTAGAATGTAAATATCTAAGAAGAAACAAGAAGTGTTTTTAAAGTACCAGACCCTGTCTTTTTTCTGTAAGAGATCTGTTTTTCTTTTTTTTTTTTTTTTTTTTTTGTTGTTGTTTTGTTTTGTTTTTATTATAAACGTAAGCAGGTGGTAGGTACTATTATGAATCTGATTAAAAGGGTAAAAGATGACATCACTAGTACGTGAGCAACTAAGACACAGGCCAGTGATTGAAAGGGGTCAAAGGTGACATCACCAGTACCTGAGCAACTAAGACACAGGCCAGTGATTGGAAGGGTAAAAGATGACATCACAGTACGTGAGCAACTGAGACACAGGCATGTCTGATTGAAAGGGTAAAAAAAGTCATTAATAGTACGTAAGCAACTAAGAACTAAGACACAGACTAGTCTGAATGAAAGGGTAAAAGATGACATCACCAGTAAGTGAGCAACTTAGACACAGGCCAGTCTGATTGAAAGGGTAAAAAAGTCATTAATAGTACGTAAGCAATTAAGACACAGACTAGTCTGATTGAAAGGGTAAAAGATGACATCACCAGTAAGTGAGCAACTAAGACACAGGCCAGTCCGATCGAGGGTAAAAGATGACATCGCCAATACGTAAGCATCTCAGATACAGACCAGATTGACTGAAAGGGTAAAATATAACATCACCAGTATGTAAGCATATTAAACACAGACCAGTCTGATTGAAAGGGTAAAAAAGGCCACATCACGTGTGTGAGCAACTAAACACAGCACGGTCTGATTAAACAGGTAAAAGATGACACAACTATTACATGCGCAGCTAAGACACAGACCAGTTTCATTACGAAAACATGCCTATTCAAATATACTGAAAACTTTACCACCAAAAAATGAAAATTTTCAGACAAAAAATTCCAATATTTTTCATATTTCTGCTCAAAACATAGATTGTAGGTACTCGTTAGAACCGCCTCGACGAGGCGGTTCTAACGAGTACCCACAATCTATGTTTTGAGCAGAAATAAGAAAAATAATGTATATCCCTGTAAACCCCAGTTTCACTATATAAAAGTGGGGTTTAAAGGGGTCAAAATTATATAGGCATGTTTTCGTGATGTTGACCATTGAACTTGCTGTTTACATACAGGATATTGTGAGGTTTGCTGGTATATATAGCGAAAATGAAGAACCTGACTGTAATGGGGGACGTGCAGGCTAGTCTGGGTTTTCGCTGTTTTTCTTCCCATGTCTGCACAACAGCGGCAGTCATTCTAAAGTATTTATTTTCCCCCGAGGAAACAAGCCTTGACGTTTCATGTGAATCACATAAAATGTCAAGCCTTATTTTCTTGGAAATAAGAAATAAAAATATTTTAGAATGTCATCTGCTAAAGTTCTGTATGGCGCTCTTATGGTGCTTAGCACTCTCTGTTAAATTTTCAGCAGACGACATTTTGAATTATTTTTCTTATTTTTTTTGGAAAAATAAGAAACAAATATTATCAATTTGTCGTCTGCTGAATTTGCCTATTGAGTGGTAAAGGTTAAGGGTTAAAATTAACCTACCAGCACATGGTGTAGAAAACGTGGGCATGAGAAGATCTTCCCACTTGTAGCCAGGACAGAACCTCTTCCGGACTGTCCCTCTCGATTGTCTTAAACGTCATGTCTTCAATCTTCTTACTGGTCAGCCACCGAAATATTAACCTAGAAATATTTATAAAGAAATGTCAGGGCGGAAATTAAGTGAGCTGCAACGTCAGAAAATTTACCAGCGCCCAGCGAAGATTATGATCAGCCAGCGCATTCGCGCACTCAAACAGAATACTCTTTGGGCGCTTCTTGGCTCGCACCTTGGATAGCCAAGGATGCAAAGTTTAGTTTTTTTTTCCATGCGGACAACGACGACTCTGATCAGACTGCGTGGAATTTGAGTCATGTCAGAAGGTAGGGGCCTACGTTTTTCATCTCGAGGCTCATATATATATATATATATATATATATATATATATATATATATATATATATATATATATATATATATATATATATATATATATATATATATATATATATATATTATATATATATATATATATATATATATATATATATATATATATATATATATATATATATATATATATATTATGTCTAGATAAGGGCGGGTATCCGGTAAATATTTAAACATTTTTCTTATTTCTCCATGAAAACATATGTTGTTGGTACTCATTAGAAGCGCCTCGGCAATATCTGTTTTCGTGGAGAAATAAAAAAATATCAATACTTTTGGATTGAAAAAAGCGCCTGAACTCATATTGTCAGGACAGAAATTGAGTTTTTGATAGCATAGCCCTCAAAGCATCAAGAGCAACAACCTACGTCATCAACATGGTGACATGCACATAACAGCGACTGTATCATTTGTTCGGATTTATGCCAAAATCATGAAGGGTGCATAACGCAGTGAAAATTCGCTAACTGCACCAAACATGTTCATATGTTCATTTTGATTCTTTGCAAACTCCATACACATACTAGTTATTGTAGATACTTTGACCAATTACGCTTAAATGATTAGCATTATTGAATATCAACAAGGATCCCAGCAAACACACAACGACGTTGCAGCGACGTTGTAACGACGTTGTTACTACGTTGTGTGTTTGCTGGGATGGTCGAAGCATTTGAATATCCGTTAAGTTTCAGAAGCCCGATTTTACAAAAGACAGACAGTCTGAATGTCAATGAATTTTGTGCACTAAGTAAAAATTCTGAACTTCTGACAACTCTGGTTAATTCAGCTGACAGTCTGCATTTCAATGAATTTTGTGCACTAAGTAAAACTTCTGAACTTCTGACAACCCTGGTTAATTCAGTAAGATTCCGAAAAACAAGTAACTGACGAAAATACGTGTCTTCATTATAATCTTCTGACGAAGGTTGTAGGGAATAGTAACAATAGTTGTAGACGACATTCTCTAATACTGTTGTTGCTAGATATTTCCGACGATTCGAAATTATCAAGCCTTTTTCTCAAAAATAAAAAAACAAAGCAATTTAGAATGCCAGCTGCTGTTCTTGTGACTCGAGGTTTATTCGAGTCCAGGGCATCACGAAAACATACCTATACAATGTTGACCCCCTTAAACCCCACTTTTATATAGTAAAACTGGGGTTTACAGGGGTATACATTATTTTTCTTATTTTTGCTCAAAACATGGATTGTGGGTACTCGTTAGAACCGCCTCGCCGAGGCGGTTCTAACGAGTACCTACAATCTATGTTTTGAGTAAAAATATGAAAAATATAAGATTTTTTTATCTGAAAATTTTCATTTTTTTTTGGTGGTAAAATTCTCAATGTATTTGAATAGGCGTGTTTTCGTAATGGATTACTGTATCCTTGGGTGATTTCTAACTCCTTAAAAAAACGGACTGTGATAACCTCTAATGAAAAAAAGCCTAATATAAGAAAGAACTTTCAACATACACTTGATACGTAGACAAATTTCGATATAATGATCCCAGCGGGCACACAACGTTGAAAACAACAATGCAACGTTGATGCAACGTCTGGGCAAACAGTGTAAACCTAGATCAAAATGCGGCGTCTGATCAGGATCTACACAGTTTGCCACTCACCCAGCAATTTTACACACATGCACAGGTAGTAAAATGTACCTGTTGAAGAGCAGTACAAGGAAAGGTGTCCCAAATTTATCAAATTTATTCAAAATTTCTCATGAAAATGAAATTTAGAGTCAAAGTGGGGTTCGACTGAACCTCACGGACACCACTCTGAATCCGCCCTGGACATCGCAGAGCACGACGTCATATCAGGGTATACACTGTTTGCATTAAATACAGGCACTCTATGAAAAATGTTAATAACTAGAAATGTGTGTTTGTAAAACACTATGCCCCGACGATAATGTTAAAAGGGACATAACTCTCACAAGATTAATCAAAGGTTGATCAGTGTTTAATCAGATTTTTTTCAAAAGTTAATCAGTGACCTACTCCCCAGTCCCTGTAACATAACGAAAACACGCCTATCCAAATATATTGAAAATTTCACCACCAAACACTGAAAATTTCAGATAAAAAATCTGATATTTTTCATATTTCTGCTCAAAACATACATTGTGGGTACTCGTTAGAACCGCCTCGCGAGGATGTTCTAACGAGTACGCACAATCTATGTTTTTGAGCAGAAATAAGAAAAATAATGTATATTCCTGTCAACCCTAGTTTTACTATATAAAAGAGGGGTTTAAGGGGGTCAAATTATACAGGTATGTTTTCGTGATGAGTTCATCAAGTTTCAAGGCAGTACAAACAGTTATCAACATATCTTGTCAAAAGAAAAAGCGTAACCGACGGACGAACGCTCCAAAAACAATATGCCCCTCAATTTCCGATTAAACCAATTGGGACTGAATGAACTCCCCCGAAGGTCCTTATTTCGATGTTTAGGCATGTCAGGCCATGTGATATAGATATTTCGAGAGAAAAATGGTTGACCTATTTGCAAACAGTAGAGACCCTGATCAGACACCACAGAATGCCGTGTCTGATCTGGGTCTGCACTGTTTGCTAATTACCCTTTTAGGGTTCTCCAGTCTACCATTACGAAAACACGCCTATTCAAATATATTGAAAATTTTACAACCAAAAAAAGGAACATTTTCAGATAAAAAAATCTGATATTTTTCATATTTCTGCTCAAAACATAGATTGTGGGTACTCGTTAGAACCGCCTCGCTGAGGCGGTTCTAACGAGTACCCACAATCTATGTTTTTGAGCAGAAATAAGAAAAATAATGTATACCCCTGTAAACCCCAGTTTTACTATATAAAAGTGGGGCTGATGGGGGTCAAAATTATATAGGCGTGTTTTCGTAATGAATGGGTTAAAACTAACCAGACACTGGTTAGTTTGTAACTGAACCTATCTAAAGACCTGAGGTAGAAGAGTGCTCTGGGCCTAAATGGGTTTATGAGTTCAAGGGCGGATTCAGAGCGGGTTCGGGAGGTTCGGTCAAACGCCCCTTTGTTTGTTTGTGTTGAGGTTTTACGGCCCAGTCAACCCAATAGGGTCATGTCGAGCGCGGTCAGTTTACCTAACCACACGTTTACTGGGCAGGCTTCATCCTCTAAGCGGTTAACCAGTATTGTGCACATTCCTTCGCCAGAAACTGACAACTGCCCTTCTTGAATCAGCTGAAGGGAGAGAATGACCGTAGAAAATATTTGATGATCAATCTCCACGAAAGAATGTTGCCGATCTCGGCGGGGGTTGAACCCGCGACCTCCTGGTCTCCAGTCGGACGGCGCATCCAACTGAGCCACCGAGCCGGAGTGCTCTGAGCCTAAATGGGTTTATGAGTTCAAGGGCGGATTTAGAGGGGGTTCGGGAGGTTCGATCAAACGTCCCTTTGACTCAAAATTTCATTTTCAAGGAAAAAGTTTGGATAAATTTGATAAATTTGGGATACTATATTTACCATAAATATTCACAACCCTTACTGTTTTACCTTACATTTCTCTTTAACAAGTCAATTCTACTTTCTATGAATGTGTGTAAAATTGCCGGCTGAGTGGCAAACAGTGTAGACCCTGATCAGACGCCGCGTTCTGCGGCGTCTGATCTGGATCTATGCTGTTTGCTAAGGCCTGTCTTTTTGTAAAGTACAGTAATTTGATCAAATCGAAACCCCCTCTCCCGCCCCTCAGAAATTATCCTGGATCCGCCCCTGAGTGCTGAACTAAAATGGCTTATTTTCTTGAAACGCCATTAGAGCACATGAATCGCAATGTCAGAAAACGTACCTTAGGACATATGCGCCCAGTGAAGGTTCAGATTAGTCTGCGCATTTGCGCAGTCTGATCAGGTTTTTCAGTGGATCTTTTTTGCATAGCCAAGGGAGCAGTCTTTTTCATGCGGACAACGAAGACTGATCAGACTGCGCTGATGCGCAGACTGATTTGAGTCTTTGTTGGGCGCACATGTCAGAAGGTGCGTTTACAGAAGGTGCGGCTTATATATTGAAAAGTGATACAGTGGCAATTATTTTTCCCTTTTCATGACATCGTCGGCTCAGATATCTATTAAAAATGGTCAAAATCAGTCGAAAATCTAGACAAATTAAAACCCTTGTCATGATGAATAAATTAAGATACCACCGTCCCACTTCTAAATGTCAGCTAATCAGATTACTTGATCCAGGTTGTTGACACAAATTCACATACTTAATGATAAACAGTGGAGATCAAGATCAGTTAGCTTCTCAGATACAAATTCACATACTTAATGACAAACAGTGGAGATCCAGATCAGTTGGCTTCTTAGAAGCCAACTGATCTAGATCTGCACTGTTTGTCATTAAGTATGTATTAATATGTGAAGTATGTAAATTTCCGGAGATGCCAACTGATCTGAATTTGCACTGTTAATAAAGGCGGGGGATACCCGGGTTCAGCAGGGTAAAGGGTTTCGCCTGATATCTACATATATCACTTACCTGGCTTTTGCGAGGTCGTTAGTGACATTCACAGAGAAAACGAGATCCCACATAAGGTCCCTAAATGTGTCATGATTGCTCAGAGCCACCTGAAAGTACAAAACATAATCACTGGCATCCTTTGTCTGATCAACAGATTTCTGCCTTACGTCACGCATATATGTAAACAATGAAGACTCAGGCCAACTAAGCTTTCCGCGCACAACTTTATCAGTTTTTGCCTTACACAAAACCAATCCTCGGACCTTGCAAAATTGGAAAAGAAAAACTATAATTTGACAATAGAGGTTATTTTTATTTTATACTTATATTTTTCTTGGGCAGGCCTAGTCCTCTAAGCGGTTAACCAGTACTTGTGCATATACTTTTGCCAGTAACCGACAACTGTCCTTCTTGAATCTGTGGAAAGGGGAGATGACCGTAGAAATGATAAATAATTTCATGATCAATCTCCATGAAAGATATGTGACTGAGATGGGGTTGAAACCTACGGCCCCTCGATATGCAGTCAGCCGCATTATCGACTGCGCTATGAAGCCCGGCTTGACAAAAAGACATTTTGGTATACACACTGCATGTCGAAACCGAATGCCTAGATCTCTGTCCGTCGATATAGTCTACAGAATCCTTAGAAGTCGGAGGCGGCGGCTCTAATCAGACTACAGACGCGCAAGCAGATCTAGGCTTTCACTGTTCACATATGTTCTAAGGACAGACTTAACTAATGGGAAATACTCCGACTGAACTTCATGGACATTAAGGGAAATGGACATACTTTCATAGGAGGTAACACTGTCAGAATCGTGTTACGTCGCTTCTCATATGGGGTCTACTCTAAAAGGAAAGAATTTGCTAGACCCATTTTCAAAAGGGAGTTGATGTGCAGGAAAGCAAACGTAAAGTCACAAAAGTTGTCTCCCTTGTTTCAATTGGCGTGTATCCATTTCCCCTAAGCTGGTCTTATGTTCTTCAGTTCACCTGTTTAGTCGGGTTAACAACAAAAATCAAAGCACTGACAGCAATGATCGGTCGATTGTCTGATTAGCTCAGCAAATGGTCCTGAATAAGGATTTAAGATAGTTTCATTTAACACTAAACGTTCTGTAATTTAAGCACAGTGCAAGCCCTGACCAGACGCCGCGTTCCGATCTGGACCTGCACTATTTGCCAATGTCCAAGTCCAGGTTTTACAGATAACCCTCTTTACCCGGCACTCTGACGTTACAGTGACAAAAATAGCACAGCTATAAATAACCGTTACCTGGATTTCGTACAAACGCCTGGTTTGATTTCATTGATCAATGATAACCACGTGGACACTAACCTTAAGGAAATTTTTGTGTATGTATACTTAGGCTCGATTGTAAACAGTCGATTCAAAAAGCTCGCTGAGTCTCGATTGTAAACAATCGATCCAAAAATCCCGATGAGTACAGACTCATTTTTTCTGTTGTATATATGCATTATAATACAACTGGTACCCAAATGTACAAGCTCAAAAAGAGTTCTAATCCTATTGTTGTATTTTTGTATGTGTTGTATATGTACACATTTTGGAAATAAATATGTTTAAACCAAAAGAGTTCTTATAATTATTAAGGTTCTTATGGTCACCGTCTTATAGACAATTTATGAAATAACACAGTTTCCAAACTCCTCCGCTTTCCCCGCCCCTCACTCTTGTAGAGAATTTTATGAAATAATACCCCGTTTCCCATCTTCTCTGCCTTCCCCCCCCCACCCCTTTACCACTACCACCCTTTTCCTACCCCCACCCCCTCCCTCCCCCGGCCCCATCCCCACACAATGGGTGTAAAACAACAGCCGATTGTAAGGAAATCCACAATGACTTTTCGACCAAAGCAGAAGTCAGAGGTACTCGGTGAAGAAAATAAATCATCAAGCTTCTTAAGAAATTGTTTACAAATCAATGATCAAATAGTGTAACAACTTACCTCTTCCGCATGTGCATCTAGTGCCTCGATTGTCCGTCTGTCTGTGAAGTCGTAGAATGACACTACACCCGTCATAGTAACTGGAGCAGGAGGTGGGGCTTCCGCGAGATTGACTGGAATTAAGTCAAACGATTCTGGTGTCTTCAGCGGATCTTTCCGTTCAGGAATTTCCAAGGCATCAAGTGGTGGTATATTCCAGGACATCTTGTTCTAAAGAAGGTCAAGCAGACATCTTTAACGCTTAGCATGCTGGGTAAAAATTTCAGCAGAGGACATATAAAAATATTTTCTCCCAGAAAATAGGCCTTGACATTTTATGCAAATTGACTCTAAGAAGGCAATTTACATGAAATGATAAAATTTCGACAGACGATATTTCGAAATACAATGTACTTTTCCTATTTTTCCCAGAAAATAGTATTTGACATTTCATGCAAATTGTCTCCATAGGCATTTTTCGTTTGCTGAATCTGACTAGAAAGTAGTAAAGGTTAACCATACCCGTTTACAAAAACATAATCGTTTATAAATACTCGTCCCAGACTAAGTATTCATGCTTGATTGAAGGGTTCATAAATAGACAAATTAATGACATGAAATAGATACCATTCTGGACGTTTCTGCTTCTTTTCTTTTTGTTATCATAACCTTCAATATTCGGACGCCCGAAACTCCTTACCGTAAATGTACACACAAAAATATAAGCGTCCATAAATGACTACTTGATATGTATGCAAACAGCAAGTACATTACCCCTTTCACACCTGGGCCCAGGTTTACAATCATTCCTCAGAATCAATGTCTACCTAACTTAAGGTTCGAAAATTTAATATACGAAATAGCGTATTTAGCGTATGTAATCGGACAGGCAGACCTGAGCAAACAGTGTAGACCCAGATGAGACGCCGCAGAACGCGGCGTCTCATCAGGGTCTACACTGTTTGCCACTATATTGTATTTGTTCAAATTTTAGAACAAGAATAGTAAGTATGTGAGATGTCCAAATACTTAGGGTAAATTCGGTTAGATATTTAAAGTCAATTAAAATGAATAGTTTTATTGTATTTATTTCATCGTTGAAAATCAACTATTATGTGAAAGCGCAAAATGAACTGCAAATCTTGTTCCTTAAAGATGTAAACCTGGCCTTTAAGTGGACTCTTTCATCTCCGAATTTGTATACTGCTGCAATAGGACCGTCCCTAAAAAATAAGTGAAAAAAAAAACAACAAACAAACAAAACAACAACTGAATGTGGCAAACTGTAAATCCTGATGAGACGGCTCGTTATGTGTTTCACTAGTCAGCTGATGTAAATGATGTCTGATTTTATTACTTCAACTTTACAAACTTACATATATATTTCCTTTTTATGTTATTGTTTTTTTTTTCTTTCTTTCTTCAAAGAGATGATATTTCATTTAAGTGACCGAAGTGCTAAATCAAATGTTTAATTTTATATCTACAGGAGAAAAATAATGGGGATGTTTTATATTAGCTTTTGGTAATATCTTAAAAGATATCAGATTATAGCAAATACCTTCAGCATGCCAAATCAAAATTAAATATTTGCAGTCGAGATTATAAAATATAATTTCATATTTTTTCTTTAAAACAGGGCTTGACATTTAATTCACTTGCCTTCTTTTAAACATGTTCAAGAAAAATAAAATACAGTAGAACCTGTGTAAGACAGCCACCTTTGAAACTGACCTTAGTGGTTGATGTGGAAAGGTGGTTGTCATATAAAGTTATATGTCATGTAATTTTGCTAGCAAAATAACATGACATGTACCTTTATAAGACAGACAACTTTTTCCACATCAACCACTATTTAAAGTCAGTCTCGAAGGTGGCTCTCTTACACAGGTTTTACTGTAACAAAAACGCAACGATTCAGATGTAATTTCAAGTTTTATTTTCTCTAAAAATAATAATAATATTAAATTTAGGATGTCGGCTGCTACAAATTTGATCAGTGCATTAAAGGTTAAAATTTAAACAGATTCAACAAAATATGTGCAACAAATATTACCAGCTGAATTTTTCCCAATAAATCATCACCTGTTTTGCGGTTGAGTCCAAAAACAAACTGTTAGTTGCTCTTGTATCCATAAAAATGTACATGAAAATAATAAATATCATATTCAAAATATAAAATTTTAGCAATAAAATGAATATAAACATTCTTTTTTTTTTTTTTTTTTTTTTTTTTTTTTTTGATGTGCTGAGCCATGTCTTTTATACCGTAATAAACCTAAACATTGCGACTGACAGGCTTGAGAAAACATTGTAGACCTAGATCAGACGCCGCAGAATGCGGCATCTGATCAGGGTCTTCACTGTTTGCCACTCACCAAGTAGTATTTTCGACACATCAGAAGGTAGTAAAATAGACTTGTTCAAATTTTAGTAAGCGCATGGTAAGGAGTTAAGGTGTCCCAATATTTAGGGTTAATAGGACAAAGTGACAAAGTTTGCCTATAAAGTTGAAGTTATAAACACAGCGTAAATGGCCATCGTTAACGTCAGTTATCTTGTCAACTGAATCAGGTTTCTTCAAGAAATGCAATATACCGTATTCGATCTTATTACCGCACATACCCCTATAAGCGCACAACCCAGCAGTTCCGTAGTCTACCGATTGCGACCAGTGTACTTTTTGTCTACTTCTTTATACATGTAAGGGCATATGTTGTGGGTACCCATTTGAATTGCATCGACTAGTCGATGCAATTCGACTAGTCGATGCAATTCAAATGAGAACCCGCAACATATGCTTTTATAAGAAAATGAGGAAAAAAAAAACCCACATAAACAGCATCAAATAAGTCCTTTGCTTATCTTTTTAAAGTGTACCCTTAGTAAGTAGATACATATTTTACCAGAAGTTTTCCTAGTAATTTTGAAAAAAAAACAACAAACAAACAAAAAAAACTTAGCGCACAGTGCGGTAACTAGGTCGAATACGGTATAGAGGATATTTGCTCTTTAGAGTGAATACCATAATTTTTTTCATCGAGGGTAATAAAACATCTGTATTTTCACGAGTGCGAAGCACGAGTGAAAATTTGAATGTTTTCATGACACGAGATGAAAATATTTATGGTATTTACTCTTAAAAAGTATTTTTTATTGTATTGTTTTCATACTTTAGCGCTTCTGACACAATGAAGTGTGTCAAATGGATTTGTTCTTTTAGAACAAGTATGGTTAGGAACTGTGATGCCCAAGCATTTGCTGTTAATAGGATAGTTAATTCGGTTACCTCTTTCTCATCTTCCACATAAGTTGCACTTCCTGACTCTGTTTCCTCAAGGGTTTGGCCGCGACTGATTTCCTCCACAAACGACGATTTCTCCTCCTCCGCCAGATACAGAACAAGATACTGGCAGGCATAAGAAAATGTTCTTTTTTTCTTCGATTCAGATGCGTAGATGTCTATGCCATATTCGCCTGGTTCTGGAAGATTTAGCCGCACAGTAATCTAAAAATAAAATGCAGGAAGAACATTTTTAAAGCCGAAGTGTGATATACAAAGAATCAAAATTGAAAATTTGTTGAGGAAAAGTACAGCTAATTTTGAGATGGTGATTACTGATATGTCAATAAAAGCCACATGATTCTATAAAGCCACATGATTCTGTGATACCAACGATTTGTAGGCAATTTCTTAAAGTACAGACGTGTAGTCTTAAGATAACATTGTCCTTGAAACCTCATGCCTTTTATTTGCGAAGCCTTGGAAGGCTTTGCTTCCTCCTGGGCGGGGTTCAACTTGCTGAGTGACTGACACCAGGCAACGCATGTCGCAAACTTATAAAAAAAATGAAATAAAAACATTTTGTTTTGCTGTTGTTGTTGTGGAGATTTCTAACGCTACCAGGTACATGTTTTACATTGTAGAAGCAGCGATGATTGTAATATGTACGTGCGTTTGTACAACATTGCTTTAATGGCTCGTCCATGCACGCTTGGTGCCGCTTTTTGTCACCTAGTGCCACCCTGTCCTGAAAATACTATACCCGGGGTAGGGGCGTGGGGTGGGGGTGGCAATATGAGCTAGATGCTAGATGTTCTAAGATTTCTATTGTCTCATGTTCATATAACACATAAGGCTGTTTATTTGCCAACAGCTGCAGCAGACGACATTTTGAACTTTTTTTTTTTTTATTCTCCAGAGAAAATAAGGTTTGATATATGTCAAACTTTTTTTCTCTCCGAAAACATAATAATAATAATAATAATAATAATAATAATAATAATAATAATGTCGTCTGCTACAAATTTGCTTGACGCTTTAATTGTTAAAAAAAGGTGGTCATACAATGTAAATAAACTGGACATAAGGATAAGATGTGTATTTATTCTGAAGGTCCGAACCTTGTCCTTGTTGGTCACAGTAATGTATCTATCTAACATGACGTCTGGAACATCGCGCCTGCGCAATCTACAATAAACCACCACCGGTCTAGTCTTTTGAAACTGCAGCTCAACCGTTGGTTCAAGAGAGGCAACCACTCCAGACTTGTGAAGAGCGTCTAGACCTAACTGTAAATAAAACAACAGGAATTATCAATCATATTTACCACAAAGTAGGCTTATGTTTCGTGCGAACAATTCGCATGAAATTTAAGCCCACTCGTTAGTCAAATATGAGAGAGAGAGAGAGAGAGAGAGAGCAGTGATTCCCCAGGACATGAATCCCCGTGGGTATCGTATTTACCCTACATATTCGGACAAAAAAGGCCTCAGCAAACAGTGTGGACCCTGACCAGATGCCGCATTCTGCGGCATCTGGTCAGGGTCTACACTGTTTGCCACTTGTCCAGCAGTTTTCAGACACAGTAACGTATAGTAAAATGCCGTGTGTTCAAGTTTTGGGACAAGTATGGTAAGGAGTTTGGTTGATACCGAATTTACCCTAATTGTAGCGGACACCTTGACCCTTTACCACACTTTTCCTAACATTTTACCAATTCCATTTAAGTATTCGATGATATGTCTGAGAAAAAAGTGCTGGTTGAGTGGGAAACAGTGTATAGACTCTGTCAAAATTGTTTTCTCCTTTCTGTTTGCTCAGCCCTATGTCAGAACACTAACCATAGTTAATAATGTAACGTGGTCCAACCCATATGCCTGTATGTTATTATGGCAATAAAATACGGTATGTTAAATATTTAGGGTAAATTAGGTTTATTCTACAATATCCAGTGATTATCTAAGCGGATAGCAAAGGTCCTGATCAGACTGTGCGGACTCCAGGGTTCAAAACTATAGCTTTTGATTCTGAGATCTTGAGAATAAACTTCATAGAAACGCAATCCTGGTATTCACTGAGTAAACAGACTGCATTTTATGTTATACAATGCAACGTAAAATAAGACATTCCCAGACAACAATACCCGGATTGTTGTATAAATAACAAATTTATTATTTTACTAGAGGTATTAAGTATCAGAATAATTTAAATTATAAGATAACTGATATACCCGGTGTCAACAGGCTGAAAATGCTGAATAAAGTTTCATTACATAAACCCCAATCCTAGAGAAATTGGCTACAACTCCCTGAGAAATAACTCTGACGTGGAAACACGGTCGACTATTAAGACCACATTTGGAAAAGCCTAAAAGTGGTATTATTAGCGGGATGGTCTTCATATTGAATGTAGAACATAGCTTCCGATAAGGTGCTTTTTTTCAACCAAAATTACTAATTTTTTTCTCATTTCTCCACAAAAGTATAAGTTGTGGCACTCATTAGAAGCGCCTCGCCGAGGCGCTTCTAATGAGCACCACAAAATATCTTTTTGTGGAGAAATAAGAAAACTATTCTCTCTTATCTGGAGCTATGTAGAATAAAAAGGAAATCGAATTTGGGACTGGCAATAGCTGTCTTAACAGCGGAGTGGTCTGATTTTCGAGTGGTCTTTACTGTATTTATCTCCCTTCTTACGGGAGGCTACTGTTAAAGGAAATAGTGCTCTCAGAGCTTTGCTTTAAGAGTAGCTAACTCCATTTTTGAAAGCCATCACGAAAACATGCCTATATAATTTTGACCCCTGTAAACCCCACTTTTATATAGTAAAACTGAGGTTTACAGGGGTATACATTATTTTTCTTATTTCTGCTCAAAAACATAGATTGTGGGTACTCGTTAGAACCGCCTCGTCAATCTATGTTTTGAGCAGAAATAAGAAAAATATCACAATTTTTTATCTGAAAATTTTTATTTATTGGTGGTAATATTTTCAGTATATTTGAATAGGCATGTTTTCGTAATGTTTCAAGAACAGTAGAATTCTGCTATTAAGACCACCTTTGGTACTGCCTAAAATGGTCTTATTAGTGGGGCGGTCTTAATATAGAATGTAAAACATAGCTCCAGATAAAGTGCTTTTTCGACCAAAAAGTATTGATATTTTTCTTATTTCTCCACAAAATATATATTGTGGGTACTCATTAGAAGTGCCTCAGCGAGGCGCTTCTAAAGAATACCCGCGACATATTTTTGTGGAGAAATAAGAAAAATATTATCTCTTTCATCTGGAGCTTTGTAAAACAAAACTGGCAAAAACTGGTCTTCATTGTGGAGTGGCTTTATTTTGATCTATTTTCGAGTGGTCTTATAAAAGGTCTTTTTTTCTGAACTAGGGAGGCAACTGCCTGTCTATAATTTTTTTCCCTTTGCAAAATAGTGCGTGAAGGATTCTCTTGTGTACATCAACCCACTTTCAGTACTACTATGCTGAATTTAAATATCAGTAAAAAAAACATTATTATCCTCCAGAAAATAAAGCTTTGGTTTTCATATAAATGGACATTGGTGATGATTTGAATGGGGTATAACCCATATTCCTGCAAAATTCGCCTGTACTGTGCTAAACTAAGTACAACACACTATCCATCTTTCAATGCAAGAGTGACGCCATCAGAACGACTATAAGTGCATCAAATAACGCATAGTGTGTTTTTGCCTTTTTGACAAGGGATTCATAACATGCAGCAGCTGTTTCAAGCTTACTATGTTGTAAACGGCGAGTAGCAGACGGCGTTTTAACCCTTAAAACGCCAAGAAAACCTGCATCTGAAAATATCGTCTGTTTATGTCGTCTGCTGAATATTCTTGCAAACTTTTCAAGCCTATTTTATGCATACAGGCAAACAGTGTGGGCGCTGATCAGACTGCTCCTCTAGGAGCAGTCTGATCTGGGTCCACACTGTTTGCAAAAATGACTTTTAAAATCACAAGCAGACGACAAGGCAGACGACAATTGTTGTGATTGGCAGTTTAAGGGTTAAAATATTTGAATGTTTCTTTTCTCCTAAAACTGGATCTGGAATTACTTTTCAACCGTCTGCAACTCAAATAAGTCTTGACATTTCACGTGAATCACCTGCCAAGCAGACGAAAAACATAAAATGTCAAATATTTTCTCTGAAAAATAATTGCCTGCTTTTATTTTGCTCTGACCGCGCTTTTTTTACGGATAAAGGCGTCATCTGATCAGTTTCGCGGTCCGCCTGAAGAAAACCGACAGCCTTGGCTGTGGGAGCGCCCATCGAAGACTGCTGAGACTCGCTGGATGAGCAGGCTTATCGGAGTTTTCGCTGGACATATAGTCAGAAGGTATATTTTCTTACCTTCCTACCAAAGAAAAATTTGCCCAGCACGCCACAGTGCGAAACAAGGAATGTGTTGATCAGCCTGCTTGAACATAAGCAGACAGGTCAGTCTCTGCCGATCGCTATATATATTCAAATCTTGATAACTGGTATGTATTTGAACAAAGTTTACAGGCTGCTTGGAGACTTAATTGTTCAAATTCACTCTTTGAAAATCGACCCTACCGTATTCGACCTAATTACTGCACTGTGCGCTTAGGTTTTTCAAAATTACTGGAAAACACTTGTGGTAAAATATGTATCTGCCTACTAAAAGGTACACTTAAAAAAGATCAGCAAAGAACTTATTAGATGATGTTTATGCTATTTTTTTTCTGAATTTCTTTATAAAAGCATATGTTGTGGGTACTCATTTGAATTGCATCGACAAGTCGATGCAATTCAAATGGGTACCCACAGCATATGCCTTTATAAAGAAGTAGCCAAACAGTACACTAGCTGTAATCCGAAGAGTACGGAATTGCTTGACTGTGCGCTTATAGGGGTAAGTGCGGTAATTAGATCGAATACGGTATTTATTTTACCTTCTATGTGAAAATGTATACGTCTTAGTCAAAGATCCCAATAAGATTTTTTTTTTCAACCAAAAACTAGGCAATTGACATTTTTTTTTCATATTTCTCATGAAAACATGTTGTGGATACTCGTTAGAAGCGCCTCGCTGAGACGCTTCTAATGAGTATCCACAATATATGTTTTCATGGAGAAATAAGATATTTGGAAAGCCTTTTTATCTACAGCTATGCAATCAAAGAAATGTTCAGTATATAATAGGAAAAGAGAGGAATAATTTGATATTCAGCAGATTAAGACAGAATTTTGTAGTACAAAAAGATATACAGATTAACACTGGAATACAAAATAAAATAAAAAAAAAGTGTAACAAAATTCTGAAAACTTGCTTTATAACCTATACCCCTGTTTTCAATATTTATTACGTAGAAATAGTGGGAGGGGGTGGGGGGAGGGGGGGGGGCACATTTTCATGCAGACTTCTTGAGTAATGCATTTGTCAAGTTGTTATGTCCGAATCTTGGATAGTAAGAGAAATAAATAACGACTCACCTTTCTCGACTTTATTCCTGGACCCCATACAGTATGCGAACACTGTGGTAAGGGTGCAGCGTCGGGTGCAGGTTCCCGAACTTCAACTTTGTACTCGACAATCTCAGTCAGGTGCTTGTTTTGCACTTCCGACTCCAGATTTTTGGCGTAGAACTTGCAAAGGTAAGTACCAGCTTTTGGTGCACGGAAAACAATCCTTGTCTCGTCGGTTTTCGTTTCTTGATAAACACAAGTCTTCAAGTCAACTCCCTTTTTGTTGTTGTTTTCACTATTTACGGAAATAATTTTGTAGGCGAACTTGACTGGCTTGCTGTTTTTCAGGGTCCATGTGGCCACTCCGTGATTGGCTCGAATAATTGGTTTCTCGGTCCAGCCGAGTTGCACGTGACTTCGGAAAAAGTGGGGTTTGACGAAAGGAAGCTCTTCGAATTCGCTGAGTGATATTTTTCTTGGAAGGAACTGCCATTCTGTCTGGTGGGGCCAGTGACTGTAGATGAACTGTTCTGGGTCAGTGAGGAAGTAGAAGTCATCTTCAATACTTATCTGTTAATCAGAAAATGACAATCATTACGAAAGAACGCCTATTCAAATATACTGAAAATTTTACCACCAAAAAAAAGGTAAATTTTCAGATAAAAATTTGATTTTTTTTTTCATATTTCTGCTCAAAACATAGATTGTGGGTATTCGTTAGAACCGCCTCCGCGAGGCATGTTTTCGTGATGGTTTTGAACATGGTTTAAGGGGAATTCATACACTTTCAAAAGAGGCAACTCTGTCAAAAATGTTTGTCTCCCTTCTGAAAAGGGGTCTACCCTGAAAGGAAACAATTTCCTCTTCTTGGGAAATTCTTCCCTTTTAGAGTAGACCGCTTTTTAGAAAGAGATTTGTGTGCAGTAAAGCAAACAAGACGTCACAAAAATGGCGTAAAATCTGTCCTCTTAATAGAATTCCATTATGACTAAACAATATCCATTATCCTTGCTTTTGTGTTTAGAGCCTTCGCCTTTGACCGATGCATAGCATTTCCTTAAAGACTGCATGTGCACCAAGCGCAGGCTGATCAGAGTCTTCGCTGTTCGCCTAAAGGCGCTTTGGGTCAATGACTTCCCACAGTCATGCGAAGACTGATCGCAGAGGGCGGAGGCGCAGGTTGATCTGGGTCTTTACTGGGCACATATTCCATCTTTTTGAAAATGTGTCCCGGCTCAATTTTAGCATGGAGGTAGAAGCAATGGAACCTTAGATTGTACTGGCGAAGAGCGAAAGGCTGTAGTGGACTCGCAGTTGCCATGATTTCTTTATGTAACATGACGAAAATATGCCTATTCAAATATATTGAAAATTTTACCACCAACAACTGAAAATTTTCAGATTAAAAAAATTCTGATATTCTTCATATTTCTGCTCAAAACATAGATTGTGGGTACGCGTTAGAACCGCCTCGGCGAGGCGGTTCTAACGCGTACCCACAATCTATGTGTTTGAGCAGAATAAGAAAAATAATGTATACCCCTGTAAACCCCAGTTTTACTATATAAAACAGGGGTTTAAGGGAGTCAAAATTTTATAAGCGTGTTTTCGTGATAAGGCATTATTACAGGTTCCATCCGCGCAGTCTAATCAGAGTCTTAGTTTTCCGCATGAAGAAACTTTGCAATCTTGGCTATCCGAACTGTGCCCAGTGAAGATTCTAATCAGACTGTGCGAATGCGCAGGCTGATCCGAATCTTCGCTGGGCGCACATGTCCAGGGTACGTTTTTTGACGTTGTGGCTCATTTTAGTTTGATGCGCTCACATTTTCCGGAAGTAAGTACACGGTGTATAGAATAGAATAGAATATTTTATTTGAAAACCTACATGTACAGGTGTTCTCCTTTGACATGAAATATATAAAACAGTTAAACAGAGCAACTCACATTTGCATTGTTGTTTTGGTACGCCATGGCGGCCCATTTTGTATCCACAAAATGCCAGTTATCATCTATATGCACGGCGTTCCAGCTGTGATTTGAGACCCCCGTGAACGAATCCCCAGGGTGAAAGTCTCGGCCTTTCGCATATCCGGTGAGAACAACGCAGTACAGACCCGCATATCTGAAACAGAAAATTTCATACTTCCTCTTAGTAAAGATAGGTATAGTTTTTACCCAAACAATCGGACAAAACTGCCTGGGCAAACAATGTAGATCCCGATCAAAGTGCTACTGAGAAGCAGTTTGATCAAGGACTGCACAATTTACCATCTAACCCGCATGTTTTAATTCGCATCACCAGGTACAGTGAACCCACGCTACTACGACAGCATTTGTTCACAAAGATGTTGCCATTATAATGAATTCGCTGTTGTAAAGAATCCTTAATGGACAGAATGATATGTAAGAAATACTTTATTTTATTCTTATTTCCTCGTAGAACATATATTTTGGATATTTGTTAGAATCGCCTCACTGATGCGAGTCTAACAAATATCCTAAACAAATGTTACTTGAAGTTTTAATGTAATATTCTTGCATAAATTCTCATTAACTGTCACCTCTTGAACGAAGGTTTCGTGACATTCAAATTATCATTATAACGAATTTTGTCGTTCTATCGAGTGTCGGTATAAAGAGGTTTGACGGTAGTTTAAATGGACTGAACGCATTTACCTTCATTCTTGAGCTACCCTTAATTATAGGAAAGGATTCGAATTTGATAGCATTTGTTTTCCCTTTTAGGATTTGTCCTTTTTGAAAAGAGATTCATATAAAGGTCACTGGAGTGCTATCCCTTTAAAATGGGCAAACACTTTCATGTCATAGTAATAGCCATTGGAGATGTATACCCTCAGCTTAATCCTTTTCCTGCTGAACCCGGATATACCCTGCTTTTGCAAACAGTGTACATCCAGATCAGTTGGCTTCTAAGAAGCCAACTGATCTGGATCTGCACTGTTTGTCATTAAGTATTCAAATATCGACAACCTGAATCAAGTAATCTGATTGGCTGAAAATTAGATTGGGCGTGGTATCTTAATTTATTCAGCATGACAAGGAGTAAGGGGAACTGACACGCTTTAAAAGGAGAAACTCTGCCAAAACTGTTTGTTCCCTAGTGGAAATGTGTCTTCCTCTTTACTCCTGGAAAAGGGTTCTACTGTAAAGGGGAAAGAATCTGCTTCCGTTGTGAGCTAATTCACCCCTTTTAGAGTATACCCCAATTGGACCAGAATCTGTCCTTTTAGAGTAGACCCCTTTTCAGAAGGGAGCATTTAATTAAATTTGACAGTTACCTCCCCCCCCCCCCCCCCCCCGCCCCTTGAAATTCTCACCCATTCCCCTTAAAATCTGCCAGATCCAAATAGGTCTGAGCAAACTGTGCATACGTTGAGAATACTACATGCGATTCTAATGTGTACATGTACAGTTTGCTATGTCCTGGTTCAATGTCATTCTAGATCAGTGATTTGTCATTCAGTCGATCACTATAACCTTTCCCACAAAACAATGCATCATCGTTTTTCTTTGCCTCCTGTACATATTTAACGCTAAGCATGCTGTGAAAAATTCAGCAGACGACATTTTGAAAGAATTTTCTTATTTCCACCCCCTCCACCCCCAGAAAACAGGCTTGGACTTTTCATGCAAATTGTACATGAAATGTCAAATCCTGTTTTCTGGGAAAAATAAGAAAAATAGTTATCAATTTGTCGTCTGCTGAATTTGCCCACAGAGTGATAAAGGTTAAATAACAATGTACTATTATCCGTCAAATTGCACAAAAACATCTTTATACTATTACTTGTTTAAATATGTTTTTGTGCAATTTGACGGATTAACGTGTCAACCGACGATTGCGCAGTGAAATTTCAAACTGATTTATATGTTGCATGTCATATTAGCTCTTAAAAGGCTAATCACAACTGCAGCGGACATTTTGATTTGATTTATTCATTTGTATTTTTCAAAAACAAAATAAGGCTTGTCTTTTTCATGTGAATCGTCTGCCTGGTAGATGATTCACAACAATAAATATAATAATATATAATAACAATTACAATTATAAAATTAGAATGTCGTCTGCTACAATTTTGCTTTGCGCTTTTAGGGTGACAGTAATCTTTAAACTGCAAACCACAGACATCAGCCCAGCGCAAGCGCAAAAAAGCGAAAGCCCATATCAGACTACGCATTCGGGCCGACTGTTCAGGCTTTCGCTGTCGATGTAGCATTACGAAAACATGCCTATTCAAATATATTGAAATTTTTACCACCAAAAAATGAAAATTTTCAGAATTTTCAAATTTCTGCTCAAAACATAGATTGTGAGTACTCGTTAGAACCGCCTCGCCGAGGCGGTTCTAACGAGTACCCACAATCTATGTTTTTGAGCAGAGATAAGAAAAATAATGTATACCCCTGTAAACCCCAGTTTACTATATAAAAGAGGGGTTTAAGGGGATCAAAATTATATAGGTATGTTATCGTGATAGAAAGAATGAGTATTGTGTAGCATTCAGTGGTGAAAAGATGATAAGACTGAAAGGAAACACATACTGATCCGGACCGTCAGATATTTTGCTATTCGCATAAGCGCTAAGATCAGTTTCACTTGATGATGTTCGCATATTTGTTAAGCATTTGTATGGCACATAGTAAATTAGGTTGTAGCAGAATAAATGAGAGGGAATTGCGAACATCAGCAGGTTTCCACATACTTAAAACTATAATCAAAACCTTGCTGCGCAACCAAGAAGTCTAGTTAGTATCGTTTTCCGCGTTTCGCCAAATGAATTCGAAGGTATACTACGTAAACGAATAGTGAATATTATGACCCACCTACGAATGCGCATGCTGATCTGGTTCTACACTGGTAGTATTAGTCATAAGTTTGTTTTCTATTTGAAATGAGTCAAATGTTAGTCCGACCACTCAGCTCAAAACTATTTAACCGCATCTCGTATACATGTATTACCAGAGTTTCCCGGGAAACAGTCGCTCTACCGTATATTTTTTTTATTTAAAAGGTGAGGCAAGTGAAGAGAAGAGGTTGATTTGATACTAAATATAGCTATATTTTGACACCCTTCCCTGCGATGCTATGCCCCATTCTAGCCTACCTTACCCTCGCATCTGCTACCCCACACACCCAACCCTACCAACCTAGAATAGACCCCGGTAGAAAGGTAGGGTAGAGTTAGAATAAGAGTATGAGTGGGAATATGGGTAGGGGTAGGGAAAAGGAAGGGAAGGGAAGGGAAGGGCAGGACAGGGTACGGTAAGGTACGATAGGGTAGGGTGCGATATTGATTCAGTATTAAGTAAAGGGGAAGTCACGATTTCTAATGATGATCGTCTGGAGGCCATATTAGTCGGTCGACCGGAATCATTTTAATGGAGACATATCTAGGGGTTAAAAGGAATCTAACTGCAAATTTTTGATGAAATTCTCCAACTGGTTACGGAGGAGAAGCGATAACGAGAAAAATCCAGGATGGCCATATTTGTTGACGGACCGGAACCAAATTTGGGCGTGCACAACTTGACCACCAGGGGAACATCCAAGACAAGTTTCGAAAACATCTGACCATCGGTCTCGGAGGAGATGCGATAACGAGATTGTAACAGTGTTAAGTAAAGGGGAAGTCGCGTTTTCTTAGACGGCGGACATAGTTGTCGACGGAACGGAACAAATTTGGGCGTGCACAACTAGATCACCATGGGAACATCCCAGACAAGTTTCGAAAAAAATCCGACCAGTGGTCTCGGAGGAGATGAGATAACAAGAAATTGTTTACGGATGGACGTATGGACGAACGGACACTGGACACCCAGGGAGGTGTGGGTGGTACTCTGAATTTTGTCTGCTACATAGGCTATGACTATTTTTGGGGGTTAAGAGTTTTGAATTTTACTAGTTTTGGGGGTTTGGGAAAAAAGTGGCTATTTTTGGGGTGCTGGACATATGCAGGTACTTTTTTGGGGGCCACTCTCAAAACTGACTATTTGTTTGGGTTTATCAAAAATTCTCGGTATTTTTGGGGTAAGAATCGGGGTTAGAACCTTCTGCTGAACTGACAGTTGTTTTTATTTAGTTTTAACAGCTCTATATTTGCCGTGCATCAGTTCAATGCCATTAAAATGAAAACGGAGCTATTGTTGGAAACTGTTTACAGCTCTTATATTACCAATACAATCATTATAGAGGAAAAATAAACAAAAATCACACTTTTATAAAAGAAAGCAAGGGGAAAATTTTTTGGGGGTATGCTGATATCTGCAGATATGTTTTGGGGTCCGGCCGATAAACTGGGTATGGCTGACATAAAGGATATTTTTGCGGGGGGCGGGATAAACATTAGATGCTGGGGCCAAGCCTATGTAGCAGACACAATTCAGAGTACCCCCTCTGGGGCCGGACAGTCCCCCTGTGGAATAAGCTCTTCCTACATTAGAGCAAATAAAACTGCAAGCCATGCACCATGCCCCGCCACAAGGACATATTCCCTATGCACTTCTGTAGTATAAAGGCTGAAAACAATGTAAGTTAAACATGAAGAGAAGCAATAAACAGTTATTTCATAACTCAAAAAAAAAAAAAAAAAAAAAAAAAAAAAAAAAAAAAAAAACACCAAAAAAGTCTAAGTTAAAAATGCAATAAAAAGTGATAAAAAATAATTTCAGGATTCTGAAAAAACAATATGCATATCTTCAGACCATCATCCTAAAAGCGTGTGTAAAGTTTCAAAAGGATCGGCCTGAAAATGTAGGAGGAGTTGCGCGTACAAGGTACATACTCCCTATACATTTCTATAGTATTAGGGCTCGAAAAAAGTCTAAGTTAAAAATGAAAAAAAATGTAATAAAAAATAATTTCAGGATTCTGAAAAACCAATATGCATATCTTCAGACCATCCTGAAAGCGCCTGTAAAGTTTGAAAAGGATTGGCCTAAAACTGTAGGAGGAGTTGCGGGCAGAAGGTACATACTCCCTATACATTTCTGTAGTATTAGGGCTCGAAAAAAGTCTAAGTTAAAAATGAAAAAAAATGTAATAAAAAAAATTTCAGGATTCTGAAAAAACAATATGCATATCTTCAGACCATCCTAAAAGCGCCTGTAATGTTTGAAAAGGATTGGCCTAAAACTGTAGGAGGAGTTGCGGGCAGAAGGTACATACTCCCTTTACATTTCTGTAGTATTAGGGCTCGAAAAAAGTCTAAGTTAAAAATGAAAAAAAATGTAATAAAAAATAATTTCAGGATTCTGAAAAAACAATATGCATATCTTCAGACCATCCTAAAAGTGCCTGTAAAGTTTGAAAAGGATTGGCCTAAAACTGTAGGAGGAGTTGCGGGCAGAAGGTACATACTCCCTATACATTTCTGTAGTATTAGGGCTCAAAAAAGTCTAAGTTAAAAAAGAAAAAAAAAATGTGATAAAAAATAATTTCAGGATTCTGAGAAAACAATATGCATATCTTCAGACCATTCTAAAAGCGCCTGTAAAGTTTGAAAAGGATTGGTCTAAAACTGTAGGAGGAGTTGAGGGCAGAAGGTACATACTCCCTATACATTTCTGTAGTATTAGGGCTCGAAAAAAGTCTAAGTTAAAAATGAAAAAATGTGATAAAAAATAATTTCAGGATTCTGAAAAAGCAATATGCATATCTTCAGACCATCCTAAAAGTGCCTGTAAAGTTTGAAAAGGATTGGCCTAAAACTGTAGGAGGAGTTGCGGGCAGACGAATGGTGGGGGCGCTGACGGACGGACGGACGGACACTCAAAATTTCAGAGGATATAACATAATACCCCGCCACGTTTTTGGTGGCGGGGCATAAAAATGAAACGAAATATAAGCACATACACGACCTAGACCAGTGGGCGTAGTCTATGGGCGGTACAGACAGTTCCCATGTTTTTGAGTTTTTGTTTAACGACACGTCTGCAGAAGGGGTTGGTGTGCAAGAAAGCAAACAGCGAGTCACAAAAGTTATCTGCATTGTCAATTTGTTTGTGTTGAGGGTTTACGGCCCTGTCAACCCAGTGGGGTCATGTCGAGCACGGTCAGTTTACCTAACCACACGTTTACTGGGCAGGCTCAGTCCTCTCAGCTGTTAACCAGTATTGTGCACATTCTTTCGCCAGAAACTGACAACTGCCCTTCTTGAATCAGCGGAAGGGCTGCATTGTCAAAACTGGCAGACATTCTACGAGGTATACCATGTCGGCTTTAAGACAGAAAAAGATGTCTTACCCACAGATGACAGCATAAACTTTGGCATATGTAGTTTCCTTATTTTGCAGCTTCTGAAAGAGTTCTTCAGCTGAGCCCTCCGGGTACTTTTCGAACTTGATTGTCTGTAGATTCTTGGTGGTCATCCATTTGTAAATAACCCTGTAAGAATAAAAAAAAGTACAATAATAAACATATGAACCAGGAAACACTGGCCTGAGCAAGCAGTGTAGATCCAGATCAGACGCCGCAAGACGCGGCGTCTGATCAGGGTCTGCACTGCTACTCATCCATCACGTTTTAGATCATAAGGTAGTAAACTGGAGTTCCTGAAAATATGGAAAGGAGTTTAGCTTTCCCAATATTAGAGTCTGTACGGTCAGTTAAAGATGCAGAAAAATCAACAGAGTAGTTATGGTATATTGGCGGACAGCTATGGACCAGATCAGACTGCGCAGATGCATAATCTTATCTGGACATTAGTTGCTTGTACAGGCCCCTAAGGGCCTAAGATATTTTTCTTCATGTTTGTTTTCGAAATTTAGTATTAGGCATTTCATTCAGATAATCTTAATTTGGAAACGATTCAAGTTGAAAGTCGAATCCGAAAGACTTGGAAAAAAATTCGAGCGTCTTCAATAAGTTTAGTCTAGTGCGTTCAAAGTCTGGAAGATGACTTCAAAACAAAACAAATTGAAATCGGTATTCAAAAAGCTATAGAAGACCCTGAGCAACTTACATGGAAATGCCTGAGGATGCGCAGGCTGGTCCCTTAACGATGGGGCCCTTGCACTTTTCAAGAATTCTGTTAGAGGGCAATTAAGGCCCTGACCAGGCTGAGCGAACTGGCCCTTTTTGTGCGGTGCACATAATATATATATATATATATATATATATATATATATATATATATATATATATATATATATATATATATATATATATATATATATATATATATATATATATATATATATATATTCGGTAGGCTTAAAGGTCACTGAAAATGTAATACGGATTCGTATTTTTAGACATATTCCAGAAATTAAGAACCTTCACAGTCACCAGACTGAAAGCAATGCGGAAAAGTGTAATAATCAAATAAGCAAACATAGATATTAATATGTTCGAATACTGCTTAGAAATGCGTCGCGCCAAGCGAAGCGTGGTCGCGTAGAGAGAAAAGGTGTCGTCGGGCATGTGCCGACAGGGAAGGCGTAGATCAACCTGCGCATATGCGCAGGCTGATCTGCGCCTTCGCTGTCCGCTTACAGAATCAATGGATATGGCAGAACGTGCCAACGGAGGGCAAATGCATTCTGTTCAATAAATGCTGAGGCACTGACCGTGTCGCATATGTTTGATGAGACCGTTTCATCTGATTCAACTCACTCATCACTGCTTTGATAACGATGGACCCACCATTACGACCTTGTGACTGAGGCGACCAGTGTAGACCAAGATAGGGGAAGTCTGAAAGGTCAACGCTTTTCGGTAATTGAATCTTGAAAGTCCCTACATCGTGTTAAATGGAATGCATGCGCTTTCAGTGGGGAACTGCTTTGTCTCAATTATGAAAAGGGGTCTACTTTTAAAGGAAAACAAACAGGAAGTTACGGAAGTTGTCTTCTTTGTAAAAATGGCTGAAAATCAAGCAGTTCCAGTATCCTGTTCCGTTAAATTTATACTTGTGCATGTATGACAAGCGTAACAGACCTGTTCAGGCTGCCCTGTGCCCACGCATGCGCACATGTAATGAGATCGAATTCTATTTACAGGACTCAAATGGCTCTGTTTCTTATGCAAACTGCGGAATCCAACTGTTCGTCCGTCCACACAATGTCAACGCACACTCGCAATATTTGGACTTTGTATATAATCAAATGTAAATAATAGACAATGTACAGCCGTGTTCCGACCTCGTACCTGTTCGGGCTGATCTTGAGTTCGCTCCTCGTATAGTAAAATAAGGGAGATTTTCTTCAGAAGAAACTAGGGTTCTTAATAAAATTACTGTTGATTCTCGTTATCTCGAACTCAAAGGGACTCTCTGAAATACTTCGAGATATCCGTACCTCGACGTATCAGACTTGCAGAATCGAGGAAAAAATAAATCGAACAACTAAATTTCACCAATGAATATGTAATTTGACTCCTGAAGTTAGAGATATATTGAATATAGACTAATATATTGTGGAAAAGAGGAGACAGCAATTTCTCCTCTCTCCCACAATATTTTGTTACCTGATGTTAGATTTCCATGTTAAAACAGGGACCAGATTTTCACTTCGGACAAGCGGTTATTTGAGATAAGTGAAGTCGAGATAACGAGAGTCAGCACTTGTTATTGCAATATCTGCAGAAAGGTGAAATAAAGATCGCCGTCCGGATATATTCTGCCTTATGGCATACGCGGACAAGGTAAACCCGAATTATACTGCGCATGCGTGTCTGAATGGAGCCTTCGCAGTTTAGCAATGAAACTTTAAAATCCAAGAATTCAGTCCAGACATTGGTGAGTGATGGTCCTGCTCGCGGATGCGCATGTTCGTCTCGGTCTTGGCTATGGTCATATATGTATTATAAAGGAGTTTTTCTCGCGGTGGGCAAAATGCTGGTGACAGCTTAAAAGCTTCTATCGACTTCGTATGGTTTACTCTTACAGATTCGCAGAATCATCTTGTAATGTCACTCAGAACCCAAGACCGTAACAGATTGAAGCTAAGCTCTTATCGAAGGATTTGGTGTCAGTCTGTTTACCTTACATAACATCTCGTGACTATGTAAGCAGACAGTGGAATGCTCTCGTCAGATCCAGTTGATGTGTTAAATGGAATTTACATTCGCTGTCATCTCATTGCACCTGAGCTGTACGCTTTGGATTACTACTAGTGATCATTTTGCGCCTGTCGTCCGTCCTTCTTTTGACCACATTTCAAACGATTTCTCTAAAAACTACTGGGCCGTGTTTATTAAATTTCATGTAGAGCCTCCTTGGGTTGAGGGAACGAAAGATTGCTAGAATTCATGAGGCTAACAAGTTTTATGTAATGTGTATTCAATGTTACACCATAAAATGTACTGAATTTGATTGATTGATTGATTGATTGATTGAGTTGGGGTTTAACGACACGTCAACCCTTGTGGGTCATTTTGTGTCGTCTCCTGGAGAAAGGGAGAAGAGAGCTAGAAGAGCTAGAAGAGGAGATGAATGAGAGGGACAGGGAAAAAGGAAAATGAAGGAAAGTGAAGGAAAAGAAGAAATAAAAACATTCCCCCCTCTACCCTTGCCTGCTGCAAGACAGCAGGCCTTGCCCAACTATAAGCCAATATCAGTTGGACGCCCCGGTGACCACAGATACACGACAACTTTGCATTACGTAAACACGCCCATTCAAATATACTAAAAATTTTACCACCAAAAACTGAAAATTTTCCTATAAAAAAATCTGATATTTTTCATATTTCTGATCAAAACATAGATTGTAGGTACTCGTTAGAACCGCCTCGATGAGGCGGTTCTAACAAGTACCCACAATCAATGTTTTTTAGCAGAAATAAGAAAAATAATGTATACCCCTGTAAACCCCAGTTTTACTATATGAAAGTGGGGTTTAAGGGGGTCAAAATTATATAGACATGTTTTCGTGATGGCCTCACCCAACCACCCCCGATATAAAGTGAAAACAGATATTTATTGGGATCTCTATTATTTGGCGGATTTTCAAAATTTTCAGCTTTTAACGAGCTTTCCAATTTGTTTATTTCTTCCTACGGTCAGCTTTACCACATAAATCAGTCTTACGATGCTTAACCCTTGTCATGCTGAATAGATTAAGATGCCACGCCCACTCCTAATTTTCAGCCAATCAAATTTGCTTGATCTGGATGGTTGCTATAAATTCACATATTTAATGGCAAACAGTGCAGATCCAGATCAGCAGGCTTCTTCAGAAGCCAACTGATCTGGATCTACACTGTTTGCAAAGGCAGGATATATCCGGGTTCAGCAGGACAAGAGTTAATAACAGGATCTTCCTGGCATAGTTTAAAAAAAATGTTTTTTCGGGCCCACACCGCACAGTCCGATTCGGGCCTACGCTGTCCCCTTATTCAATAAGACGAATCTTCCATATTCGCATAATTAATATAATACTAAAACCCTGAAATCAGCACAGCATGCTATAAAACTTCCTTCGACGCATATTTTTGTTTGAAAAACGAATGAACCTGCGCACGACAAAATGTACAAAATGGTATATGCGCCCAGCGAAGACTCAGATCAGCCCGGGCATCCGCCGAGTCTGATCAGTCTTCGCTGTCCGCATGAAGAAAGCTTGGGTCCTTAGCTACCTATTGAGCGCACGGCGAAGACTGATCTGAGTCTTCGCTGGGCGCATATGCTATTTCGTTGGTTTTGTCGCGCTCAAATATGATATAAGGAGCAACACTGATAAAGTCGCCAGCAAAGTGGTAGTAAAACATCTGGGCCGCAACTTGAGAAAAAGTACCGTATGACATGTGCGCCAAAAGACGACTCGTCATCCTGCGCAGACGGGCAGTCTGACCAGTCTTCGTTATCCGCATAAAGAAACTCTTAATCCTTAGCTATCCCGAATGCGCCCAGTGAAGATTCTGATCAGACTGCGCGATGCGCAGTCTGATATGAATCTTCATTGGACGCTCATGTCCGAAGGTACGTTTTCTGACGTTTCCGCTGATATAATTACTTTTTAATCAGAAAGTCATTTTTGTATGTTTATTGATTTGGAACTACTTGGTCAACAATTTGATTTACCCTTCAAGCGCCAAGCAAAATTTGTAACAGACGACATTCTGACTGTTTTATTCTTCAGCATATTTTACTTGACCTTTCGTCTGAATCGTCTGCTGATTCACATGAAATGTTGTTATTTTCTTTGAAAAATAAAATTTAAAAAAATGAAATTCAGAATGCCGTCTGCTGCAGTAGTGACTGGCGCTTTAAGGGTTTAAAATCATGAACTTGTTATATCAGAAAGTATACCCGCACAAAAAGTAGGGCTATATGAGCCAACTTATGAAAAAAAAAAAAAAAAAAAGAACATTCCAAAATGAGCGTTCTCTGACCCGCCAACGCATAAATGCAGTTGATTAAGTGCAGTCGGGTCTGGGCATTTCTCTATGGTGAGCACTTCACTTATCTTTGGTATATGAAGTTTGTGTTTGATATACGAAGTCATCGTTGTCACGTAACACAATGAGGTCCATCCTTGTATAATACGCAGGTACACATGAAACTGCACAACACTTTCTGCGAATTTCAGATGGACAGTCACTTTGCCTTACAGAATCTATATAGCGAACACCGTAGACCCTGATCGGACTGCACATTAGTGCAGTCCGATCAGGGTCTATGGTGTTCGCATGAGCGAAAAGGCGCAATATTGCGCGACACATTTCATGCGTAACTTGTGGTGCGTGGTATACATCGATAATGTCAACAAAAACGAACATTAGAGACAAAAACAAATAACGCGGGAGATTGTATAGCGCTGGGACGCAATTCCACCAATGTTTATTTACTTTTTTTTGTCCTTACCAATAGTAATTGCCATGTTTGATGTTTTTGTTTGTCTGATTGGACCTAAAGCATCGTGAGAGGCTATTTGTTATCTCTTCGTTCATGTTTGTACGCATTATCATCTTTATTCATGCGTGTTGTCAATATGTTTTATGTGTTGATAAGTGAATTATTAGAATCACATAATATTTTTTCTAGATCTTTTGCACATTTAACCTAAATATTCCGACGAAGAGGCCAGGGTAAAATAGAGCAGACACAGATCAGATGCCGTAGAACATGACGTCCGATCAGGTTAGGCTACACTGCTTGGAATCAGTCAGCACTTGTTTGACCTCCAGGCAGTCAATAAGCGTGGTAAGGAGTTAAGGCGTCCGAAAATATTGGATAAATACCGTAACAATTTTAAAGCCCATTAAATTTTGTTCTGGAATAAAATCCAACACACAGCAAAGCTATTTCGGAAACGTACGTATAGAACCTTTATTATGTTTCAACTTCGGAAATGTACGTATATTATCGACCCCACATCGTCCCGAAATGTCTGAACTCAGTCATTAGGACGTCAAACACAAACACTGCAAATTAACATCATTCTTGTTTAACATCAGTTCTTGTTTGACGACACGTCCATCCTTGTGAATCTTTTTATGTCTTCTCCCAGAAAAAAAAGGAGAAAAAGGCCAGCAGAGAGAGGAGATGAGATGATTTTGTTTGTCTGTGTTGAGGTTTTACGACCCAGTCAACCCAATGGGGTCATGTCGGGCGCGGTCAGTTTACCAAACCACACTTTCACTGGGCAGGTGAAGATGAGATGTTAGAGAAATAGAAGATAATTAGGGAAAAAACGTATGACAATGTTGAAACAGAAGAAATACTGGCATACCCCTTCCCCCACCTGCTGCAAGTACATCGGGCCCTTACCACCACCCTACCACCTACACTAACACCATTTTTATAGAGAAACTCGGATGCATATAGATTCAATCATGCATTTGGGTAACAGATGCCGCGATTGCTTACTGACGTAATCAGACCTGTACACGCTGGGTTGGTTGACTGACAGAAAGCCGATTTATGCTCTTTTTTTTTAAGCGAAATGAAACAGCGTAAAATGAATTAGACTTCATTGTAGGAGTCTTTTAATACAAATGAAAGCGTTAATGGGTTCCCAAAAGAAAACACCATTTCTGTGTACCCTAAGAGCCAATTCTGATTACCAAGAAAGCAAACCGCAGCAAGATGTTTTACCTATCCAATTGTCAATTCGCTAATGATTGATAGTTTATCGGAAATAATGGGGAAAAGTGTCCAAAAACTCGATGAAAAATAAGCATTCTTTTCAACTTGAGACAGAATAGAGACAGAATCTGACAACATTATTAGATTTGTAGGAAATGAAACATGATTGATAAGAGGCAGTGTTGAGTAATGTTACAAAGTGGACTTCTTTGTTAGAAAACAGGACAGCTCATTCTTGCGAAATTGCTAGCATCGGAAAATGTCTTAAGACGGTCTGCTGGTATGTGATAAATGCCATCTTACTTGCTATTTTGACATATAAGAACCGGATCACGAGAAAAGGTTTTTTATTGCATATGCGGACAACGAAGATATTTGCGCAGGCTGATCATGGCCTTCGTTGTCCGCTTCAATGACTCGTTGAATACTGCAAAATGTTTCGCTGAATTGAAATAAAAAGGCCCTGAACACATTTGCAACTTAGTAAGATGTAGCTTTAAAAGCAAGTATACATACGTACACACGCATAGACATAGAAACAAATTACAACACGAACAAATAAGGCTGGGGAAAGCATATACACAGTACGTGTACGCAACTCTGCATCAACCAAATAACGAACAGCCATGTTTTTCTTTTGAAGATTCTGATGCAAAGGCAGGTCTTGAATATAGCTATTCGCAGATGGGATACTGGTGTATTTTTCTTCCACATTCCGCCCTCCCCAAGACCCCATTGGTGACATATACAGCCACCCTTGGGATTGCTTAACCGTTGCCTTGCTGAATAAATTAAGATGCCACGCCCACTTCTAGTTTCCAGCCAATCAGATTACTTGATCCGGATTTTTTTTTATAGAAATGCACATATTTAATGACAAACAGTGCAGATCTAGAAGCCAACTGATCTGTTTGCTAAGATAGGGCATGTCGTGTTCAGCAAGAGAATGGTTCAAATGCTACGAGGATCCTGCAAAAAGTTTTGTCACTGGGTTTGGATTACTTCAGTGCTACGTTTTATCAAACATATTTTTATTACAAACCTTCAAAGTATTCCCCCTTTACTGAAACACATTTTTGTAACCTTTTTACCCAGTCGCGAAGAGCAGATAAATAGTCTTCTTTTGGTATCTCTTGGAGACACTGATAAATAGCGCTGCCAAGAGAACTTCTAGACGTATACTTATTTCTAGAAAGCATTTTCTTAAGCCTTGGAAATAAAAAGAAGTCACAGGGACTCAGGTCAGGTGAATAAGGTGGATGGTTTAAAACTTTCACCTTTTCAGAAGCCAAAAAAGACTTAACAACCTCACACTTATGAGAGGAGCGTTGTCATGTAAAAGGTGGACTCCTGACCATCCTTGGTCGTTTCTAATTGTAAAACTCGTTCACTTTCTTAAGTACAGAATTCTTGTAGAATCGGCCAGTGACTGTATGACCAGATGGACAATGCACTTGAACGACTGGCCCACTTGAATTGAAGAAAATTGCGTACAACATCTTTTTCGAACTTATGGTTCTCTTGGCAAGACATGGGCGTTTTTTATCTTTTCGCTTCCATTGCTTATTATCAGCCCTTCTTTGTGACTCAAACATGTGCACCCAGGTTTCATCACCTGTTAGCAAGTTAGAAATAACCCGACTATTACAGCCTTTGTATGTTTTCAAAAGTTCTCGGGCACATTTCCGGGGTTGTGTCTTTTGCTTCTCAGTGAGCAAATGAGGTACCCACCTAGCGCAATCCTTTCTCAGGTCCAAACGCTTTTTCAGAATTGCATTCTGTTATGCCAGTACAACTAGCTATATCTTTGACAGACAATCGCGCATCCTGTTCGACCACAATCTTTACAGCAGCGATAATAGCCTTGGTAACAGAGATTTTAGGCCTTCGAGGACGGGTATCATCTTCAACAGAAAATTTCCCAGCTTTAAAAGCTTTAACCCACCTAAAAACTGTGCGCACTAAAATGGTCTGAGGTCCATATATATCGCACAATTCATTAAATATCTGCTTAGAATCTATATTAAGCCTAATGCGGCATTTAATATAGCTACGAATTTCAGTCTTCTGGTCAATGTTCCAATGTAACAAGTAAATTGGTCAGTGTATATGACTGCATCTATTTCAATTTGAAATAACTCGGGAAGTTGGAAAGCAATTTGCACAAAATAAATGAGTATCGTTAGCTATTCAACACACCATTAAAGGGCAGTGAAGCATTCTAAAATATACCTGGGATAAAACAAAGGAAGCCTATTAGTGACAGAACTTTTCGCACGACCCTCGTATCATATGGATGCGGTTATTATACGGAGGACGGAGGTTTTATACACAGTAACACAGCACTTTAAATAGCTGTTACGGTGAGGTGGCTGTTCTTGAGAAGTGACCATATGTGACAGGTATAATGTACGTATTTAATACAGCCCAGAACATACTGTATAATGTATTTCGCCCTGTAACAAACATCTTTTCGGAATTGTTTATCAGTCATCTAGCACGAAGCGATTATATCAAAATGTATATCAAAGCTGTGGCTTATCAGTCAGAGAAGACAAATCAATCATTTGAAAGCATATATCAACCTTGCTGCTTATCAGCAGCGAGCTGAAAGCACCTAATGTTCATTTGGCTTAGTATTCGGATAATCTCGGTAACAAACGGAACCTACCGAGGCGCTATGACTGCAGGGCTGAGCCTACACAGAACAACGAAGACAAGTCAAAGGCTCAGGAAGAAGAGGATGGATTTTTGGTTCCATGCCATCTTCATCAAATTGAATCTGTATGCGTTGAACCAGTTTAGGTGGTGGAGGATCAACGACCTTCTACTAGTAACTGACTTATAACGTTGAAACAACGTCGATTCAATGTTGATTCACTCAACGTTGAATCGACGTTGTTTCAACACTGTGTGCCTGCTGGGAACCCAGCGGGCGTATGACGTTTATACAATGTCGTATTAACGTCGACGCAACGTCATGACGTTGCATCGACGTTTATGCGACGTTGTATAAACACCATGTGTCTGCTGGGAAGCTTCTTTCATAACTTATATATCCTAAATATTCGGACAATATTGCCTAAGTAAACAGTATAGACCGAGTCCGAACTTGATCTTTAGAGCGGTGTGATCATCGTCTACACGCTTTGTCGTTCTGTCACTGTCTCTTAGTCAACCATATCATGGGGTAGGAAAATGGATTTATTCAATTTTCGGGATAAGTACTGTTATGTGTTATGGTGAATATTTAGGATAATTACGCCATATTCGAACATTTTGGACACAGTCTTCACCCTTTTCCTATTCCGTTACATTTTAGACATATCACCGGATAGGCAGATGAATTTATTTAAAGTTTAGCGCATGGTGTCCAATTATTTAACCCTTAAGCGCCAAGCAAAATTTGTAGCAGACGACATTCTAATTTTTTTTATTTTTCTTAGAAAATAAGCCTTGAAATTTTATGTGAATCGTCTGCTTGGCAGACGATTCACATAAAATGTCAAGACTTATTTTCTAAGGAGAATGACTAAAAAATATATGTTAAAGTGTCGTCTGCTGCAGTTGTGACTGACGCTTTTAAGGATTAAGGTTATTACGTTTTTTATCAAAATTACTGCTTCAGTGAGTCTCAAATATATGCAATTGTGGGGGAATGCTAGTGGTACGAAATGCTAGTGGTACGAAAGACAACGCTTTTGACCGCTCAGCCACAAAGGCTCCTCGCAATGTTGATGTTTTCTTGCTCAATACAGTATTAGCCCTGAGTATTCCGGCAGACAAGCCTTAGCAAAGAGTATAGATTCAGATCAAACGCCACAGTACACAGCGACTGATCAGGGTCTACACTGTTTGTTACTCATCCAGCATTTTTAGACAAATCGAGCTAGTAAAATTGATTTCATAAAATGAGTTTACCCATTGTAGTCTGGAGATCCCTAAACGGGTAACTGGCAAACAGTGCAGACCCAGATCAGACGCCGCAGAACGCGGCGTTTGATCGGGATCTCCACTGTTTGCAAATTGTTCAATCATTTTTCTTTAGGAATATCTACCTCATATAGCCTGACATACCTAAAATCGAAAACGGACTCTTCCAATATATAGAACAGCCTTTAAAGGCTTAAAGTATCCTAATGTTTGGGGGTAAATAAAGTACATTATGGAGGGCGGGGCGATGAGTAAGCTTAAACAGGGTAGTCTGACCTTGTTGCCCCTAGAAATGTCAAGTAATAGCTCAGTTTATTTTCTCTTTGATCACTGCCGAGTTTCCAAGTGCAAGAAGACGAAAACAAAACGGGCTTATATGCGAAATTCTAGATTAATCGGCATGTTCATTGAACCGGATTAGGGCTGTACATTATTGATGTCACTGTGTTCCGTATAAAGCAAATGAGCTCAAGCTAAAAGTGAATAGCGCCGATCCTGATCAGAGTGTGCGAATGTGCAGGTTGATCTGGACTAACACAGTTCGCATTTGCCTTGAAGTACCTTCTCTCTTGAGACGATCCCTATTATACTCTAGACTAAGAAGGTCTGTTGAACTTTATAGTCTTAATGCGATCCTATTTGCAAGTCTAATCTCTTCTTCTCCTCACTTGCTAATTCCTGGGGCAGAAAAAGCTAATGTTCTTTAAATAGTATAAAAAGGAAATCAATCAACATTTACAAACATTGCTCATCTTCGTCAAAGAATAGACAAAATTTCGACGAATGATTAGAATTATTTTACGCTAAATCAAAAAAATTCATTGAGTAAATTCTCGAGAGTAAGTGTATGAGAATATATTTAGGTCAAAACGTTCCAATTCTCTCTCTCTCTCTCTCTCTCTCTTTCTCTTTCTCTCTCTCTTTCTCTTCTCTCTCTCTTTCTCTCTCTCTCTCTCTCTCTCTCTCTCTCTTCTCTCTCTTTCTCTTCTATCTCTTTCTCTTCTCTCTCTTCTCTCTCTCTCTCTCTCTCTCTCTCTCTCTCTCTCTCTCAAGGAGATTATCTAGATATATATTTTACTTGTTTCTCCATGGCAACATAGGGTGAGCGGATACTGGATGGAATAGCCTCTCCTTGGCGATCCCCATGTACCTATAATGTACGTTTTTTATGGATAATTAATCAAAATAGAAACCCTATGAAATCAATTATCACTATAACGACACTATGAATAATACACGAACAATCTTTATACCGACCATGAAATCCATGTACATATACAGACCATGTATATCCATGAACAATCTTTATATAAGGCATGAAGAATCCATGAATGACTTCATATACGAGTCGTGGAGAATCCATAAACAATCTATATATCCATACCAAGTGTACATAAATACTCTATAAACAGGCCATGTGGAATCCATAAACAATTTATATACAGGAAATATATGAACAACCTATCAGGCCACATGAAATCCATAAACATTCTATACACAGAACATATGGAATCCAACAAAAATCTCTATACAGACAATGATGATGATTATGGTTTGTCGTTTTGACGACTCTTTCAAAGTTATCCAAGTCATATCAAGACGATAGAGACGTGATAAGGAAAGGTTTTGTGCAATGAAGTACAGTGCAGTTTTGTGCAATGAAGTACAGTTCAGTTTTGTGCAATGAAGTACAGTTCAGTCATGAGCTGAATTCCGCCTGTACAGGCGGAATTCAGCTCATGACTGAACTGTACTTCATTGCATCTCGTGATCCGAAGTATAAACGCTAACAGATCAGCCACGGGAGTACTTCTATATAGACCAAGCGGAATCCATGAACAATCTATATACAGGCCATGTGGAATCATGAACAAGCTATACATACATAAATAAACCATGGGAAACCCATGAACAATCTATATACAGACCATGTGGAATCATGAACAAACTATACATACATAAATAAACCATGAGAAACCCATGAACAATCTATATACAGACCATGTGGAATCATGAACAAGCTATACAAACATATATAAACCATGAGAAACCCATGAACAATCTATATACAGGCCATGTGGAATCATGAACAAGCTATACATACATATATAAACCATGAGAAACCCATGAACAATCTATATACAGACCATGTGGAATCATGAACAAGCTATACATACATAAATAAACCATGTGAAATCCATGAACAATCTATATACAGATCATGTGGAATCATGAACAAGCTATACATACATATATAAACCATGAGAAATCCATGAACAATCTATATACAGACCATGTGGAATCATGAACAAGCTATACATACATATATAAACCATGAGAAACCCATGAACAATCTATATACAGACCATGTGGAATCATGAACAACCTAAACATATATATATTTAAACCATAAACCCATGAACAATAAACCTATATACAGACCATGTGGAATCCAGAGTGAACAGTAATGCCGCTGATTAGACTGTGCAAGTGCACAGGTTCATTTGAGTTTTCTCTGTTCGCACAGGTAAAGTTGTCGGTTAGTATTTTCCCCAACTCACGAGTTCTTGCCTTTAACGCGTTACAGCCTGTGTAAAACTTTCAGCAGATGAAATTTTTGTATAGTTTTCGTATTTGTCCCTGAAAACAAATGTTGACATTTCACCCAATTTTCCTTAGAAGGCAATTTGCATTAATTATCAAACCTAATTTCCTAGGGAAAATAAGAAAAATATCTTTAATCTGTCGTCTGCTAAATTAGCCTAGAGAGTGCCAACAATGAACGTAGCAAATTGTTTCTGCAGGCTACACATTTCTTAGTGTTAGATTTATGCTCCTCAGAAAGTCGAAGAGATTCTAAAAAAAAGTTTGATATAGCTGACAGGTTGTTGTGTAGACCCAGGGCACGTTCCTGCACACTATATAGGAAAAAAAATCTGACATATATATTTCACAGCAACTTATGCCAGCAATATGGACCACAGATAAGAAAAGCTCACAATGTGGAACATGCAAAAAAGCGAAGAAGCGAACACATGAATCAGCATACGCATCATTGCAGTCTGTTCAACGTTCGAGGCTTCGTTCTTCGCCCTAGTAGTCTATCGATTGTTAGAACGAATGCACATCCTGATCAAAGACATGCTCATTACGAAAACACGCCTATTCAAATATACTGAAAATTTCACCACCAAAAAATGAAAATTTTCAGATAAAAAATCCTGATATTTTCATACTTTTGCTCAAAACATAGATCGTGGTACTCGTTAGAACCGCCTCGTCGAGGCGGTTCTAACGAGTACCCACAATCTATGTTTTGAGCAGAAATAAGAAAAATAATGCATACCCCTGTAAACCCCAGTTTTACTATATAAAAGTGGGGTTTAAGGGGGTCAGAATTTTATAGGCATGTTTTCGTGATGTACACTGCCGGTTTAACCATGACACAGTTCATAATCATATTAACGCTTGCATGCTATATAAAAATCAGACATTTTAAAACATTTTTATTACAATTCCCATGAAATAGGATTTGACATTCAAATCCTATTTTCTGGGAATATTATCACGAATCGTCTGCTGAATTCATATAGAATGTCACGGCTAAAGGTTAAGAACTTTTGATACATTTGTCATGTTCTGTTTTGTTTGTTTGTGTTGAGGTTTTACGGCCCAGTCAACCCAATGGGGTCATGTCGAGCGCGGTCAGTTTACCTAACCACACGTTTACTGGGCTGGCTTAGTCCTCTAAGCGGTTAACCAGTATTGTGCACATTCTTTCGCCAGAAACTGACAACTGCCCTTCTTGAATCAGCGGAAGGGAGAGAATGACCGTAGAAAATATTTCATGATCAATCTCCACGAAAGAATGTTGCCGACCTCGGCGGGGGTTGAACCCGCGACCTCCTGGTCTCCAGTCGGACGGCGCATCCAACTGAGCCACCGAGGCCGGTGATGTTCTGTTTTACACGCAAGATGACGTTCCAAATAACCTTTACACTCTCTGGGCTAATTAAGCAGACTACAAATTGACAATATTTTTCTTATTTTTCCCAGAAAATAGGATTTGACATTTCATGCAAATTGTCTCCATTGGAGACAATTTGTATGAAATGTCAAATCCTGGTTTCTAGGACAAATAAGAAAAAATATTTCAAAATGTCGTCTGCGGAAAATTTTATTATGCATTAAGAAGTTGATGTATTGTGACAGCTATTTTGTATACTCAAAACACGTTTCTATGCATCCTTAGAAAAATTTGACTGATGTGCGTAAGTCAGCCATTTTTCTGTAAATGGCATCATATTTAGCGTCTGGGGTTAGGACAGTCCATCACCTGAGGTCCTGCACACATTAAGAATAATTTTGATCGAGAACTTTTCGCAGCCAATTTCTTTAAGCCTGTTATTTGTCATCATAGTAACAGGTCTGCGGTCAAGACATTCCATTATCCCCAGGATGCTCTCTAAAGACGTGAAATTATTCAATGTACAAGTATTAGCTTTCACGAAAAGCTTGATATGTGCTTAGCACACAATGTTTGCTTTACTAATACTTTGCCCGAATAACTTTACTAGTAAGCAATCCATATAAAATAGCATTGGACCAGTCCATGACCTTTCATGAAGTGCTTCCGGAGCATTAGCAAATTTTAAGACGACTAAAGCTCCGGCAAAATCTGTTCTATCACATATTTCAGACGTTTGACCCAAAATTCTTTGCTGTTCAGCTACTTTTAAAAATGTTAATATCGAGCAGGGAAGATAGTGGCCAGTCTACGTTGATCTGATAGTCGCCATTCGCACAAACTATAGGACAACGTAGCTTTTCACCTCGTACGTCTGGTAGTATAGTTATCATAAGTATTGGGACAGACAGGCCTGGGCAAAAGTGTAGACCCTGATCAGACGCCGCAGAACGCGGCGTCTGATCAGGGTCTACACTTTTTCCACTCATCAATATTAATAGATAGGCACATCAAAAGATAGTCAAATGGAGTTGTTCATTTTTACAAGTACGGTAATTCACCGGTCATTTGTACTCCCTGCCACAACGGGGCTGGGGAATAACGGGGTTGTAAACTATTCAATTATGCAAAGCTCTGCTAAACGCCCTGCACGAGACCAATTTATGGTAAAATCCCTGCTAAAACCCATACACCCCGATGCGAGTTTTTTTGTTTCCTGGAATGGTCTGCTCTTTGTTGCAAAAATCAAACTATCGTTTTCATGGTAAAATGTCTGGTGTACTCGATACGGCTAAATTCAAAAGTAAAGTATCATTGACAGCATGAGCACTAATGTTTGGGATTGATGTGGATCTAATTTATGTATGCAAAGCATTTTGGCGGAAAATCAATACCCCGGCACATTCACGACACTGCCGGGACTCATCGGAAGTTAAATCACGGTACTTAAGCTCCACGATGTCCCCGCTATCCCCGACCCCATAGAGGCCGGGGTTTCAAATGACTAGTGCATAAGGACGTAAGATGTCTCATTATTTAGGGTCCATACGGTAGTTACTGTATTTTCCCTTAGAAATCGGACACCTCAACTCCTCACCATACTTGTTCTAAATTTTGTACAAGTATAATTTACCACCCGATGTTGTGTCTAAAAATTGCTGGATGAGTGGCAAACAGTGTAGACCCTGATGAGACGCCGCGTTCTGCAGCGTCTCATCTGTGTCTACACTGTTTGCTCAGGCCTGTCTGTCCGAATACAGACGAAAACTAGAGCTGGTGTTTGTAAAACACCATGCCCCCAACTACCTAACTCTAACACTGCTTGACTCCAGCACTGCTTGCCCATGATGGTAACAACAGAACAAAGATTTCAATGTTATTTTATCAAAAGGGAATAACTCTAAACCAGAAATTGCGAAGGGCCATAACTCCAATATTTCATTTAATTGGTTCAAAATTTAATCAGGTGATATCCTTCTCAATTCCAATCAGTATACCAAATATCAAGGCTCTGGCTTAAATACTTTTTGAGATATCTTGCTGACAAGGTCAAAATGCCTAGAATTACAAAATTTTACGGGCCATAACTGTCAAATTTTCATGGAATTCCCTAAAAAAACAAATCTGGTAATCTCCACATCATCCCCAATCAGCATATAATATTTCAAGACCCTAGCTTAAGTACTTTTCGAGACATCTTGCTGACAAGGTCAAAATGCGCAGAAACGCAAAGGGCCGTAACTTTATCACTTTTTTCACGGAATTCTCTCAAAATATAAGCAGATAATCTACACGTCACTCCCACTTACAATATCGAATTTCAAGAACCCAGCTTAAATACTTTTCAAGATACATGTATCTTGCTCACAAGATTTAATTCTGACTTTTTTTTCAAAGGGGCATAACTCTAAACAAACATGCTAGACAAGTCTATTCATCAAGTTTCAAGGCTTTAGCTCCAACAGTTTTTGAGATATTTTGCTGATCAACTAAAAATGCCCAAAATTAAAATGGGCCATAACTCAAGTATATTTCAAAATTTCCTCAAAAGTCAATCAGGTTGTCTACTCATTACTACCAGTCTGTTCATCGAGTTTCAAGGCTCTAGCTCCAATAGTTTTCTGAGATATTTTGCTGACAAGGTAAAAATGCCCAAAATAACAAAGGGCCGTAACTCATTAAGCATTTTTCAGAATTTCTTCAAAAGCTAATCAGGTCATCTACTCATCACTACAAATCCATTTACTAAGTTTCAAGGCTCTAGCTCTAACAGTTTTTGAGATATTTTGCTGACAAGGTAAAAATGCCCAAAATTACAAAGGGGCATAACTCAATAAGTGTATTTCAAAATTTCTTTAAAAGTTAATCAAAATGTCTACTCATCACTACCAGTTATTCATCAAGTTTCAAGGCTCTAGCTTCAATAGTTTTTGAGATATCTTGCTGACAAGATTGCATCCATATTTTTTCAAAGGGCCATAACTCAGAAAAGAAGCACAATCCTGTCAAGGAAAAAAAAAACATGTCAGCTATTTTTTCATGAGGAATCCATATAAGAAATTTCAAAACAGTAGCATTCACGGTTCTAAAGTTATGCTATGCATCAAAAAGCGTGACGAACGGACGGACGGACGGAAGGACGAACAACCCAGAAGCAATATGCCCCTCCAACTTCTTTAAAGTTGGGGGCATAAATACGGCACTTTCAGAAAGTCAATGGACGGAAGGTCGGACGGACGAACAACCCAGAAGCAATATGCTCCTCCAACTTCTTTGAAGTTGGGGGCATAAATACAGTACTTTCAGAAAGTCAATGTATTTTCAAACGTTTTTTTTTTTTTTTTTTTTTTCAGGAAAGGATTGAAAAAATTAAAATGGACTTGTTCAAATTTTTGACAAGTATAGTAGGTACTTCAGGTGCCCTAATCCATTATTTAGGGTAAATACGTAGCTTCTTTCAGAACGCTAATCCATTTTCCGACTTTTTTTTCAGGAAAGGATTGACGGTCGAAGTAAGTAAAAAACTTTTAAAAGCCTCTGGCATTTATCAGCCTACGCATGAGAAAATAAACCTGATCAAAGTGTGCTGTTTAAAATAAGGGGCCGAAACGCGAGAAAACGTACCTCAGACGTGTGCGCACAACGAAGATTCAAATCAGCCTGCGCACAGTCTGGTCAGAGTCTTCGTTGTCCGCATGAAGAAACTTTACTCCACTGGCTATCCAAAATGCGCCAAAATAAGATACTGATCAGCCTGCGCATTCGCGCAGGCTGATCAGACTCTTCGCTGGGCGCACATGTCCGAAGGTAAGTTTCCTGTCGTTGCGGCTCATATGGTCAAAATGACTGAAAAACACTCAATGCTATTGCTTTCTTAGCTTGGTAATGCTGGACCAGAGTGGAGACATTCGTATTCTTTATTCTGTAATATGTAATACAGAAGAATTGTCAAGTGGAGTTTTTGGTGATAGTTCTGGAATTTTTCTTATTTGTCCATCAAAACCATATGTTGTGGGTACTCATTTGAAGCGCCTCGCCGAGGCGCTTCTAATGAGTACCCATAACATGTTTTTATGGAGGCCAGGCGCTTCTAATGAATATCCACAACATATGTTTTTATGGAGAACTACAGAAAATCATCCCATAATTATCACCAAATACTCCTTCTTAATTCCTCTGCATTACGAAAACACGCCTATCCAAATATATAGAAAATTTCACCTCAAAAAAATGAAAATTTTCAGATAAAAAACTCTGATATCTTTCATATTTCTGCTCCAAACATAGATTTTGGGTACTCGTTAGAACCGCCTCGGCGAGGCGGTTCTAACGAATACCCACAATCTATGTTTTTGAGCAGAAATAAGAAAAATAATGTATACTCCTGTAAACCCCTATTTTACTATATAAAAGTGGGGTTTCAGGGGATCAAAATTATATAGGCGTATTTTCGTGATGGGATATACGACAGTTATGGGGCAAATAAATATTGGGATACCCACGAAAGGCCACAGTCACATGGCACAGTCCTCTCAAGGCACAAGACAAGGTTTGAATGATAAGAAGCGACATCACAGACAGCGCTCCAACGAAATCAGAACGAACAAACAAATAAACACAAACTGCAATAGAAGTATTGCTATGGAAAGGTCAACAATGAAACCTTGAGCGCGAGGGCATGTTGGTGGAGGTGGGGGTTGGGGTGGAGGAAACTTAGTTCTGGCTTTACGTGAGTTCAACCATTGTCCTTAATCCGAATAGAGAAGTTCCCGATACACATAATCGTTCAATCCGTGTAGGGGTTCTCTAAATCAACTGTGAGTCTTTCAACTTTACGTATAAACTTCTTTTCAAGCGATAGTTTGTTAAAAAAAGAAAAGCAGACGACAATGTCGTTTCAAATTTGGCACCGGAAGAGATAATGTTTGCTTTTATTAAGCTTTATGAAATTTCTTGATTGAAATGAAAATAAAATTGACATTAATCTGTTTATAACACAGTTTGTAATAAGATTTTTTTTTCATATTTGCCGGTATCGTCACAAACCGACGATCCCGACAAATACAAGAAGTCCTTAGTGAGCTAATCGAACATGCCCCATGTGTAAAAATCCAAAGCTATATTAAGAGACCGGCGCGATTCGCGCGCCGGTCAATGAAATGAATTTTTATCATATCTATGAATTAATGTTGGCAACATAAATTCAGAGATACGATAAAAATTCATTTCATTTTGATCAAGTTCAAAAACGAGAGACTAACTGAAATTGTACAGGCTGTCAGATGCCACATTTAATGATCGTATTAATACCATATATCATTTATTAAACCTTTCTTGGATTAAAAAAATGTATATTTTTGAGGAATATGGAGCCTTTAATAGACGATAACCTGATACAGATTTCAGAACCTAGGACTGGGAAGACAGTTATGAGGTGCTCTTAGCATTAACACTACGATAACCTGAGACAGATGCCAGAAACCTAGGACTGCAAGACAAGAAGGGGAAGTTTTCAGCATTCATGCGACGATAACATGCTAGAAACCTAGTACTGCGAAGACAGTAAGGGGAAGCTCTTAGCATTAATACGACGATACCCTGACACAGATTTCAGAAATGTGGGACTGCGAAGGCAGTAAGGAGAAGCTCTCAGAATACGTCAGTAAGTTTCCAGAAAACTAGGATTGCGAAGACAGTAAGGGGAAGCTCTAAGCATTAATATGATGATAACCTAACACAGATTCAAGAAACACGGGGCTGCGAAGAAAGTAAGGGTTAATACGATGATAACTTGATACGGATTCCAGACATCTCGGTCTGTAGAGACAAGTAAGGGGAAGCTCTTAGCATTAATACGACGATAATGTGATAGAAATTCCAGACATCTAGGGCTGCGAAGAAAGTAAGGGGAAGCTCTTATACAGTTTCCAGAACTATGGGGCTGCGAAGAAAGTAAGGTGGGCTCTTAGCATTGATACGACGATAACCTGATACAGATTCCAGAAACATGGGGTTGCGAAGAAAGTAAGGGGGGAGGGGGGGGGGGGAGGCTCTTAGCATTGATACGACTGATAAAGATTCCAGAATCATGGAACTGCGAAGAAAGTAAGGGGTTGGGGTGGGGCGGGGCTCTAAGCATTGATACGACTGATACAGATTCCAGAAAGTCGGGACTGCACAGATATTGAGGGGAAGCTCTTAGCATGAATAAAACGATAACCTGATACAGATTCCATAAAAACCTGGGACTGCGAAGACACTGAGAAGAAGCTCTTAGCATGAATACGATGATAACTTGATACAGATTCCAGAAACGCAGGACTGCGAAGTCACTGAGGGGAAGCTTTTAGCATAAATACGATCATAACCCGATACAGATTCCAGACATCTAAGCATTAATATGTCGATAATGTGACAGAGATTCAAGAAATCTAGGGCTGCGAAGAAAGTAAGTGGAAGCTCTTAGCATTAAAAAGAAAATTACTTGATACAGATTCCAGAAGCATGTGGCAGCAAAGAAAGTAAGGGGGAGCACTTAGCATTGATAAGACGATAACCTGATACAGATTTCAGAAACATGGGATTGGGATGAAAGTAAGGGGGAGCTCTTTACATTGATACGACGATAATGATTCCAGAAATATGGGGCTGCGAAGAAAGTAAGGATGTCCTTTAGCATTGATACGACGATAACCTGATAATGATTCCAGAAATATGGGGCTGCGAAGAAAATAAGGGGGTCTCTTAGCATTGATACGACGATAACCTGATACACATTCCAGAAACATGGGGTTGCGAAGAAAGTAAGGGGGAGCTCTCAGCATTGATACGACGATAACCTGATAGAGATGCCAGAAACATTGGGCTGTGAAGAAAGTAATGGGAGTGGGGGCGGGGCTCTTAGCATTGATACGACTGATACAGATTCCAGAAACACGGGCTTGCAGAGACATTGAGGGGAAGCTCTTAGCATGAATACAACGATAACCTGATACAGATTCCAAAAAACCTGGGATTGCGAAGACACTGAGGGGAAGCTCTTAGCATTAATACGATGATAACCTGATACAGATTCCAGACATCTAGGGCTGCGGAGACAAAGTAGGGGGAAGCTCTTAGCATTAATACGATGATAACCTGATACAGATTCAAGACATCTAGTAAGTGGAAACTCTTAACATTCAAGACAGGCGTGTGCAATATATTATGAAATGGGCAAATACAAGTCGATTATAGACATGCAAGTTATGTATGCATGGCAGGTGTTTATGTTTTTGTTTGTTTATTTGTTTTTTGTTTTGTTTTGTTATGCAGTATTATAGAAAGCATTTTGATCTAATTGCCATGGAAGAGAATTTCTCGATTTTGCAAAATGGTATGGGTGCGGGAGGGAGGGGATAGCAATTCATTAATCACGTCCCTTGGTTACTGCTTTTACCTACTTTTGTAAATAAAGGTGAAGGGAATGGATTCACATTGAGAGGAGACAACTCTATCAGAATTGTTAGCCTCCCATCTGAAAAGGTTCTACAACAAAAGGAAACTGTAGGTAAGAGTGAAAATATACCATATATATCCAATCCCCTAAAGTGGGAGGGTATTTACGGTAATCAACAGAGATAACCTTCAGCCTTCAATATACCGTTATCCATGCACATAATAAAAATGATTTGCTTTTTTCATAATCTATATCCATCACGAAAACACGCCTATATATTTTTGACCCCCTTAAACCCCAGTTTTATGTAGTAAAACTGGGGTTTGCAGGGGTATACATTATTTTTTTAATTTCTGGTCAAAACATAGATTGTGGCTACTCGTTAGAACCGCCTCATCGAGGCGGTTCTAACGAGTACTCACAATCTATGTTTTGAGCAGAAATATGAAAAATATCAGAATTTTTTATCTGAAAATTTTCATTTTTTGGTGGTAAAATTTTCAGTATATTTGAATAGGCATGTTTTCGTAATGAAAGAATAATACAAGATGCATGCAAAGAAAAGATTCAAAGAAGCTTCTGAACGTTTATCACGTCTCTAGACGTGTGCTCAATATCGGTTTACCCATTAACGCTGAGTATTCTGGGTAAACATTTCAACAGACGACATATTAAAATATTTTTCTCATTTTATTCAGAAAACAAGATTTGACATTTCATGCAAATTGTCTCCAATGGAGACAATTTGCATGAAATGTCAAATCCTGTTTTCTGGGAAAGATAAGATAAAATATAATCAACGTGTGTTGAATTAGACCAGAGAGTGGTACAGGTTAACATTCTTCCGGTTAAATCAGCAGAAAAGAATAGGATGAGATTTTTTCTGGCAATATAAATTAATATTTTGACTCTAGCAAAATAAAGTGTCCCTTACGCAATATACGAACAGCGAAGTCCCAGATTATCCAGTGCATCCGCACAGATCAGTCAGTGCATTTTGCACTCGACTATATACAGTAAAGTTCCGCTCTTAACGGCTCCATATTTCTTAAAAGAATAGACATAAAAAACAGACATTTTTTATATCCAAGAAAGGTTTAATAAATTGATATATGGTATTTATGCGATCATAAATGTGGCACTTTACAGCCTGTAAAATTTCACTTAGTCTTTCGTTCTTAAAGTGAAATGATTTTTTATCGTATCTCTGAATTAATGTTGCCAACATTAATTCAGAGATACGATAAAAAAAATCATTTTGTTTGATCCAGTTAAAAACGAGAGGCTAACATGAAATTTTACAGGCTGTCAGATGCCACATTTTATGATCGTATCAATACCTTAATATGAATTTATTAAAGTAAACCTTTCTTGGATAAAAAAAAGTCTATTTTAGAGAAATATGGAGCCTTTAAGATCACTCGAAGGCCATTCCGCTATTTAGAGAAGTGTTTGCCATTCTAAAACGAAATATTTCTTATTAGCGTGTTCGACCTAATTACCGCACATACACTATAAGCGCACAGTCAGGTAATTCCGTAGTCCAGATTACAACCAGTGTACTTTTGTCCTCTTCTTTATAAAGGCATATGTTGTGGGTACCCTTTTGAATTGCATCGACTTGTCGATGCAATTCAAATAAGTACCCACAACATATGCTGTTATAAAGAAAGTCAGAAAAAAAATCGCATGAACATCATTAAATCAATCCTTTGCTGATCTTTTTTTAAGTGTAACTTATTCGGTAAATACATATTTTACCGCAGGGTTTCCCTGTAATTTTGAAAAACCTAAGAGCACAGTGCGGTAATTAGGTCGAATACGGTATTCTATATTTATATTAGGACCGTCCCACTTATGAGAATAGGTTTAGGCACTCCCATCACGAAAACGTGCCTATATAGTTTTGACCCCCTTAAACCCCACTTTTATATAGTAAAACTGGGGTTTACAGGGGTATACATTATTTTTCTTATTTCTGCTCAGAAACATAGATTGTGGGTACTCGTTAGAACCGCCTCGTCGAGGCGGTTCTAACGTGTACCCACAATCTATGTTTTGAGCAGAAATACGAAAAATATAAGAAATTTTTATCTGAAATTATTCATTTTTTGGTGGGAAAATTTTCAGTAAATTTGAATAGGCATGCTTTCGTAATGAATGATTGTGTCTACGCGCAGCGAATGCCCCGATTAGATGCGGATGAGCAGGCTGGTGCCTTTTCTGTTCAATATAAAGACCATTTTCTCATGATTCAGCTCATGTCATTCAAGTCGATTTCAAGGCAAGATGCCGATAATGAAAATTTAAGTCTCAAAGTTTTAACAAAGCATTTTAGGAAAATATTTTGAAATATCTATCAATATTTTAATAGTCTGTGCAGCGCCGTGGGAAAATTGTCTTCGGGACAAAAGGCGGACAGCGAAGGCCCTGATCAGACTGCGCAATTGCGCAGTCTGATCTGGGCCTTCGCTGTCTGTTTATAGAATTACTGCATACTTTAAAATATAACGAATAGCGAACTCTTCAATGAAATATCGTTGGCTGATCTGGATCTGTATTGCTCTTATATGTCCGAAGATCCCTTTTCTCATGGCCAGGCTCATCTGAAACTACTGTAAAACTGTAACAATATGTGTATTGTGTTTCAACACCTGCTATTGTCTGCAAAAGTAGCACCTAGCCCAAAATAATATTTTCATCATAAGAATACCTGTCTTACATTACTTCGGTGCGAACAGCGAATGTAATTAGAAGCATGCTGTTGCTCGTTTGGATGTCAAAGGGAATTGGCAAAATAGAGGCGAGGTTACACAGGAAAGGACAACATCACAAATCACAGCCATTCTTGCTCATGAAAGTAGGTCAGGAATGTGGAACACTTGGCACAAATCGAAAACGAATCGGACACGTACGTCCACCGATGGTTCCCTCGGTAGCCAATACAAGGTGGCTATGTCACGTGTTGTTTTGGCAAGGTGCACACTTTTTTGAACACTCGATTCAAGGTAAGGAAATTAAATGTTCTCAGGTTTTTCCAGTCCAGTCAATTTTCATAAAACAAAGTGCATCGCATATGCGAATATGAACACTTTTCATGACATACAGCTTATTAAAATCTTGGTGCAGTATTTGCAAACATTCGAAGCAAAATTAAATGTAAACACTGCCAACATTTCCGTCGCGAAAATAACATTTGCTTCGAATGTTTACAATTACTGCATGCAGAATATGAATACGCTATATGTCTATGAATAATGGTCATATTCGAATATGCGATGTACTTTGTTTTATGAGAAATCGGTTGGATATAACCTGAGAAAAGTGCAATTTCCTTACCTTGAATCGAGCGATTTTAACGTTAAAAAGTGTGCACCCTTCCAAAGACCACGTGACATAGCCACCTTGCGATAGTACTTTCGGTCATCATTGTTTGCTTTCGGTGACATTTTTCGTTTGGATTCTGGCTGCCAGTCAAGTTCTTAGCTATAAGTTAATAATAAGTCTGCTTAGGGCATTCTTATACTTCACAGAAAAACAAACACATAAATAACTAAAAGTATGATGACTCAGAGACAGGTCTGACGTCAGCGTAAACGATAAACACCAATAGTAAGCTATATCAGAACAATATTTACGAATAATATTGTTTGCCAATTTACCGATGTTAGTCAAAAACATAAACAATATTGTTGTTAGCTGGAATGACTGACTGACTGATCAGATTTTTAACGCTACCAGGCAACTGAGTCACATAGAGGCAGCGCCTTGGCTGGAATGTCGAAGGATGCCAGTTATATTTCAGCCTAATTTCAATTAATCTGGGTCCTGCGGAACCCGGATATGCCCTGCCTTTGCAAACAGTGTAGATCCAGATCAATCTGGATCTACACTGTTTGTCATTAAGTATACAAATTTATATCAACATCTAATTGGCTGACAGTTAGAAGTGGGCATAGCATCTTAATTTATTCAGCATGACAAGCGTTAAAATAAAAAAAAATAATTTACCAGTCCAATAAATCAGTTTAAATCTATTAAATACAAGGGAACTGGAGACACTCTGAAGACGTTCCGCCATTTATACAAGGGAGATAACTTCTGTTACTTCCTATTTGCCCTCCTGCGAACAAATCTGCTCCTGAAAAGGAGTCTATTCTAAAAGGAAAGAATTTGCTCCCTTTGGGAGCTAATTCTGTCCTTTTAAAGTAGAACCCTTTTTAATATGGATGCAAATACATATTCTGACGGAGTTACCTCCCTTGAAGCTGCATCACTTCACCTTCATAAGATCATAAGATAAATCGAAATCGTTCCCTGCTTGATCAAGAAAAATGTAATTATGTTCACGCTGCCAATTGGAAAGCCTATAAATTTGGTTTATCTCAGACTGCTAAAGCAAAATCCAAACAGCCAGTATTTGAAATGCTCTTTATCTTTTACTCATTTCAATGTGACCAGATGCTGATGTTGATACAAGATATGTCAAGTCTGGCTCCAGAAGCATTTCCGTTAGGTAATCTATGTTGCACTTGAGTCGCCGGAAACCAGATGCATACGTAATCCCATATGCAAAATGCGTAGACGCAGATCAGTCTGATACGCGCCTGCTCGTTTCGCTTACATAATATCCAGTCTTTATTATGAGGGCAGGGTCGACAATGTGAAGGGTCGGTTGAACTGGGTTTACTTTAATCTCGAAAAGGAAGCGATACGGTCTAACGCCTATCATGCTGGGTAAAATTTGCAGCAGACGACATAATGAAGTCGTTTTCTTCTTCTTTTTTTTCAGAAAATTTTGGAGGAAATAAACAACCCCAATTTTGCCGTCTGCTAAATTTGTCCAGAGAGTGGTAAAGGCAATGTTTATGCTCTTACCAAGTAACGACTCTGAACAGGCACCTATTACAGGCTATTAGTGCCAAATGGGTCTTTTCAAATGGTCCAGACCCAGATCAGATGCTGCAGAACAGGTGTCTGATCCAGATCCGGATCTGCACTCGGGATCTTCACTGTTTGCCAAAAAACTGACAGTTTACAATAGCAGAACCAATAAAGCCAAGCGGGCACACAACGTTGAAACAACGTCGATTCAACGTTGATTCAACGTCTTGACGTTGAATCAACGTTGACTCGACGTTGTTTCAGCGTTGTGTGCCTGCTGGGAAGGCAGTTTCTGTATACAATACGCCTTTTCAAACGGTGTAGTCTCAGATCAGATGCAACAGAACATTTCCGATCGGGACCGGTAGCTACATTGTTTGCAATGACATTTGCATTAGCAATTATGGTAGTTACTGTTTATCAATTTAGTTTAAACATAGTTGACACATATACTCAAATTTTGCCAAACATCACATTTTCAATATATCTTTTTTGTGGTATGTTAAGTTTTTTTTAATCTTTAGTATACAGATGTATTACATCATCATTGCTCATATCATTGACTTTTTCTTGATTTTTCTCTTTCCCTTTATTTTTTTTTCCAAGTTTTCAGGTAAATGTTCTGTTCGGCTCTTTCAGGTGCCAGGAAATTAAACAGAACATGCACCTTGTATTATCTTTAAGGTAACTGGATACACAATATAGATTTTCCACCAGTTTTGACAAGGGAGACGATTGTGACTTCCTGTTTGCTTTCCTGAACGTCAAGCCCCTTCTGAAAAGGGGTACACTCTAAAAAGAAAGAATTTGCTCCCAATGGATGGGAGCAAATTCTTTCCTTTAAGAGTGGGCCCCTTTTCAGAAGCAAGTCGCAACAATTTTGACAGAGTTGCTTCCCTTGAAATTGTATCCCTTTTCCAATATATTTGTGTGTCTACATTAGCAGCCCCGTGCCAATGAACCCTTATCCTGCTGATCACGACAACCCCTACCTTTGCGAACAGTGAAGCTCCAGATCAGATGGCTTCTGATCAGGATTTACACTGTTTGTCAGTCCGTTTGTGAATTTGAAGGAAAACCTTATATGATGTAATCTGATTGGCTGATAGTCAGAAATGGGTGTGGCTAATTAAATTATTCAGCAGGATAAGGGTTAAAGTAGACAATGTGGACCGCTATTCAGAAGAAAGTCAAAAGAATTCAAAAGAGTTGTCTCCCCTGAATGTGTATCCATTTCCCTTAACTCTTTCACTGCCACAGGCGATAATAATAGGCTTTTGCAAGCAACATAGATCCAGATGAGACGGCTCAATGAGCGATCTCATCTGGATCTACGCTGTTTGACATTCAGTCTATCAACTTTACATATAAACGTCTTTCCAAGCGATAGTTTGTTAAAATAAAAAAGCAGACGATAAATGTCGTCTGAAATTTGGCACCGAAAGAGTTAAGCTCGTGGCATAACTGACGAGAGTTGAAATAATCTGATGATAGCCAAAATAAGCAAAAAAGAAAGAAACTTGTAAGGCAAAGCACTTCATTACGTGCCTGTCCGCTTTATCTATCCGCCTATCTATTGCTTTACGCTTTCCAACTGTGCCAAATAAAATACAAACTCTAAAATCAATCGGGTTCTTGAACTGACGTCGAATTATGAGAGTTTCTGGAGAAATGGAACGCCAAAACAGACATGAAACTGAACTGTTACTGAGCTGCGAAAAGCCATACGCGAATAGAAAACGCCAATAAAATCCTATCTGTCTGATGACGATGGCTTCGTTTTACGTCCCATTCAACATTGTCTAAGTCATATCGAGACAATGGAAGGGTGATAATGAGAGATTCTGTGCAATGAAGCACCGTACAGTCATTAGCCGAGTTCTGCCTTCAGAGCGATTCGAACTAAGGACCTCGTGATCCAGTCGGTAGCGTTTAGTACTTAGGCGCCCGGACGCTTCTCTACTTGTCTGCAGTGTAAACAGGCATTCCGCTGTTCGCTATATGTACAAAGTAATGAAGTCTCTGATCTGAGCTGGATATTTGCAGTTTACGTTAAACAGGAAACACACGCAAGCACACATGCACACACACTGCGCGGAATCACAGGTTAGTCTGTGAACCCTAATATACTACATTTATACTTATTTGCCTTAAATACTCGGACAGACAAGCCTATGCAAATAGTGTAGATCCAGATCAGAAGCCACTTGATGCGGCGTCTGATCAGGGTCTACACCGTTTGCTTCTCATCCAGCAGTCTTTAGACACATTGATATAAACGGGCAACCCTCTTTATATCGACTCTCGATACAACGACAAAATTCGTTATAATGACAATTTGACTGTCATAAAACCTTCGCTTAAGAGAAAAAAATTAGTTACAGAGTATGCAAGAATATTGTATTTAATACTTTAAAGAAACATATGTTTTGGATATTTGTTAGAATCGCCTCAGTAATGTGATTCTAACAAATATTCAAAACATGTGTGCTATGAGAAAATAAGAACAAAACAAGACCTTTCTTACATACCGGTCTGCTCATTTAGGATTCTTTACAACAGCAAATTCATTTTAATGGCAACGTTTTGGGGAACAAATGTTGTCGTTGTAACGAGGGTTCACTGTGGTCAAACTGGAGATGTTAAAATTTAAGGATAAATATTGTCAGGATTTAAGGTGTCTGAATACTTAGGACAACTGAAGGACTACAATCGTTACCTAGGGAGATGTCAATAAATTATAACCTTAGTTAAGTCATATTACATAAGGGAAATAACAATTATCTGGCAAAGGGAGGCAGTGGCGTAATCAGAACGGAATCATTTTTACGCAAATCCTTGAAAAATCTTGAAAAAAAAAATCTCCCTCGAATGGCTTCTAAAACGGGGACCAAATTCTTTCCTTTAAGCGTTGCCCCTATTTTGAAAGCGGTCAAATCTTTCCTTTAAGAGAAGCCCCTATGGTAAAGAAGCAAATTATTTCATGTTAGCTGATGTCTCTTTTTGGCAAACAATATAATTTTCTTACGCAAGTAACGCACATGTGTAATATGCATAATGGGCGCTACGGTTGTGGGCGGGTGTGAGTATTGAGGGGGAGGAATGGGGATTCTCATTGATAAACCTACCTGGCCTTGTCTAGATCTGAGAAAAAGTTTCTGCTATACACGAGGTGCCACAGGAGATCCTTAAAAGAGGCGTGGTCACAACCAGCTACCTGCAAAATACATGTAAATGTTTTATCACAAGCACTCCGTATCACAGCCACTTTTAACCCATTGTAGTCTGGAGACTCTAAAAGACGCCGCATTTAGGGTCTCCACTGTTTGCAAATTGTTCAACCATTTTTTTTCTCATAGCCTGACATACCTAAAATCAAAATTAGACTCCTCCAATATATAATGTGGGGGAGTCCATTCAGTCCACAATGGGTTAAGGATACATAAATCTGGCCGCTGCATGGAGTCACAGTGGCTATTATAGAGTGTATCGTAATAATCCTAATTAATGGGACAGGCAGGCCTGACAAAACAGTAAAGACCCAGATCAGAGACTGTATAACGCGGCGTCTGATCAGTGTTATGCGGTGTCAGAGCAGATTCTACACCGCTTGTCAATGATCAAACAATTTTAGACGCATCAAAAAAATAGTAAAATGGGCTTGCTATTCTTTTTTTTTTTTTTTTTTTTTTTTTTTTTTTTTTTCAGTTAATGTAAGGGATTAAGGTGTCCCAATATTTCGGTTGAGTACGTTATAGCAAAAGAGCGATTTGGGGAGTAACATTGCGAAAACAGGCCTATTCAAATATATTGAAAATTTCACCACAAAAAAATGAAAGTTTTCAGATAAAAATTCTGATATTTTTCATATTTCTGCTCAAAACATAGATTTTGGGTACTCGTTAGAACTGCCTCGGCGAGGCAGTTTTAAAGAGTACGCACAATCTATGTTTTGAGCAGAAATAAGAATAATAATGCATACTCCTGTAAACCCCAGTTTTACTATATAAAAGTGGGTTAAGGGGATCAAAATTTTATAGGTATATGTTTTCGTGATGCACAGAGCTGTCGTTGTTGAGACATGTCCATTAACGAAAACTGCACTATATTTTCATATGTAAGACATGCAGTGAGAAGAATAAGATGGTGCATCAGCGCGGTCTGATGAGGATATACAGCGTGTTAACCCTTGTCATACTGAATAAAGATGCCACGCCCACTTCTCATATTCAGCCAATCAGATTACTTGATCCGGTTGTTGATACAAATTCACATACTTAGTGACAAACAGTGCAGGATCAGATCAGTTGGCTTCTTCTGGATCTACACTGTTTACAAAGGCAGGGCATATCCGGGTCCAGCAGGACAAGGGTTGCAGACTTAAAAGGGGAGCAGATAACACAGTTAAGAGAGGAAATTCTGTCAAAATTGTTTTTGCCTTGCCTCCCTTCTGAAAAGGAGTTTACTCCTAAAGGAAAGAAATTGCTCCCTATGGAAGCAAACTCTTTCCTTTAAGAGTAGACTTTTCAGAAGGGACGTAGTGTGCAGAAAAGCTAACAGGAAGTGACAAAAGTTGTCTTCCTTGTCACAAATGGAAGAAAATCTATCATTTGCATGCAGTCCCCTTGAAAAGCTAATTGCGCATGCGCGGAGCAGACAATACGTAATCCGAATAGCTTTGTTTATAAGCCATGTCAGGTAAAACGTCCGTTACCGACGTATTGTGTTTTGAAGCTTCGCAATTGCGAAGCTTCATAATACAGTGCGTCGGTAACGCTATCCGACGACGGCTTCCACGTTTCACAGAAACGCTTTGTAATATCTCCAAAGATTTAGAGAGCCAAAGGCGGAGCCAGTGAACAGAAATTGTGGATACCCAGGCGGATCTAGGTCTTTGCTTTCGCATGTGCGAGAAGTCCCATTTTACCGCATTCGGCTAATATTTAGCGTAATAATACGTGCCAATGTGTGTTAATATCCTAAGGAATACCAGAAAACAGAAATATAACCAAACCGCTACTGGGGAAAGGGGTTAAATCGCGCATATTCAGTGGCTTACATTGGACCCAAATCGGGCTATGTGTCCGCACCGGCTGATCAGCTGAGTCCACGGCATTGTTCTGTGAATTCCCGGGTTCCTAAATGCGTGTGAGGGAACAGAGAAGACCTTGTCCCGAATCTATTTGTAATACACTGAAAAATGTCTTTTCCCTTAACCTGTCCATCGCCAACAAACTCGCAGACCCATGTCTGATCATGTTTGACGCATTTTGCATTATGGATTTACATAATATCTTGATCTTATACACCATACAACTGAGCTCTGGTGCACATGGCCTTCCTACTCAAGACATGTGTGGTCTGCTTAGTAAAAAAAGTACGTATCATCACGAAAACGCGCTTATATAATTTTGACCCCCTTAAACCCCACTTTTATATAGTAAAACAGGGGTTCACAGGGGTATACATTATTTTTCTTATTCTGCTCAAAAACATAGATTGTAGGTACTCGTTAGAACCGCCTCGCCGAGGCGGTTCACACGAGTACCCACAATCTATGTTTTGAGCAGAAATATGAAAAATATCAGAATATTTTATCTGAAAATTTTCATTTTTTGGTGGTAAAATTTTCAGTATATTTGAATAGGCATGTTTTCGTAATGTCAAAATGGTGTAGGGTGAACTGTGCATGTCTTGATCTGGCTGCGGTCTAGTCTGACACATACGTTTCGCAAACAACTTTAAACCGATTCGTGACAACAAGCGTCAATTATAGGGACAGCGAATGTCGTAATATGTGAGCAGGGTCTACATTGTTGCAAAACGCAATTTTGTATCTTCACGTTTGCCGCTGATGAGCCCTTAAAGCTATTTTTTTTTAGTTATTTTTTTTTAATTTTTCGAGAAAACAAGGCTTGACATTTCATGTGCTCGGCAGACGATTCAAATGAAATGCCAAGCCTTATATTGTCGAACAAATAAAAATACATATTTTCGAATGTTATTAGTCTGTCTCCAGACTCTATCTTTTCCGTCATTTTCTCTTTTCTTTTCAAAGGTATACAATCTAGTACAGCTTATAATGATTTGAAAAGTTATGCCCCTTAGTGGAAAAGATAGTAGTAAATCAGTGAAATGGGATTAAAAAGACAAATACAGCTACAGGAAGTGACAATGAATGACAAAAACAATGCAGAAACGACTGGAGCCAGTCTAGAATGTTATCTGCTGAAATTTAGTCAGAGCTTCAAGGGTTAAGAGGTTTTTGATTACTGGATAAAGAAAACATCCAAGCATACGGAGAAAATCCTGTATCTCACAGCTTGTGTTCAAACAGACTTAATCACAAGACAAGGTCCATCATCATATACGAGCAGAAAATCGCGTACAGATACGCGTCGATTAAGCTCTCCATTTAGCCAGTGCATTCGGCAGTATTCGGTTCAGATCCAAGCCACTGTGAAAGAGTCTGATCAGAGTACTGGGTGTGTTGACCGAACTAGACCCTTGTTTTTAGAGTATATCAAAAAATGATATTTTCTCGAGGTGCACTATTTTTAGATATGAAATCAACTGCTTTTCTTCAAGTCTTTGACATTTACTATTAATATTTGTTAAGCTTCTTTAAATAATATAATACTGTCTATCTTTTATCTTGAAAACTAAACTGGGCTCCCTGCTGAGCATTTTACGAGTGAAGATAGATTCGAAAATAGATATAGCTACTTATTTTCAAATTTTCACATGCGCAAGAAAACTTCGGTATACGTGCTTAAATGGGCCCGCATGCGCGAGTGCGTGCGTTCTCGCGTACGTGTGTGTGTGCGCACGAGAGAGTGAGTGTTGTAATGTATCACATCGTATGCATACATGTATGCAATTTGAGGTACAGATGAGTACAGATGGTCAATTTTCCGCCATTTTTCAAAAGGGAGACAACTTGTTTTGGCTTCCTGATTGCATTTTTGTACGCGAATTCCCTTCTGACGCGTTTCCATTTACATATGTATTACTTATATACAGTATATTCAGCATGATAGTTTGTGCGTTTGCAGTGTAATGTCTCATCACGAGAACATACCTATATAATTTTGACCCCCTGACACCCCACTTTTATATAGTAAAACTGGGGTTGACAAGGGTATACATTATTTTTCTTATTTCTGCTCAAAACATAGATTGTGGGTACTCGTTAGAACCGCCTCGGTGAGGCGGTTCTAACGAGTACCCACAATCTATGTTTTGAGCAGAAATATTAAAAATATCAGATTTTTTTATCTGAAAATTTTCATTTTTTGGTGGTAAAAGTTTCAGTATATTTGAATAGGCATGTTTTCGTAATGTTATACTATTTCATGGGGAAGTGGGACTCGAATAAAGGAAGCCCCCCCCCCCTGGGGTTTTGGGGAACAGGGGAATAAGGCAATTTAATTCAGGAGAACGAGGGAACAAAAGTCTAAAAATGAAGGGAACAGGGGAACAAAGGCAATACTGAGGAACAGGGAACATAGAAAATCAAGATTTTGATTTTGGGGAACAAGGGAAAATGTCGTTTTTTCAGGGAACAAAGGAACAGGTACCCCCACCCCCTCCCGGGAGGGCCCCATAAATATATGTTATGTTACTGGCGAAAACAAACTGATGAAAATAATCCTCCGAAGCGGTTCGATCAGGATCTACATTGCATAGCGGCTCAGACACACTTGTTGGAGAATTTAGTTTAAGTGCAGTGTATAACTGAGCTTACGTACTCCTAATCAGACACACCTAATGAACCACAGAGTACGTCAAAACACGCTGATTATAGTTTCCATCTCAGAAACATGTTTCCCCGCTGTTTTTGGTACGAGTCGGTATGTCTGCTCGAAGTAATATGAGTCGGAACGGCAGAAAACGTACCTTCTGACATGCGCGCCCAACGAAGACTCAAATCAGCCTGCGGATCCGCGCAGTCTGATCAGAGTCTTCGTTGTCCGCATGATGGAAGTTTTGTATTCTTAGCTATCCAAATTGCGCCCAGTGAAGATTCTGATCAGCCTGCGCGAATGCGCAGGCTGATCTGAATCTTCACTGGGCGTACATGAGCGGAGGTATGTTTTCTGACATTGTGGCTCCTGTGTGTTCCATTCATGACTATTTCCTAAAATAGCGACGTCAAGCATTCATTTAATAGTCAATGTATGCAATAGGGTGAAAATGCAGTTTGCTCAAGCGTTTCTGTTTGAATTGAGCCTACGTGACGCGCGCAACTGGGATTTTTTATTTGTTTATCACGATCTAAACTATTGCAATTTAAAAAGAATCCGCCAAAATTAAAATCCCTCGCACAGAAATAGTGGAAAATGTTGAGATATACTGTTTTTCTCACTTTTATTTTATCCTGTTAGTGTCAAGTATATTACAATATGCCCACATATTATACAAAATAGAGTATCTATTGTCAAGATGTTAATACAGAAACATGGGTAAAATGGTTTTATATGAAAACACACACACACACACACACACACACACACACACACACACACACACACACACACACACACACACACATACTAATAAAACGTGAGACGATAATATCCCGCCACTATCGCGTGGCGGGGAAATTTGCCCATTCGCAATCCTAAAACAGATCTCCACAATATCAATGTACATACTAATTTTTGCGAAAATCCATTCATATTCAAGTTATCGCCCGGAAACGAATTATGGACGGACGGGCGGACGGACTACAGACGGAAGGACGGACACACGGACGACCAACGTCAACCATAATACCCCGCCGCTATTACCCCGGTGGGGTATAAATTCGATTTGATGTGGAATCCAGTTACATAATGGTGCATGCAATAATCTACCTTGATGGGTTTAGCCTTTTCAACATAAATTATGACTTTCTTTTATTTAGTCGAGGACAGATACTAAGAACTTTACCTTAAACCTGCTCAGTTTCAACATAAACACATGGCAAATTAAAATGTTTTTCTTATTTGCTTTGGAAAAAATGGCTTGACATATCTGAGAAATCTGCTAAAGTATCAATGAAATGCCAAGCCTTAGTTGCTAAAATAATCTACATAGTAACACTTAATTATTGGCTGCTAATTTCACAAAGCGCGTGTTAAACGTAATTGAGCCACTATGTCGCATACGTGGGACGATCAAAACGTTCTCAGTCCCTGTACTTTGGGAACGACCAAGAGCAGAAATAGTGCCATTATTTCTCAATATAATCTCTCTTTGCATTGATGGACCTTCTCCAACGCTGTTCCAGTTTGCTTATCCCTTCAAAATAGAAGCATTCTTCCTGGTCCCCTAAATACTCATCAACAACATCTATGACACCTTAAAGGGCAAATATAAAGAAATTTAAAATATTCCTGGTTTTCAGGGTGTTGATAGAATGCTTTAAGAAAATTATTTTGTTGAAAACCCCATCAAAAAATTCCAATCCAATCAAAAGTTATGGTGATTAATTTACGATACCTACCTTTTTTCCTGTTAGAGTAACCTCCCTTGGATTGTGTATTGTTTTAGGCCCACAATGCAATATTCTGTGATGTCATAGTGGAACTTAAATTTTAAATTGAAATTTTAAACAGGAATATTCTGCATTTCCTTATATGCTACACAGTTTTTCTCCTTAACCATTATTTAAATTGGTCTCTGTCCACAAATAAGCCCATGAATAGAGAATTTAACTCAAAATTTAATCTGTTATTTAAATTTAAAGCTAAATTTTAAAATGTTTAAAACTTGACTAATATTAAATTTTTCGTAAGTTTTTTTTAATAATAGTGAATTTTGGGTGTATATCATATAAATGAATACCAAAAAAGTCAATTTTGGCTAACTATTAAGCATTGTAACTGGATTTTAAATTATTTAAATGAAATTTTTAAATTTGAAATGTAACACTTTAAACGGAAAATAAGAGCTAAATTCCTATGTATATTAGTTTAAAGGAGCTGAATAAATTAAACAATATGAAAACTGAATTGATGCAGATAAAAGAGCAAAAAATATTGGCAATTTAAAAAAGTTTAAAATTTTACTGTTCCTTTATGATGTCATAAAAAGGCTCATGAATATTAATGAGGCAGCCTGAATTCAATCCTCTTGGATGTTAAATATCAAATTTCAAATCGCAATATTTCAGAAACCGTTTAAGATAATTTGATGCGGTTTTCGGCAGTCACCTCCTTACTGAAGTGCCCTTAAATATTTAGTAGAATTAAAACCTTTATATTTGCCCTTTAACTGTTTCAGCAAGGAGAAGTTAGTTTGCTTTTCGTTTTTCGCTTTTCGCTTTTCGTCTTTCAGAAGTTAGTTTGCTTTTCGCTTTTCGCTTTTCGTCTTTCAGAAGTTAGTTTGCTTTTCGCTTTTTTCAGAAGTTAGTTCGCTTTTCGCGAAAAGCGAAAAGAAAACTAACTTCTCCTTGCTAATTGTTTTCCAAAATTCAGACTGTGCACAAGCTCAACGTTTGTAGTAGCCTCTTTAGGGCGCCCAGACTGTTCATAATATTGCACGCTATCCCTCCCTCTCCTAAGTTCAGCAGCCCATTTTTCACTGTGTTGTAATTAGAAGGAGACTCATCCCAAGGGTTTTAATGAAGTCGTCATGAATTTCCTTCGGGGACATGTCCTTCTTAAAGCATTACATTACCACTGCTCAAACTTAACCCTTAAAGCGCCAAGAAAAACTGCATCTGAAAATGTCGTCTGTTTATGTCGTCTGCTGAATATTCTTGCAGACTTTTCAAACCTATTTTTGCATACAGGCAAACAGTGTGGTCCCAGATCAGACTGCTCCTAAAGGAGCAGTCTGATCTGGGTCCACACTGTTTGCAGAAGTGACTTTTAAAGTAACCAGCAGAAGACAAAGCAGACGACAATAGTTGTGATTGGCGCTTTAAGGGTTAAACTTTGTCCAGTTTCTCAGTTTACCACACCCTTCCCGTTTACAGCGAATTCCTACTCTACTAAAGCTGTTGAATAAGATAAATTTATCAACTGGCTGGGGTTTCATTTCAATTTATTCGTTCTACTAGTATATCAGGCCGAAAACTTCTTGATCGTGCCTCGTATGTCATAAGGTTCTCTTTAATTTTGAAGAGCTCATTATATTGTCTGGATTTCTGAAGTTAATACTCATTTTAACTCTTAATGCGCCACTTACACTTACAGCAGACGACATTTTTATTTATTTTTTTTTTTATATTTTTCATAGAAAATAAGTCTTGACATTCCATGTGAATCGTCTGCCAAACGGACGATTCACATGGAATTTCAAGACTTATTTTCTACGAAAAATGATAATAATAAAAAAAAAAAAATGGAATGTCTTCTGCTACAAATTTTGATTGGAGCTTTAAGAGTGAATTTTAAACTATTCATAGCACTAGTTCTGTTAACATTTTAAACAAAAATATTTGATATTTTTTCTTATAGATCCATGAAAGCATATGTTGTGCGTACACATTAGAATTGCCTTGCCGCGATACGATTCTAGTGAGGCCGCGTAACGTACTTTTTCGTGTAAAACGGAAAAGTACCTATCTAATCTAGCGCTATGGTTGCATACAATGTTCCTGTGCAAAAAATGAAATTTTACACAATGAAATATCATGTTGCGCATTTAAAACACAAAGGAAAGGCCAGGTCTTGGGGTATCTCCTTGCTGTCTAAATAAATCGGGTGTAACTATTCGGGATACTGTTACCGTAACCTGATAATTATTCACTGTGGGTCACAGCCACAAACAGTAAAAGCCCTGATTGATACGTGTATTCGATTTTCGTTATATGCATTCCGGTGGTTTTTTATTGACTTAGAAAAAAACAAACAAAAAAAAAAAAACATAATGTGACACCCAATGACTGTAAACAACTGGTTCAATAATCTAGTGACCAGCCATTACGAAAACACGCCTATTCATATATATAGAAAATTTCACCTCCAAAAAATGAAAATTTCAGATAAAAATATCTGATAGTTTTTTCATATTTCTGCTCAAAACATAGACTGTGGGTACTCGTTAGAACCGCCTCGGTGATGCGGTTCCAACGAGTACGTACCCACAAGCTATGTAAGAAAAATAATGTAGATCCTTATAAACCCAGGTTTTACTATATAAAAGTGGGGTTTAAGGGGGTCGAAATTATATGGGCATGTTTTCGTGATGCTTTAAAGTCATGATATAATTTTGGTTTTATTTTAATGGATTATCGAACAGTATTATAAGAAAATGTATTTAGTCACTGGAGACTAGAGCCAGTCTAGCTATTGATCTGATTGTAGAAGTTGGACATGCAGTTTGACCGCCGGAGACCAAGCAGCCAGATCCATTAATTTGACAACCAATGACTATAAACAACATTTCAACATGCCCTAAAATGTGACCGTCACTAACACAGAATTTGCTTATCGAACGATCAGACATGGTACTGATACTAGACTGGCTCCAGTCTCCAGTGACTAAATATTTGTTTCTTATAATCCTGTTTGATAATCCACTAAAATAAAACCAAAATAATCGTGACTATAGAGGCTGGTCACTAGTGACCAGCCTTTATACAGTCGAACCTCAATGGCTCGAACATCTTTGGGACCATGGAAATTCGTTCGAGACATGGGTAGTTCGAGCCACTGAGGGTTAATCATGGCACCAGTTCAGGTAGCAAATAGCGATAATTTAGGGAAATCTTTTCGATTTTCTACACAGTGATTGTATGTTGAGTGTACGCATTAGCATCGCCTAGAAGAAGCGATTCTAATGAGTACACACAACATACAATTTCAGGATTAAATAAGAAAATTTCCTTAAATATTTGTTTTCTTGAGCTATCAGAAGAATTTCGTATGGACTCAAACACGAGTTCGAATTAGCCATGGTAAACGAGCCATCGGTGTTCGAGCCATCGAGGTTCGACTGTAGTCATGATATTATTATGGTTATGTTTTAGTGGATTATCAAACAGGATTGTAAGAAAAAAATGTTTAGTCACTGGAGACTGGAGCCAGTCTCTACTGATACATACAACGTACTATATCATTAGCAATTAGCATATGTAGTATTTCTCTTGTCACCGCTCAAATGTAAACTTGGTGCATTTCCTTTGAATATGATATATTCGATTTCTGTCAATGAGCGTGTTATAAATGGCATTTCTTTCACTCCAGATATATAAGATTTCCGTCAACGAGCATGTTATAAAGGGCATTTCTTTTCCATTTCTTTTGACACTCGATATATCAGATTTTAGTCAATGAACATATTTTATCGTATTAATCCTGTTTAAAGTATTCGAACAGACAGTCCTGTGCAAACTGTGTAAACCCAGAGCAGACGCCGTGTTTGCGACATCTGACCAGGGTCTACACCGTTAGCGACTCATCAATCATTTTTGACACATCAGAAGTTATCGGAAAATTGAAAGTAGGATAAGGAGTAAAGGTATCCGAATATTTAGGATAAAACGGTAGAAGCATAGCAACAGATATGGCGCTTTTTTTCATCCAAAAAATGCTGATATCTTTCTTATTTCTTCACGAAAACATATGTTGTGGGTACTCATTAGAAGCGCCTCGCCGAGGCGCTTCTAATGAGTACCCACAACATATGTTTTTTTATGGAGAAATAAGAAAATATGTGGATACCCCCTCTGATCTGTAGCTATGTTGAAGCAATATAGATCTATCTTGATATTTCACAGACACGTTTCTTTCAGGAGGAAATTAAGTTATAAGTGTAAAAGACACTTATCAGCCGTCGCATCAGTAGTATAGACCGTGACAATACATGCGGCTTAATGATATCCAGCAGTACTAACCTTCAGAAATCAGCAGACGACAAATAAGTGATATTTTTCTTATTTATCTTTATCCAAGAAAATAGGGTTTGGCGTTTCATGCAAATTGTCTCCTTAGGAGACAATTTGCATGAAACGCCAAATCCTATTTTCTGGGAAAATAAGAAAAACATTTCAATGTCGTCTGCTGAATTTTTATCCAGCATGCTAAATGTGCATTGATTATAATTCCATGCGGTTAGAGGTTTTTTTTCAGGGAAGTAATGTATTTTATTTCGAGGACTTAAAAGACGTCAGCACAATTGCATCAGAACCCATGAATTCCGGTGTGTGAGCGTATCTGTTCTTATAATAAACCCCTTTTTACATGACTCGATTTAAATAATGATCGCGTACGTACTTTTATTCATTCATACAGTAACATCTGCATAGCTAACAAGCTTGACAAACATTTTTTTCAAAGCTGCAATGAAAGAATGCAGTGAAAGAACAACGTTTCTAAACCTGAGCCGAAGGACTTGAAAAGTACACATCTAGCTTGTCATCAGTCTGTCCAGTTGAGGGTACGGTACAATGACTTTATATGGTTGTTTGGCGTCTATCATATATAGTCTTCATATTCGGACACCTTAAATTTCTTACCATGCCGATTCTAAAATCTGAACAAGTCCATTTTAACCCCGATATTAATTCCTTCTGTGTGTCTAAACACTCCTAGATGAGTGACCATCACGAAAACATGCCTATATAATTTTGACCCCCTCAAACCCCACTTTTATGTAGTAAAACTGGGGTTTACAGGGGTATACATTATTTTTCTTATTTCTGTTCAAAAACATAGATTGTGGGTACTCGTTAGAACCGCCTCGCCGAGGCGGTTCTAACGAGTACCCACAATCTATGTTTTGAGAAGAAATATGAAAAAAAAAAAAAAAAACAGTTTTTTTTTTTTATCTGAAAATTTTCAGTTTTTGGAGGTGAACTGTTTTTTATATTTGAATAGGCTTGTTTTCATAATGAAACATTGTACGCCCAGATCTAACGCCACATTTGCGACGTCTGATCTGGGTCACACTTGTCTTGTCTTTCTGAATACTTAGGATAAGTACAATCACATCGTAGGACGTTTATGGTAGCAGAGTGACTTAATCTTTAACCTCTTAATCATTGCCTATAATTTATATGTTTTAACTTTTGTCCTGCGGAACCTGGCTATACTCTGCCTTTGCAAATAGTGTAGATCCAGATCGACCAACGGATCTGGATCTGCACTGTTTGTCATTAAGTATGTGCATTTGTATTAACAATCTGGATCAAATAATCTGATTGGCTGAAAACTATTAGTGGGCTTGGCATCTCAATTTATTCAGCACGGCAAGGGTCAAGATGAAATGAAACATCTTAAAAAATATCACTCTTTCTGAAGTATGTGGCTCACTTCTGAAAGGGCCTATTTTCAAATGAAATACACGTAGTTCTTTCTCTCTGTGAGTAAATTTTCTCATTTAAGAGTAGTCCAATTTGAGAAGGGAGACACAGGGGATGCAAAGTCTTTTCTGCTAAAATGATCTCCCTTTGAAAGGGAAGGAAACATGTAGGTATATGGTACAAAATTCGTGCCTGAATATAAGGAACAAGGAAGATGTTAGACTGGCTCCAGTCCTCCAGTCTCCAGTGACAAAATATATTTCTTATAATCCTGTTTGATAATCTACCCCCTTCCCCCCGCCACCCCTTGGTTTAATTTTAGTGGATTATCTAACAGGATTATAAGGAGAAAAAATAGTCACTGGAGACTGGAGCCAGTCTAGGAAGAGGGGGTCCCATAAAGTTCCCGTTTTCTACTAAAATGAAAATACAATGTATAAATATAATACAAATATAAACGTATGCTAACCTGTACGGCATGTTCATCGGCTGATTTTAAATGTGCCAAATCTCCATAAAGTTCCGATTTCGTGTATCCCAGTCGTATAGGCGGGGGAAATCCTCGGGTAGTTTTTAATATATTCACCGGGTGGAATGTCTCTGGTGCTTCCATGATCAAATACTGCTTCTCAATTGTCTCAAAACCTCATAATCTCTGAAAAAAAGATTGCCAAGAATCATAAATAATACTTCACTAACAATATCTTGTATTTACCAGCTCACCTGTTAGAAGCAGGACATTTTGAAATATTGTTCTTATTCATTTTTTTCCAGAATATAGGCTTTGACATTTCAGCCTGTTCTCTGGGAAAATAAGAAAACATATCAATTTGTCGTCTGCTGAAGTTGCCCAGACAGTGAAGGTTAATCTTTACAGAGCTGAAGACGAACAGAAAAGAATTCGTTTCTATGGGGAAATAACTACTGACCTTTCGGCTTCAGTCGAAATGACATTGTGCGCTTGGCGTTTTATTCTAAATGAAAATATTTTGTTCTGACTGACCATATCGTCTCTAAAACCAGTTGTATTTTCAGTTTCTATGTTTTATGCTCAAATATTCATTCTAAAATTAAATATACGGCCAACAAAAAATGGTCTGAACAATGCAGTTTCTATTAAAAGCGTTATATATATTCACTTTTCTTTGCTGATTTTAAATCACTGATGCTTCATTACAATATTTTGAAATATTTATTTCAGAAAATTTGAACAAACAGAACTTGTTGAATAGCTGCCTCCAATTTACCTACCCTACCGATTTTTGCATAATTTGCAACCATTTTTACCATAGGAAACAGTATGTTTTTTTTTTACTCTTTTAAACCAACACATAGAATAAAAGTTTATGTGCACAGGTAGTAGCAACAAATGGTTTTGCATTGAATCGTGACAAAAATTTGCAAATGTACTTCTTCAATGTAAAGCACTGGGCAAAATGACTTTCTGAAAGATGTCTAAAGCAGAGTCCCAGCTGGCACGCAACGTTGAGACAATGTCGCATCAACGTCGATGCAACGTCATGACGTTGCATCGACGTTGATTCGACGCTGTACAAACGTCATGTGTCTGCTGGGGTAATACTATTATCACAGTAACTATACGGACTGGATTTACTTTCAGGGCAGGTTGCCTCCCTTCTGAAAGGGGCCTACTTTGGGACAAATCCTTTCCTTTTAAAGTAGACCCCTTTTCTGAAGGGAGGCAAAAAAATTTTGACAAAGTTAAAGTGTTGTAGAGCCATCTTCAGAAAGAATGAAGAAAAGCAAACCGGAAGTCAGAAAAAATGTCTCCCTTGTAGCAAACAGTGGAAAATCTATGAAAGATGTCCAGTCCCCTTAACTTCTTTACTAACCACGCCCATTTCAACGCCCATTTGAAATGGGCGTGGTTAGTCAAGAAGTTAAGGGGATGATTTCATTACCTGACAACGTAATGTCAGGTAGTGTCTAAAATTCCCCACAAAGCAATGTAGACCCTAACCAAGCAGTTTGATCTGGATCCGTACTGTTTGCTTAGGCCTACTTACTTAGAATAGTTTGGGTAAAAAAGTAAGTAACAGGCAGCAAAATGATGTCAAATGTTCTGTCCATCAGCCCGGCAAACCAATACAGATACCAGTGCAAACAGAGTTGATCCAGATGAGTCTCATCAGGATCAACACTGTTTGCCATTCTGTTTTTGATTTTAGACTGAAACCCCTATTTGCATCAGTGGACATGTTGCGAATTCAAAGATGGAAGAGTTCACTTAAAAAAACTCAGGGGTGATAAGCAAAGAAAACAAACCTTCAGAGAGAGATAGAGAGAGACAGAGATAGACTGTTATTATTGTGTACGAGTGAAGGAGTGAAACAACGTGTGAGTGCTGTTTACTTTCAAATAATTTTCGTCCGCAAAAATATATACAGCTTTCTAATTCCGTTACAGTAGTGAAATTTTAATCATCTTCTCCATTTCGAATCTATAACACAGAAAGAATAGCAAGTTCACCCCTCATCATTTGTCTGTTAACATTTAGTCATTAACGCTTAGCACTCTGGGTAAAATTTTCAGCAGACGTTTTGAATCTTTTTCTTATTTTTCCCAGAAAACAGGATTTGATATTTCATGCAAGTAGTCTCCAACAATGGAGAGGATTTGCATGAATTGTCAAATCATGTTTTCTGGGAAAAATAAGAAAAAATGTCATCAATATGTCGTCTGCTGAATTAGCCCAAAGACTGGTTAAGGTTAATGTAGTTTCCGTTTCGCTTCTTCTAAATGTGTTGTTTTAGTTAACCATTATCTCTTTGGGAAAATTCAGCAGACGACATACTGGTAATATTTTTTTTTTCTTTTCTTTTTTTTAGAAAATAGAGGTTGACGTTTTCATATAAATTGTCTCCTATGCAGACAATTTGCATGAAACGCCACCAAAGCCTATTTTCTGGGAAAAATAAGAAAAATATATAAAAATATCGTCTGCTAATTTTTACCCAGCATGCGTAGCGTTACTACATAACGTTGTTTATTTCGACGAAAATTCTGACTTGCCTACACTATTCGTTAATCTTTAGCACTATCTGGGCAATTTCAGCAGACGACGCACTGATATTTTTCAGAAAATAGGGTTTGACATTTCAATGGATTCTGAAGAAGATATCGATAAAGAAATCTAACTGTAATAACCCTAAGTTTTCGGACTGCCCGACATGCGTGAGCTAACACTGTACGCACCCAGAGCAGAAGCCTCAGAACGCGGCGTCTGATCAGGGTCTACACTGTTGTCACTCATTCAGTTGTTAAATTGACTTGTTGAAATACGCGGCGTCTGATCAGGGTTTACACAGTTTTCCACTTACCACTCACTCCAGGAAACTATGTGAGGAGTTAAAATGTCTGAATTATTAGAGTAAATATAGCAAATATGACTGAGCGAGAGCGCCAGCTGATCTGGGTCTTCTCTGGTCAAACATGGCACAATAGCCTTTTTCCCATGTTACACATAATGTAATAGCTATATTTACGATGCCAGTTCCATTGAACAATGTACATAAATAGCCGTACTTGTTAAACCTGAACACTGCAGTTCAATAACGGTAATCAAAAGTGCACAATACTTCAAATCATTTCTGATTAAGGGAAAGCGATACACTTGCAAGGGAGACAACTTCGATAGAATTGTTTTGCCCTTTCTGAAAAGGGGTCTATTCTAAATGCTAAGAATTTGCTCCCGAATGGAGACAACTCTGTCAAAACTGTTTTTATCCTTTCTGAAAAGGGGTCTACAATTAATGGAAAGAATCTGCTCCTTTAAGAGTAGACCATTTTCAGAAGGGACTTGGGGTGCTGAAGCAAACCGGAAGTAAAAAGAGTTGTCTCCTTTGAATGGCTGAAATTCTACAAAATGTATCCAGTCTCTTCAATTTATATCAGAGCCAGGACACGACAAAACCTATAATAAGACTTGTGCGACCAGCGAAGATTCAGATCAGACTGCGCATCCGGGCAGTCTGATCGGAACCATCGCTGAGCGCATGCGCCTTCTACAGCCTCCAGGCTATCCAACGAGGGATAAACGAGAACCCTTGCCGTACTGTGTGGATGTACAGGCTGATCTGAGTCTTTGCTGGTCACACAGGTCTAATTGTAGGGTTTGTCGTGCACTGATTCATCAATGATAATACAAATGGTAAACATGGCAAAGCTGTCTAGGAAGTAACAATAACAGAACAAAGGCTGCAAATGACAGGAAACGGAAGAGCAAACCGCTATGACGGATAGCAGGGGCGGACCCAGGATAATTTCTGCGGGGTTCGATTTGATCATATTACCGTACTTTACGTACTCGGACAGAAAGGCCTGAGCAAATTGTGTAGACCCAGATCAGACGCCGCAAAACGCGGCGTCTGATCAGGGTCTACACAGTTTTCCACTTACCCCTCACCCAGCAACTTTTGTTTGTGTTTGTTTGTGTTGAGGTTTTACGGCCCAGTCAACCCAATGGGGTCATGTCGAGCGCGGTCAGTTTACTTAACCACACGTTTACTGGGCAGGCTTAGTCCTCTAAGCGGTTAACCAGTATTGTGCACATTCTTTCGCCAGAAACTGACAACTGCCCTTCTTGAATCAGCGGAAGGGAGAGAATGACCGTAGAAAATATTTCATGATCAATCTCCACGAAAGAATGTTGCCGACCTCGGCGGGGGTTGAACCCGCGACCTCCTGGTCTCCAGTCGGACGGCGCATCCAACTGAGCCACCGAGGCCGGCATCCCAGCAACTTTACATTCGCAGTTAGTAAATTGGACATAATGAAGAAATATAAGGTAAAGAATAAGGGGTGTAAATATTTAGGGTAAATACAGTATCCCAAATTTGTCCAAAATTTCCCATGAAAATGACATTATTGACCGATGCGGGAATCGCGCCGGTTTCTTAATATAGCTTTGGATTTTTTTATATGGTAGACTATTCGATTAATTCACGAAGTACTTTTTATATTTGCCAGAATCGTCGGTTTGTAACGATCCCGGCAAATATAACAAATCTTAAAACAAACTGTGTTATAAACAGATTAATGTCTATTTTATTTTCATTTCAATCAAGAAATTTCATATGGCTTAATAAAAGCAAACATTAAAGAATCACATTGTTTTTTTCTTTTGTTGCCTGTAACATTGAAAATTTATTAAACTTTAGTCTACCCTTGTCCCATGTCTCTATGTAAACATGAACAAAATTTGCCCCGGTACTTAGACGTTTATGTCTAAATATATTTTTTTGTTTAATTAAAGGCCCCTTAAAGCAGGAATAAAATAGAAAGCCACAAAAGATGTCTCCCATTAAAAATGGTGGAAAATCTATCAAGTGTTGGGAGCAAACTTTTTCCTTTTTAGAGTAGACCCCGTTTTAGAAGGGCTTAGTGCGCAAGAAAGCAGGAATTAAATAGAAAATCACAAAAGTTGTCTCCCTTTAAAAAATGGCGGAAAATCTACCATGTGCATCCAGTTCCATTAAGTTGTCCGACTGTTTAGAGTCGTTACGGTACCCAAATCAGAGATAACTATCTGGAACGAATCATCAAATTCTATCTTCAGGAAAATTTTAAGAATAGAAAATAAGTCATTTATCAGTTTCAACCTACCTACAGCATCTTAAAGATTAATAACAATCAACTTAAAATCTTACAACTTTGAAAACGATACATCCAATATTAATAGATCCATATTTTGGCACTAAACCCTCACAAACAACTTATCCGTGGTTATGTTGTAGTTCCTCTTTTCTGATCGCCTGTGATTGTGTTCAAAAACAAAGAGTTATTCGGTGAACTCGGTTCAGTTAATTTGCCATTAAGAGTCTCTAAATAAGTTGCTTTTCTGGAGATAAATGGAACTGTATGTGAGAAGCATTGTTCCCAACTAAGAATTACCTTATTTATCTTAAGAATTCGGACAGACAGGCCTGAGCAAACAGTGTTGACCCTGATCAGACGCCGCAGAATGCGGCGTCTGATCAGGGTCAACACTGTTTGCACTCATCCAGCATTTTTAGACACATCAAGGGTTGTTAAATGGATGCATTCAAATTTTAGGACAAGTACGGTAAAGGGATCAAGTGTCAGAATACTTCTAGTAAAACATTGGCACTTTCCTTATTTCTCCAAGAAAGAATCTGTTTTATGTATTTAGTGGATGGCGATTCTAATGAGTACCAATATTTATTTTCATGAAGAGATAAGCGAGTAAAATTTATCTATTTAAACCACTCGAAATTAACACTTCTCTTGCTAAACACGTCATGCCCTGTCTTAGCAAACAGTGTAGATCGAGATCAGTTGGCTTCTTCCATCTGGATCTGGATCTGCACTGTTTGTCATTAAATATGTGAATTTCATCAAAAACCCGGATCAAGTAATCTGATTGGCTGGAAATTAGAAGTGGGCGTGACATCTTAATTTATTCAGCATGACAAGGGTTAAGACCACTCCGATATAAAGACAGTCCTAAATGTTTTTTTCTTATTATTCTATATTCAATATAAGACCATCCCACTAAATAAAACCACTTTCAGGTAGTCCCAAAAACACTGAGCCAGCGCACGACAAAACCTACAATAAGATCTGTGTGACCAGCACAGACTCAGATCAGCCTGTACACCCACCCAGTATAGCAAGGATTCTTGTTTATCCCTCTTTGGATAGCCTGGAGACAATAGAAAACACATGCGATCAGCGAAGACTCTGATCAGACTGCGCAATCGCGCAGTCTGATCAGAGTCTTCGCTGGTCGCACAAGTCTTATTGTAGGTTTTGCCGTGCGCTGTCTAGTATATCTTATCAAGAGCAATGAAAAAGTTTTCTAAGATCGCGCATACTTTTCGATAACTTGAGAATCGTACCGACGAACTGATTCAAGTGGGACCCAAATTATGCTGCCGCGAAAAACAATGAAAAACACTAAATATCCACTTATCTGTGAGTTCAGGCTGTGAAGTTGTTATGGAATTAAGGAACTGGCAGACAGTTCTGTCGAGTTAGCAGAAAGCCGTAGTAGTATTTTCCAATAATTACCTAAGATTAGTTTGAATGCAGTGCTGCTATCGGAGGAATTGTGTGCTTGTATTTCTCTTTCGAAAATGTCATAATAGAAAATATACTGAATTTGTTACCATCAATGATATCTTAACGGCCCATCAACAGTATTTGGGACAGTTTGAGACAACATGATAACACAAAGACTGAGAACATGTTTTAGAAACAATTTGATTTAAAGAGGATTCAAGAAGAGACTTATATTAAGGAATACTTGGTAGGACTTTCGTCATTGTTCCATTTTGCGACTGAATGTATTTTACCTATAAGAAGGAAGAATTTGCACCCCTCCCCCCCCCCCCCCCACCCCTTCCAAAAAAAGGCAAAAGAATTACCTGCCATAAAAGCGTATCCATTCCGCTTAATCTCAATATATTCTATACATAGACGTAGCGCTCATTTCGAACCATCACGAAAACATACCTATACAATTTTGACCACCTTAAACCCCACTTTTATATAGTAAAACTGGGGTTGACAGGGGTATACATTATTTTTCTTATTTCTGCTCAAAAACATAGATTGTGGGTACTCGCAATCTATGTTTTGAGCAGAAATATTAAAAATATCAGAATTTTTATCTGATTTTTTTTTTTCATTTTTTGGTGGTAAAATTTTCAGTATTTTAACATAAAATATTAAAATAAACATAAAATATTTTGCTTCTTTACCATTGGGGCTGCTCTTAAAGAAAAGAATTTACTCCCTCTAGGAGCAAATTCTTTCCTTTCAGAGTATCCCCTACGGGGATAATTGTGGTACGGGTTGTGCGAACCAGTATTTCGACACCTACCCCATTTATATTTATATACCTGGCCTTTGAAAAAACGGACCAATAGCCAGTATTTCGAAACCTACCCCATTTATATTTATATACCTGGCCTTTGAAAAAAACAGCCCATTAATATACTAGATCATCTGAAATGCTGATCCATTCATATAATGCTCTTTATTTATTTATTGCTGGTAGTTAGACTAATATTGCAGTCAGTTCATTGAATACAAAGAGAAAAAGCAGCCCCGAAAAATCTCTGTGCGAAAAATATGTGCATATACCGGGATGTCAGAAAAGTGGGGCCTTTCATATACAAATGAGAAAAAAAAAATCTGGTCAGTCATATACTTTTTATTGAAAAAAGGGGGCTAATCATATACCTGGCAGAGCTGAAAAAGGGGGCCATTCGGCACGCACATCCGAACTATGCCATATGTAGAAAGTTACCACCCCCACCCCCACCCTCCAGATTTTTCCCATAAGAGTAGCCTCCGTTTAAGAAAGAAAGCAAATACTTTCAGATCAAAGTGATCTCCCTTGGTGAATTAAATTCCCATTAATTGTACTAGCGGTAGCAGCAAACCTTTTGAAAGTATATGCAAGTGCCGTATTTAAATAACCAGAGACAGAGGACACTATCTTTCAATTTCAAGCTATATAGATATAATTTTCATTCATAAAGATCCATGATAATTTATCATCATACACACTTGGACGCAGATATCGGTTAGCATAAGGTTAGATGGATCTAATACTATCAGGAAAAATCTGGTCAAATATTTACAAATATATTAATACAGACAAAATTACTTACTACGTAAAATCTTTACATATCCTCATATTTAAAACTGTCAATCAAAAAGAGCCCTTACACGCATCTGCGAACAGCGAAAGCCCAGACAAGTCTGAATCTCCGCTCAGTCTCAGGGTCTTCGCTTTTTTGTAGATAGATTCTATAATATCTTCACATCCTCTTGGCGAACAGCCAATGCTCAGATCAGCCTGCGCATCCGCGCAGGCTGATCTGGGCATTGACTGTCCGCATATGCGAAGGCCGCATTTTGCGTGACATCTTACATTTATCCGCTTATATCTGAAATTTAATGACACATTAACCTGTCGAGTTTCTATAGGTACCGAGATTTGAAACCCAGTTATATATCTGGGTTGTGATTAGTTCAAGTATATAATTTGAATTAAGGTGATAAAACTTTGTAGATTAGTCATATAAACAAGCTAAATGTGTGTCATTAGACAACCTTATTATATATACATGTTGAGAATTTCCTCGTTGATAACCTCACCAAGGTAAATGTGGGCCGATCAGGTGTGTGTGGGGGGTGTGAGGGGGAGGGGGGCGGATGGAGGGAGGTTGCGTGTGTGTATGTGCAAATTTCCCAGTTTACCATCAATGTATTGTCATTATGTTTACGTCCATATAAGTGTATCCCCCACCTCACGTTTCTCTACATAATTTAGTAAAACTAGTGGCATGTGGGGGTCTATACAGTTAGGCAGCTTTTCAGAATTTGACCAGTTCTTTTTTTTTTTTTTTTTTTTTTTTTTTTTTTTCAGAACTTGGCCAGTTTTTAAATCATTTTTTTTTTAATTTGTTGGTTACTTTTTAGCAACCTTTTTACTACATGAATATATCTAAAAAAGTCTTCATTATTCTCCATATTATATAGTGATATGCTATGGCTCACATAGCTCGAGATAAGGGGTCAACAATCGTTTTTGTGGAGAAATGAGAAAAATTATATCAATCATTTTATTAAAATTTTGGCTTATCTGGAGCTATGGCTAAGACGTAGTATAGATTTTACATGTGTGCTTTAACGTAGTGGTGTTATCTAATGCTAATTAGCTAAGATATACTGGGTTAATTACATACACATTATATGACCAGTATATAACAGGAACAATACCGTGTTTTCTTAAATATTCGCACAGGCTGGACTGAGTAAACAGGGTAAACCCAGATCAAACTGCTCCTAAAGCAGCAGTTTGATCTGGGTCTGCATTGTTTGCCATTCCGTAACGTTTTAGATATCTCATCAGATCTCAAAATGTTTAGGGTGGATAGGGTCTACATTGTTTGCCATACCGTCACAACTTTTAGATATCTCATCAGATAGCAAAATGTTTAGGGGGGATAGGGTCTACATTGTTTGCCATACCGTCACAATTTTTAGATATTTTTAGATATCTCATCAGATTGCAAAATGTTTAGTGGGGAGGGGGTGGGGCGGGATAGGGTATACATTGTTTGCCATATCGTCACAACTTTTAGATATCTCATCAGATAGCAAAATGTTTAGGGGGGATAGGGTCTACATTGTTTGCCATATCGTCACAACTTTCAGATATCTCATCAGATTGCAAAATGTTTAGTGGGGAGGGGGGGGGGGGGGGGGCGGGATAGGGTATACATTGTTTGCCATATCGTCACAACTTTTAGATATCTCATCAGATTGCAAAATGTTTAGTGGGGAGGGGGGGGGGGCGGGATAGGGTATACATTGTTTGCCATACCGCCACAACTGTTAGATATCTCATCAGATTGCAAAATGTTTAGGGTGGATAGGGTCTACATTGTTTGCCATATCGTCACAACTTTTAGATATCTCATCAGATTGCAAAATGTTTAGGGGGGATAGGGTATACATTGTTTGCCATATCGTCCCAACTTTTAGATATCTCATCAGATAGCGAAATGTTTAGGAAGGGTCTACATTGTTAACCATTCCATCACAACTTTTAGATATAGCGTCAGATAGCAAATGTTTAGGAAGGGTCTACATTGTTTACCATTCCGTCACAACTTTTAGATATCTCATCAGATAGCGAAACGTTTAGGAAGGGTATACATTGTTTGCCATTCCGTCACAACTTTTAGATATCTCATCAGATAGCCAAATGTTTAGGATGGACAGGGTATACATTGTTTGCCATTCCGTCACAACTTTTAGATATCTCATCAGATAGCGAATGTTTAGGATGGATAGGTTCAACATTGTTTGCCATACCGTCACAATGTTTTAGATAGCTCATCAGATAGCTAAATGTTTAGGATGGATAGAATCTTCAGTGTTTGCCATTCCGTCACAACGTTTTAGATATCTCATCAGCAAAATTTTAGAGTGGATAGTGCCTACGCTCTTTGCCATTCAGTCACAACGTTTAAGATATCTCATCAGGTAGCAATATTTTTAGAATGGATAGGGTCTACGCTCTTTGCCATTCCGTCACGTCACGTTTTAGATCTCTCTCTCTCTCTCTCTCTCTCTCTCTCTCTCTCTCTCTCTCTCTCTCTCTCTCTCTCTCTCTCTCTCTCTCTCTCTCTGTATGTGTGTGTGTGCGTGTGTGCGTGTTTGTGTGTGTTATCAATTTGCATTCAAACATCCATGTGTTCATGATACTTTTAAACTCGATTTCACATTCTTTAATCTGCAGAACAACCTTGCCTGCAAAGTACTGATAAATTTCTACATGAAATGTCAAGTCTTATTTTCTATGAAAAATGCACAAATAATGCATACAAAAATATAAATAAAATGTCGCCTTCTGCAATTTCGCTTAGCGTTTTAAGGGTTAATAAAGTAATTATCTTTGACAGCCCTACTATGCACAGGCTGTTCAGTCACAACGTTTAAGATATCTCATCAGGTAGCAACATTTTTAGAATGGATAGGGTCTGCGCACAAAAAAGGCATTCGCTGTCCGCTCATACGCAAAAACGATTTTTGTTTTGAAGCAAACCGTAATTATAGCGAGAGTACCTGTCCCAAGAGAGACTGTCGCAAAGACACATGGCTGAAAAACCAAAACGCAAGCTTTCACTTACCCATCCGTCACTTTTGTCCAGATCTGACAAAATAGTCCAGCGAGAATAATGAAACTGGGAATAAAACACACAAGAAAATAACAGAAAACAATAGACGCGAAAATCACTGGCTCCACAGTTTCATTTAATCAACAAGAAAAAAAAAACCCGGAATGTTACCACAAATAAAATGCTTTTTATGAATCAAGATAGTTGAGCCCCAACGTCAGAAAACGTATCTTCATGAGTGCGCCCGGCGAAGATTCAGATCAGCCTGCGCATTCGCGCAGTCTGATCAGAATCTTCCCTGTGCGCATTTTGGATCGCTAAGGATAAAAAGTTTCTTCATACGGAAAACGAAGAATCTAATCAGACTGCGCGGATGCGCAGGTTGATTTGAGTCTTCTTTTGGCGCCCATGTCAAAAGGTAAGTTTTCTGATTTAGAATTTACACGTTTTCCTGTACATTACAAATGCCCATAATCTATCATATGCATCACTAACAAACTGATTAAATTGCCTATCATCAATGATCAGAGATAAACTGATGAGACTAGCTACAAGGCCCACTACCATCTCCACGTATTTAACCCTTTAAGACCGGCAGACCAAAACAGACACCTGTACAAACAGTGTAGATCTAGATGAGATAGCTCGTAAAGCTCTACACTGTTTTGCCATTCTGTTTTTGATTTGTAGACTGGTACCCCTATTTGCATCACTGGACATGTCCAGATTCAAAGGTAGAAGAGTCCACCTCAGAAACTCAGGGATGAGACGGTTAGGGGGGTTGGTACTTGCTTGTTTGAGTTGAGGTTTTACGGTCCAGTTATCCCATTAGGGCCATGTCGAGAGTGGTCAGTTAACCTAGTTACACTGTTCCTGGGCAGGATTAGTCCTCTAAGCGGTTAACCAGTACTTAGCACTTGAGTACATACTTTCGTCAGTAATTGATAACTGCCATGAATCAGCATAAGGTGAGAATGGCCGTAGAAATTATTTCATGATCAAACTCCATGAAAGTTACGTGGCCGAGCTGGGGTTCGAGCTCGCGAATCTGGATCTGCAGTATCTGCAGTTATGCACGCTACCGCCTGTGCTATGGAGCCCGGCCGGAGGAATGGATAAACTTTCAAGGAAAAATACATGGAGTTTCTCTTCTCAATGGTGTCTACTTTTAAAGGAAATAATTTGCTTCTTTCCTTTAAGAGAAGATCCCTTTTTTGAAAAGTTTCAGATACTAGTAAGTAACTTCTTGTCTACAATAACTTTAAAGCTGTACTCTTTTGCAAAACTTCGACAAAATATTTCAGGTATATCCACTAACCTTAAAGATTCAGTTGCTGTTTAACGCCATATTTACCAAATATTTAGACCCATTTGTTTAACCCATTTATGGGTATATCCACTAACCTTAAAGATTTGGTTGCTGTTTAACGCCATATTTACCAAATATTTAGATCCATTAGTTTAACCCATTTATTCCCAGCGTCCCATCCAAGGGATATTGGCAAACAATGTCCGAGACCCAGATCTGACAACGTATTGTCTGACTGCATTAAATACAGGAATTTTCATAAAAAGTAAAAACTAACAAATAGATAACAAACCAGCAGCCCTTTAAATTGGAAATGAAACCGTCCAAATAATGAAGTAGAAGAATCTATGAGGTTGTAATGGGTTAAAAATAAGACGCATGTTCGAAATGCGCGGATTCAGATCATCCTTGGCATTCTCAAAGACTCAACAGGGTCATTGTCCAACACTGATACATTCTACAACAATCAATTCTATAAGCGGTAGCGAAGGCCCTGATCAGAACGTACAAATGTACAGTCTGATCTGGGCCATCGCTGTCCGCACATGCCGGAAGACACATACATCGTCGTGTAGTCGCATTACGAAAACATGCCCATTCAAATATACTGAAAATCTTACCATCAAAAGTTAAAAATTTTCAGATAAAATAATCGGATATTTTTCATATTTCTGCTCAAAACATAGAATGTGGGTACTCGTTAGAACCTCCTCGACGACTATGTTTTTAAGCAGAAATAAGAAAAATAATGTATACCCCTGTAAACCCCAGTTTTACTATATAAAAGTGGGGTTTAAAGGTGTCAAAATAATATAGGTATGTTTTCGTGATGGTTTGAGCCAGATCCATACCGATTACGTTTGTGAATATTCATGAGCCATTTTGGCTTCTTGTCAGCACAACTAACAAGGAGGTTATAGACGACTACTGTCTCTACAAGGAGCTGTGGTTACTATATGGACTTCTTGTGACTACTCTTGGAACCTGGCCCCGAGGTTATAAAACTTTTTTCATGCTCAACTCAACTAAGCATGAAATTTCACTCGGTCATAAAAAACTTTTTTCATGCTCAACTCAGCTGAGCATGCTCAGCTGAGTTGAGCATGAAAAAAGTTTTAAAAAATTGTCAGTATTTTCAGATTTATAAGCAAAATAAATTTCATGCTCAGCTGAGTTGAGCATGAAAAAAGTTTTATAACCTCGGGGCCTGGGCTCACAAGTTTTGACGACCTTGGGTACATTAAAGATAAATTCGCTCAGTCTGAGTGGCTAATCAATTTACAATGAAACGGAACCAATCATAAATGAGGTGTATCATTCCGCGTTCGGGACTATTTCTTGTTAAATTATTGCTCAAACATACTAAAATCAAATAAAGTAGACCCCCTATAAATCAGTGTTGATTACCGGAAACACTATATGTAACGGTATGTTATAAAAGACTGCTTCGTCCCAAAATAACGGACACATTAGCGCAAAAATGTATGCAGTCGGCAGTTTGTTTATCCATAAACACGGTGACACTGATGGCGTTTACATATGACATAATCAAATTATCTAACACACGACACGAATTCAAAACGACGAAAAATTTACCTAAGAACCCAGGGCTCTAAGCGTAGTCCTTGAGGCGCCTGACAGCTGGGTTTCCGAGGGTGGTCAGTCTGTATTTCGTGCATTATCTCCGTTTATGCGGCTTTAAAGTGGTGTTATCTCCTGTCAATAAGGGTGAACGGATATTTTGGGTCACGTGAGGTAAAAAGGTATGCTCGGAGCAAATGCGAACAGTACATATATTCATTCATTCCTCAATTACCGTAGGAACTGTAGTCTTACCGACTGAGATGGTATATATTATAAAATTATCCAAAGATCCAGACAGTACAAACACACTAGGTTACAAACGCTCCTACACTGATAAAATCAGCGAGAAAGCTGTTAGACGAGTCTATCTATTAACCGGATAAATCAAGAGTTCGTACCTTTAAAACCTTAACGTAAATAGATACGGAAGATAGCCACTAAACCCACTCTCTGTAAAGTACATTTACCTGAATATCATCACAAAACAATACTTTTTTGAACCCTTTAATCTTTACCGCTCTCTAGGCAAACTCAGCAGACGACAATGAAACTGGTGACAATTTTATTGTTCCGAGAAAATGGATTTGATATTTCATGCAAATTGTCTCCTGGGAAGATAATATGCATGAAATGTCTAATCCTGTTTTCTGGGAAAAGTAAGACAAATAAATATTTCAAAATGTCGCCTGCTGAAATTTTTACCCAGCATGCAGAGCGCTAATAAATGATATACTGGTTTACTGATTTTCTTCGTGATAAAACGGTAAATATAGTGTGGCTTAATCATACAGTCGAACTTCGATGGCTCGAACATCTTTGGGACCTTAGAAAATTGTTCGAGACATGGGTGGTTCGAGCCACTGAGGGTTAATTATGGTGCCAAGTCAGGAAGCAAATGGCGATAATTTAGGGATTTTTTTCGATTTTCTACACAATAATTGTATGTTGAGTGTACTCATTAGAATCGCCTCGATGAGGCGATTCTAATGAGTATACACAACATACACTGTCACGATAAAATAAGAAAATTTCCCTAAATATTTGTTTTCTTGAGCTATCGGAAGAACTTCGTAGGGACTGAAAAAACGAGTTCGAATTAGCCATGGTAAACGAGCCATTGGTGTTCGAGCTAACGAGGTTCGGCTGTATTGAGGAATAAGTCCTTAAGAAAAATACATGTGATAGATATCTTTTTAAACGGTTAGCATGCTGGGGAAAAATCAGCAGACAACAATTTGAAATATGTTTCTTATTTTTGTTTCAGATATAAGAGGCAATTTTACATGAATTGCCAAAACCCTATTTCCTGGAATAAATAAGTCAAATATCAACAATTTCATTGTCGTGTGCTGAATTTGCCCAGAGAGTGGTAAAGGTTAAAGTATGAATGTATGCACCTGTCTTTACACGTGTTCACAATATTTCACATGGCTACAGAATTATTAACTCCAAACAAAACTAGATTTTTTTCTACAAAAACATAGAGGTATCCAACCCACACCCCCACACCCCCACACCCACCCCACACCCACCCCCACACACACAATGGTGTCATATTGTATAGTACATTCAGCGAACATTTATATTAACTAATAAGATTCCAAGGGAGATAACTCAAAAAAGTATAAATGCAAGTTATGGTTCTTGCGCTTTGCACGTCGTCTAATGTTGATTGATATTCATATGAGGTTCGTGAAGATATCTTGAACAGTTTTCAAGATATAGAGTGGACACGTCTTTTTAAGACGAATAAAGTTCCAAGGGAAAAAATCAAAAAGAGTTATGACTCTTGCGCTCTGCACGTCGTCTAATGTTGATAGATATTTATATGAAGTTTCGTGAAGATAGCTTGAACGGTTTTCAAGTCACAGAGCGGACACGAGTATGACAGACAGACAGACGCCCGGGGGGGGGAATATGTCTCCCAACCTTAAAGGGGGGAGACACAATTAGTCTGGTGCGTGTGTGAACATATGTACAAAAAACCTAACAGCCGAAACAAGACACTAGCCACAAAGTTGCATTCCAGTGCAAATATTAGTGCGTTTCTCTACCGCGCAAACAATGCGTTCCCAATTCATAGTGTATATACAAGTATAAGCTTTCACAAAAAGCTTCGTCTACGCTTCGCACACTGTAAATGTTAAAGCTGATTTTCATATGTAATAATCTTGGATTCTTTACATGCAAATCTTGGCTAAAACGGCTAAATTCCATAATGCAAAAAGTGGATTCGGGAGGTCTAAATGAGATCTCGTCCGCTGGTTCACCATAATGCATGTCAGCTTTTATGAAAGCTACCTCTTTGTAACACATCTTTTTTTTGTGTGTGTCACGTTGTTCCGGGGATGCTATAAATTGCTCTTAGCAGTACCAATGCATTCACCTACTTTAAAAATTAAATTGTCAAGATTAATGTATACTAGCGGAAATAGAAAGGCATGTTTTCTTTTGGAGTAAAATAAAAGAAACACTCAAATGATTTCGAACAAACGTTTTAACGTATATGTGCTTTGAACAATTCTGACCGATATTTTAATAAAAACTTTAATCCTGTCCACAGTGACGTTTATTGGTTCCTCAATAAAAAAGCTATGAGACCAAAACCGCTTGCGTCGTTTTATTTCCGCTGGTATATATCCCATTACCTTTGATAAAAATCAATCAATGGTAATCTTTTAGAACATCTACATAAGTGCAGTGTGCCGAAATAGTGCAATGGAGAACACCTTCTGCATGTGAAGGTGTTCCAACGAATATTATTATATTCTATTCAGTGCTATATCTGGTCTCGAGTTTTACTTGTTGACAACATGCAAAATGTCAGTGGTGCATTGTAGGGAACAACTCATTCACTTCCGAGTCCAAACCAAATCGTTTGTTGTCTACACCCATGGTAGTGGGGTCTAAACATGGGTCGCCAATAATAACGACGTCAAAAACAACAACAACAACAACAACAACAACAACAACAACAACAACAATAATAATGATGATAACAAGATTATACAATTTATTGAATAGGGGTGTGTCAGTAACAGGAATATTGGCATCATATTAGCAAACAAGAGGACCATAAGGGTCCTGTATAGCTTCCCTGAGAATGCAAGCAAAATAAGGCTTCTTGTCGCTGATAACTTGTCGGCTAACTTGGTTTTGTGCTTGTTAGTAAATAAATGTTCACAAAAAATCCAGGAAAAATTAATACCAGTAGTTTCAGAACTTCTTGGCAAAGAATCGTAACTTCATTCTTTCTATGACTTCGGACGAAGTTCAAGGGTAATACTTGACCTTTGGTACATTAAGGACATACTAATTTTAATTCCTTGAACTTGCATGCCAACAATCTTTTCACAGTTTTAAAAAGGATTTTAAATATGATCACTTGTAAAATAAATGAGTACGGAGGCAAAGATGACAGTTAAATAAGCAGATAGGAAACATTATCATTTGAACTGTGACATTGAAGTATGACATTAACCTTCAACCAAGACGGTTCAATCATGAGCTGAACATCAGGACAAAGTTTGAGAAAAAAAATAACAAAAAAACAATAACAAAAAAAAAACAAAAAAAAAAAAAAAAAAAAAAAAAAAACGATCATTCCGTGAAGGAAATATGGAGCTTACAAGAAAACTCGATATGAAATATATACAAAGGGGCATAATTACGTCATAACTGGAAGAAAGATTACCTTTTCTTTTCTCTGCACATCGTCTATGATGCTTTATATTTATACAAAGTTTCATGAAGAAATCTTTGAAGGTTTTAAAGTTATACAGCAGGCACAAAACATTACCGTTTGTACTTTGAATTGTAACCTTGACCTTCACAGGACAGGGTTCAGTTATGAGACCTACACATCATCTTGGTATGGTAAACGTTTGGCCAAAGTTTCACAAAACCCTTCAATCCGTTAAGAAGATATGAAGCGGACACGAAAAATTAACGGACATACAGACAGACAGCCAGACATACGGACGGACGCATAGACAAACAGATGGACGGACGTCACAAAGGGACATAATAGCGTCAGAACTGAAAGTAGGGTTTTACGGTTCTTTTTCTCTGCACGTATTCTGATCATGCCTTATATTTGTACAAAGTTTCATGAAGAAATCTTAAACGGGTTTAAAGTTATAGAGCAGACACAAAATATTGCCATTTGAATGACTTTGAAGTGTGACCTTGAGCTTCATTGGACAGGATGGATTATGAGTTCAGCACATCGTCTTGGTATAGCGAACATTTGAGCAGTTTTAAACCAGAGCCCAGTTTTTCAAAGCTAACGATGTCGTTAGTTAACGGTTCGTTAAAATTTACATCGAGTGATACGCAAATATGCTGAAAATTTTTGCTGAAAAAATGTGAGTAGCTTTTGCAGTGCAAAAGCTACTCACATTTTTTCAGCAAAAAATGTCAGAATATTGTATATTGAATCTGCTAAAACATTTAACGAAATGACCCTTAACGAGCTTGTTAAGCTAACGCCGCTTTGAGCAACTGGGCCCAGATGACCAATGGTCCTGTATCTCACCTGAGAGTATTTGATCTGAGCAAGCTTAAAATGACGTTTCTAAAGAATGAAACACATGGGTATGGTCGCCGGTACAGTTTGAAAAACTTTTGGTCTCTGTATCCTACAGTAAGTTGGTATGGAATTTAGCTTTAATTAATTTGGCGATATAAAATATGGCTTTAATAAAGTGACATACCAAATATCAAATGTCTGTTAATCTGGTTATACACAAGAAGATTTTTAAAGATTTTCCTCATATGAGTCTATGTAAAATAAGTGACCCATGGGACATGGCCATTTTTACCCCAGGGCTACCATGTGAACAAACTTGGTAAAGGTCAACAAGATAAACTTAAGTACAAAATGTCAAAGTCCTGAGCCTTTTAGTTTCACACAAGAAGATTTTTTTAAGGTTTTTTCCCCTTATGAGTCTATGTAAGCCAAGTGACCTCCGGGATGGAGCCATTGTGACCTCAGGGCCATAGTTTGAACAATCTTGTTAAAGGCCTTCTAGCTAAAGCCACATATCAAATATCAAAGGTCTGGGCCTTCTAGTTTTCAGACAAGATTTTTAAAGATTTTCCTTAAATGAGACTATGTAAAACAAGTGACCCCTGGACGGGGCCATTTTTTGACTCCAGGGCTATAATTTGAACAATCGTGGGAAAGGCCTTCTAGATGAAGCTACATACCAAACAGCAAAGGCCTGGGCCTTCTAGTTTGACACAAGAAGATTTTGTTTTAAGTTTTTCCCTATATGGGTCTATGTAAAACAAGTGACCCCATGGGTGGAGCCATGTTTGACCCCAATACTTTAATTTGAACAATCTTGGTAGAGGTCCATTAGATAAAGCAATATACCAAATATCAAAGAGTTATAGACAAGAAGATTTTTAAAGCTTTTCCCTATATGAGTCTATGTAAAACAAGTGAGCCCCGGGGCAGGGCCATATTTAACTCCAGGACTGTAATTTGAGCAATCTTGGTAGATGCCTAGTAGATGAAGTTACATACCAAATATCAAAGGTTTGACCTTCTAGTTTCAGAGAGGCTTTTTTAAAGTTTTTTCCCTATATGAGTCTATGTTAAGCAAGTGACCCCTGGGGCAGGGCCATTTTTTACCCATGTGCTATAATTTGAACAATCTTGGTAGACGTCCACAAGATAAAGCTTCATACCAAATATTCAAGTCCTATGCCTTCTAATTTCAGACAGCTTTTCAAATCTGTGCCTGTAGGAGTTTAATGTAAAGAAAATTGACTTTTCCATAAAAAAAAAGGTCACGGTCAACCCAAGGTTATAATTTTTACAATTTTATTGGGCCGTGTCCCGAATGCTCCTTACCAATCCCCAGGACCATCGGCTATTTTTCTTCCGAGAAGATTTTCAAAGGATTTTTACCATATACGGGCATGGCGGTCATCTTGGTCATGTGACCCAGATGCAGCGAATACTTTTCATTCCCCCGGCCCATGGAGGCTCCATATGAAATTTGGCTTTGACTTGCCCAGTACTTTCTGAAGAGAAGCCCAGGTGAGCTAATAAATAATCTTCAATCGATGAAGGAGATATGGAGCATGCACGAAAAGTTAACGGACAGACGGACTGACGGACCGACGGACAACGTGACGACATAAAACGACCCGTCTTTCAACGGGCGATGTATGTTAGCCGGCATAGTTTGAAAAGCTTTTGGTTTCAGTATCCAGTAGTAACTTGGCATGGAATTTAGCTTCAATTAATTTGGCGGAACAGACACTTCACATAAAATATGGCTTTGATGAAGCTACATACAAAATATGAAAGGCCTGGGCCTTCTAGTTTCAGACAAGAAGATTTTTAAAAGTGTTGCCTATGTAAAACAATTTGACCTTTCCATAAAAAAGGTCAAGGTCAACCCAAGGTTATCTTTTTTTTCAAACTTCATTGGGCCCATGTCCCCAATGCCATACACTAAGCCCTAGGTCCACTGGCCTTTTGGTTCTGGAGAAAAAGATGTTTAAAGAGTTTTTACCAATTGGGCGTGGCGGTCATCTTGGTCATGTGGCCCAGATGCGGTGAATAAACTTTCGGTCACCTTAGTTTGATCTGGGTCTACATTGTTTTGCATTCCATCAAATTGTTTATGATACTTATCCGGCAGTCAAATGGACTCGATCAATTTTAGGGTAAATATGGAAAGACATTAATGTGTACGAATATGTCGGGTGTGTACGGTAATACAGGTTTTCCGGGTGCGCCAGTTCATTTTAACTACATGTGTACATTAAATCAGATTCTTTCAATCCTTTTAACATGTGTTAATACTATACTGTAAAAAGTAAACTATTGGTTGATTTGGGATTAGATCAAAACCCAATGGTGCACAGTTAGTTGCCAACGGAATGTCATTCGTAAATGCTAAAATACTTGCCCATAAAATTCCATTAAACAATTAACACATCGCGGCTGATATAAATCAAGTCAATAAAGTGCAGAAAGGATGCTCCAGTAGATCAGGCAGCGTCCCTTGATCAGTTTGTCCATCCGCGCAGCCTGATCAAGAAAATCGCTTTCAGCCAGCAGATTTCTACAGTATTCGGTGTTTTTCTTCGGCCCCAGTAACTATTGTGCGCGTGTGGTCTTTTCAGCTCCTTTGCTATTCTCATATACGTCAAGCCCTAGATTTTCACGGCGCGGTTTTACTGAAGTATTTAGGAAACCAACAAGCCCCCTAACCACAATGATATTTTCCTACCTTAAATGATTTAATTGATGCGAACTGTAAGAAAAATTTACCCTTATGCCATATGCCAACCGCGAAGGCCTAGACCAGCCTGTGCATTCGCGCAGTTTCATCAAGGCCTTCTGTTTACCTTCATCTGGTGCAGTTACCAGTGATTCTGTAAGCGGACAGCGAAGGCCCTGATCAGACTGCGCGGACGCGCAGTCTGATCTGGGCCTTTGCTGTTCGCATATGACATACGTTTCATTTTCCTACTTGGAGCATTTAATTAAAGTCAGTGCGCAAAAAAAAATGGAGCCTATAAATCATCATAGTATGGATATAATTAGGTGAAACAGTCGTGTGTTTATAAATATTTTGTAAGAACCTTAATCAACGCCTCCCTGAAGTGGGTTTGCCAAATACTTCAGAACGGTACCATATGAGCCGAGTCAAGGGAAAATAACCGTTATAGCATATGCGAACAGCCAAGGTTCAGGCGAGCCTGCGCATCCGCAGTCTTCCTTTTCTTGGGACGCGGCTCATATAATATATGCATTACGAAAACATGCCTATTCAAATATATAGAAGATTTCACCTCCAAAAACGCAAAAATTTTCAGACAAAAACCCCGATATTTTTCATATTTCTGCTTAAAACATAGATTGTGGGTACTCGTTAGAACCGCCTCGGCGAGGCGGTTCTAGCGAGTACCCACAATCTATGTTATTTAGCAAAATAAAAAAATAATGTATATCCCTGTAAACCCCAGTTTTACTATATAAAAGTGGTGTTGAAAGGGGTCAAATTTATATAGGCACGTTTTCGTAATGCAACGCGAGAAAAAAGACCTTACGTTACGTGTGAGAAGCGAAGGCCCAGCACAGCCTGTGCATATGCATAGTTTGTTCAAGGCTTTCCTTGTCCGCTTGCTGAATGACTGGGTTCTGTAGGATACATCGACGAACACAGACGACCTTGATCGTACTGGGCGGATGCACAGATTGTTCTGGGCCTCCGCTGTTCGGATATGGCATATGGACACTCTTATCATGATGACCAACAATGTTTTCCATTATGTTTCTTTTTTTTTTCTTTTTTTTTACTGAGAACGCTTTTTGCAACAAAGGACATGCTCTTAATCAAAAACGGAAAAGACCAGGGCCCAGTTGTTCAAAGCTAACGATGTCGTTAGTTAACGATTCGTTAAAATTTACATCAAGTGATACGCAAATATGCTGTAATTTTTTGCTGAAAAAATGTGAGTAGCTTTTGCAGTGCAAAAGCTACTCACATTTTTTTCAGCAAAAAACATCAGAATATTGTGTACTGAATCCGCTAAAACAGTTAACGAAATGACCCTTAACGACGCTTTGAACAACTGGGCCCAGGTAGCCATCGCTCTGTCGTTAGGAGTTGGGGTGTCCGAATATTTAGGTTAAGTTCGGCATTGCCACCATATTTTATATAATTCTAAATCCACCGAACGTATATTTTACAGATTGCTATGCTATTGTACAGATTACAATAAATAAAAGGCTGCGCTAAATCCATCGAACGTATATTTAACAGATTGTTATGCTATTTTACAGATTACAATAAATAAGAGGGTACGCTAAATCCATCGAACGTATATTTAACAGATTGTTATGCTATTTTACAGATTACAATAAATAAGAGGGTGCGCTAAATCCATCGAACGTATATTTTACAGACTGCTATGCTATTTTACAGATTACAATAAATAAGAGGCTGCGCTAAATCCATCGAACGTATATTTTACTGACTGCCATAACATTTACAGACTATATTAAACAAGAAGCCATTGAACATATATCTTACAAAATGCCGTAAACTCAGACTTCGTTAAAACCATCGAATGTCATCACGAAAACATACCTATATAATTTTGACCCCCTTAAACCCCACTTTTATATAGTAAAACTGGGGTTTACAGGGGTATACATTATTTTTCTTATTTCTGCTCAAAACCATAGATTGTGGGTACTCGTTAGAACCGCCTCCATGAGGCGGTTCTAACGAGTACCCACAATCTATGTTTTGAGCAGAAATATGAAAAATATCAGATTTTTTATCTTTAATTTTTCAGTTTTTGGTAGTGAAATGTTCAATATATTTGAATAGGCGTGTTTTCGTAATGTGTATATTTTACAGATTGCTATAATGTTTTACAGCCTATAATAAACTACAATATTATAAACAAGAGGCTGCCTATAATCCATCCAAGGAAGACTGAGTTAAACCAATGAATGTATATTTTACAGACTGTCATAATGTTTCATACACAGCAATGAACAAAGTAACTGCGTTTAATCTATTGAACACATATTTTTCAGACTACAGTAAACAAAGAATCCATCGACTGTCTATTTTACAGACAGTCATAAATAAGAGACTGCATTAAATCCATCGAAGGTATACTTTACATACTGCAATAAATACGTTAAACCCATAGAATGCATTAAACCCATAGAACGTATATTTTACAGACTGTCAAAAACGATTAACCCATCGAACTTGTATTTCACAGACTGTCAGAAACAAGCGACTGCGTTAAACCCATAGAATGTATATTTTACATACTTCAATAAACAAACGACTGCATTAAACCCATCGAACATATATTTCACGTACTGCAATAAACAAGAGATTGCGTTAAACCCATCGAACGTATATTTCACATAATGTAATAAACAAGAGACTGCGTTTAACCCATCGAACATATATCTTACGTACTGCAATAAACAAGAGACTGCGTTAAACCCGTCGAACATATATCTTACATACTGCAATAAATAAGAGATTGCGTTGAAACCATCGAACATATATCTGAAGTACTGCAATAAACAAGAGACTGCGTTAAACACATAGAATGTATATTTTACGTACTACAATAAACAAGAGCCTCCATTGAATTCATAGAATGTATATTTTACACACTGCAATAAACAAGAGACTGCGTTAAACACATAGAATGTATATTTTACGTACTACAATAAACAAGAGCCTCCGTTGAATTCATAGAACGTATATTTTACACACTGCAATAAACAAGAGACTGCGTTAAATCCAAAATTAAGTCAGTCCCCTTTGAGAAGGGGCGCAAATACTTTCCCTGCAGTGATCTCCCTTAAAGGTGTAGCCAGCCATTCAGCTTAACATCTGTGGCCATCTTCTACTGCAAACGCAATGCTGAAGCAACAGTTCTTATAACAAGGCCCTTGCCCTGATTTTGTTCCCTTGCACTCCCAGATCAGATCGCCCCACTACCTGACACACAGTTACATAGATGGCGTTGCACGGGCCCAAATTACATTATGAAAACATGCCTATTCAAATATACTGAACATTTTACCACCAAAAAATGAAAATTTTCAGATAAAAATTTCTGGTATTTTTCATAGTTCTGCTCAAAACATAGATTGTGGGTACTAGTACACACAATCTATGTTTTTGAGCAGAAATAAGAAAAATAATGTATACCCCTGTAAACCCCAGTTTACTAAATAAAAGTGGGGTTTAAGGGGTTCAAAATTATATATGATGATGTGCAATATATCTATGGACGGGTTTAGCATGTAATCTCCGATGTTTACGTTATCATATATTTTATGGGATAAGGCACCGTTATCCTCGGCATAGACAACTTGACCCGACTCATCAGGATAAGTAGGAATGTTTTATTACACACTTGACTATATTGGTATCATGTTAACGTTTAAAGCGCTAATCACAGCTCCAGCAGGCGATATTTTGTTGTTGTTGTTTTTTCTGTTTGTTTGTTTGTTTTTTTACATTGTATTTTTCAGAGAATATGACTTGGCATTTCATGTGAATCGTCTGCTTGCAGACGACCAACATGAAATATTAAGCTCTGTTTTATCTTGAAAGTATCCAAAAAATGATGATGATGACGGATATAAAGGTCGTCTACTGCAGTTGTGATTAGCGCTTTAAGGGCTAAATTGTAATTTATGTTTTAAACTAACTGAAAGCTTAAAAGTAAATTGCAGAAGCAAGTAGATTAAATCTAATACAAAGGAGAAGGGCAATAATGGTGTGGGATGTGGGGGTAAAATGCACTCGTAAAATGAGTGCCTCGTTATTTCTCCACGAAAACATATGTTGTGAGTACTCATTAGAAGCGCCTCTCCAATGTGTTTATACTTTTTAGCCTAAGAAAAACGTTAAATCAAACACTATGGTGTCATTATGAAAACATGCCTATTCAAATACATAGAAAATTTCACCTCCAAAAACTGAAAATTTTCAGATAAAAAGCTCTGATATTTTTCATATGTCTGCTCAAAACATAGATTGTGGGTACTCATTAGAACCGCCTCGGCGAGGCGGTTCTAACGAGTACCCACAATCTATGTTTTTGAGCAGAAATAAGAAAAAAATGTATACCCCTGTAAACCCCAGTTTTGCTATATAAAAGTGGGGTTTAAGGGGGTTAAAATTATATAGGTATGTTTTCGTGATGTTTCATATGTCCATCAGTAACCTAAGCTGGCCCGGCCGGTCAACCGTGTCAATCATTTAAGGGAAACTGATGCCATTTTACTGGAAACAACACTCAAAATTTATTCTGCCGACTTTCTGAAAAGGGGTCTACTCTTAAAGGGGGGAGCAAAATTTTTCCTTTTAAAGCAGACCCTTTTTTTGAAGGGGATTGGTGTGAAGGAAAGCAAACTGAAGATAATAAAAATGTCTCTCTTGAAAAGAAGGCGGAAAATCTGCCATGTGTATTCATACAACTAAAACCACCTGTTTTATCACTATACTATATTTACCCTAAGTATTCGGACACCTGAACTCCTTACCATACTTGTTCTAAAATTTGAACAAGTACAATTTACTACCCGATGTTGTGTCTAAAAATTGCTGGATGAGTGGCAAACAGCGTTCTGCGGCGTCTCATCTGGGTCTACACTGTTTGCTCAGGCTTGTCTGTCCGAATACATAAGTACGGTACCATTTTGTAGTCAAAATCCTTAGCTTTATTTCATTACACTGGATGTAAAGCTACTCGCCGCCATTGCCTGTTCAATTGCTGGAGGTCGCGGGTTCGGCATCCACCCGAAGCATAACAAAACCTTCTAAATGGTTCTTTCACTTGGCACTCAGTGTAATAAAGTAGAGCTAGGACTGGTCTGCTCTCTGTCGGGATAATGGGGAATGTCCCGCTAGAAGGCTAGGATGTGACATCCCTATCGAGAGGAAAATCTGATATGACGGAATCTTGAATCAGCGGAAGGGAGAGAATGAACGTAGAAAATATTTCATGATCAATTTCGAAGAAAGAATATTGCCGACCCGTCGGGGGTCGAACCTGCAGCCTCCTGATCACCAGTCGGACGCGCATCCAACTGAGCCACCGATGTCGGCCAAATAGAAAATATAGTGCTTTACCAATATTGGGTACCGTACTTACCCTAAACATACGGACAGACAGGCTTGGGCAAACAGTGTAGACCCAGATGAGACGCCGCAGAACGCGGCGTCTCATCAGGGTCTACACTGTTTGCCATTCTTCACACAATTTTAGTAGAAAAATGGATTTTTCAAATTTTAGAGTATAGGCGTCCGAATATTTATGGTAAATAAAGTAGCATACCGTATTCTACCTAATTACCCCACATACCCCTATAAGCACACACTCAAGCAATTCCGTAGTCTTAAGATTACAGCCAGAGTACTTTTTGTCTACTTCTTTATAAAGACATGTCGATGCAATTCAAATGTGTACTACAACATATGTTTTTATAAAGAAAATCAGGAAAAAAAAACAACAACACAAAAACCTCGCATAAGCACCGTTTGATAAGTCCTTCGCTGATCTTTTTAAAGTGTATCCTTAATATAGGTAGGTACATATTTTACGACAAGTTTTCCCAGTATTTTTTAAAAAAAAACATACGCGCACAGAGCGGTAATTGGGCAGAATAGCCTTTTTTGCCAACTGCAACTGTAGTCAACGTGAAATAGTTCACGTGACAATTTTCCGCATAAAATTAATGACTATAGTGGAAAATTCAGGCCTTTTAAAAAATCAAAAGATGCCTTGCAGTAATATTTTAAACATAAACATACCCATCCTAACACAATTAAATGTTGGTTAATTTGCATTTTCAATACTAAACTGCGATATCAATTGGTTTAGGGCGACAACAAAACGCCCTAGAAGTGTTTTTTTTTTTTTTTTTTTTTCGCTGGATCTAGATATTTCCATGTTTTTTTCCTCGGCTTTTTTAAAGGAAAAGGCTCATCATACAAAAATCATATTAGAAAATAAAACGCGTCTTAACTCTTGAAGGTTGATACCGGAGCTAATTTTGATATAACCTTACTTTTTATTGTCTGAAAATAATATTTCCAAATGACATTTAGCTGCTCCCAGTTTGCTATAAAATGCTTCTAAGGACTCTATTATAAGAGAAAATATTGTCTAAATACGTAGTTTTCTAATTAGGCTATGTAGCCAAGTTAGATCAAGGTGTGTGTGTGTGGGGGGGGGGGGGGGGAGGGGGGGGGATAATAATGTTATCAATTATATAGTGATTATAATCAAATTCCTTTTGAAGTTTTTGGTATATTTGTATTTTTATGTATTTATATGATAAGCATGTACATTTCTTTCACAATGAGTGTGCAGGTTCTTCAGAGCCGCAGTGATTGATTGACTGATGGTGTTTAACGACACGTCAACCCTTGTGAGTCATTCTGTGTCATCTCCCAAAGAAAAGGAGAAAAGAGATAGAAGAGATAGAAGAGCAGATGAAAGAGAGGGACAGGGAGGAAAGAAGAACAGGAATGAAAGTGAAGAAACAGAAGAAATAAAAACATCCCCCTCCCCCTCTACCCTTACCTGCTACAAGGACAGCAAGCCTTGCCCAACTGTAAGCCAATACAGTTGGACGCCCCTGTGCCGTAAGATACCCGACACCTTCGCCACACCCGACAACCCCCAGAACCTCAGTGAGAGCATAAATTATTTTCGTGAAACTGGAACTGAACACTTGAAAATCATCCGCATCGAACCAGCGGACGGCACACCTCGGCATGGTGATGTGGCGGTAACGATATCCAACCAAGATGGTGGCCAAGATGCCAACGGAGTGAAACACCTACAATCAGACATGGACTCGCTGGCGTCAAGTGGGTCAGTGGAAGCAGACTACGCCAATATATATAATATATAACCAATAACGCGTCTCCGGAAGACCCATGGCTGGATGGCTCTAACAAGAGTCGTTGGGGATTCAAGAAAGAAGAATCATATGCTTGCTGTTGGTGGACGACGAAGAGGAGGAGGTGTCCTAAACCGGATTTAAAGGTTGGTTCCTTTTGGTTTCCTTTTACGTGCTCTCCCGGTCTCGTGTCACGATTAAGTAAGTTTAAGATTACATTGTACATTGGTAATACACACGTATTGACGCTCTTATTTTGACTTACGCTCTAATATCTGAAACTTACAGGCCAGGTCCCTAACATCCGGTACGTCGGTGAAGTTTGTCTGTGCATGAATTATGCCATAAGCCATTTCAAGCCAGGGTCCAGGCAAAACTAATCCAGATTCTCTACGTGGCTCGGCTGCCTGGTAGCGTAAAATATCTACAGACTAAACTGAACTGGGAAAATCAGTTTAAAACAAAAGTGAAGCTCCTGTGATTTTCTTTACATCTAAAGTAGCTCCGTATCCGCAAAGCAAAATTTATATCAGATACTATTTTTTTACCATAGAAAAAATGACAAGCAGGCGATTCACAGGAAACAAGCAGACGAATTACATGAAATGAAGACTTATTTTCTGTTAAAAAAAAAAAAAAAAAAAAAAAAAAAAAAAAAGCAATAATAATAATAAAATGTGTTTAAAAGTGCATTAAGAAAACATGCCTATTCAAGTATATAGACAATTTCACCTCCAAACACTGAAAATTTTCAGATAAAAACTCTGAAAGTTTTCATATTTCTGCTCAAAACATAGATTGTGGGTACTCGTTAGAACCGCCTCGCCGAGGCGGTTCTAACGAGTACCCACAATCTATGTTTTGAGCAGAAATCAGAAAAATAATGTATACCCCTATAAACCCCAGTTTTACCATATAAAAGTGGGGTTGGAGGGGGTCAAAATTATATAGGCGTGTTTTCGTGATGCTTCTGCTGCAGTTGTGATAAGCGTTCTAAGGGTTGAGCCGAGCAAAATGCTGAACCATGTTATCAAATTCGATTAACCCTGGTCCTGCTGAAACCGGATATGTCCTGCTTTTGCAACCAGTGTAGATCCAGATCAGCTGGCTTCTGAGGAAGCCAACTGATCTGGATCTACACTGTTTGTCATTAAGTATATCAATTTGTAGCAACAATCTGGAACAAGTAATCTGATTAGCTGAAAATTAGAAGTGGGCATTGCATCTTAATTTATTCAGCATGGCAAGAGTTAAGAAATGAGAAAACGAGCCTCGAAGATCTAGAAATAAACTGTCATGGAGGGCGCCATTTCTGTAAATGATATTACAACCACTTAACTAAACTCGTCAAAATTACCTAAATCACATAATAAGACTGTCAAATTTTTTTGCCTCTCCCGTTTGAAAAGGAGTCTACTCTAAAAGTAAAGAATTTGCTCCCATTAAATTTTTTTTCAAGAGGAGCAAATTATGTTCTTTTAAAAGTATACCCCTTTTCAGTAGGGACATGGTGTGCAGGAAACATTTAAGTCCCCTAAATGTTAAAATCTGACATAACATTAACCCATTGTAGTCTAGAGACCCCTAAAAGGGTAATTAGCAAACACTACAGACCCAGGCGGCGTCTAATCATGGTCTCAACTGTTTGCATATAGTTCAATTATTTTTCTCCAGAAATATCTGAATCACATAGTCTGACATACCAAAAATCAAAATTAGAATCTTCCAATATATACGAGGGATGTTCGAAATGAATTGCTTATTTCTATCTGGAGACTTCAAATTTCAAGTTAGCCCAAAAGTACTCATTTCATGCCCTCGAAGTACTCCCCGTGGCTAGAAATGCAAAGTTTCAGCCGATGTATCCACTTCTTGAAGGCGTCACGGTACGCTGATTTGGGCACAGTAATAAGGTACTGATGAATGGCAGATCCAAGTGCCTGTCGGGACTGGTATTTCCGCCCAGCAAGGAATGCTTTCAATTTCGGAAACAAAAAGAAATCACATGGGACAAGGTCTGGGGAATACGGGGGGTGAGGCAAAACAGTTACTTTTTCTTTCTTCAAAAACGCCGTAACTATTGCGGAGGTATGAGCTGGGGCATTGTCATGTAAAAGACGGACATGTTTAAAACCAGTGGCAGGGCGTCGTTTCTGATAATACTTTTTCGGTTTCTTCAGTACTACGTCTTTGTAGTACTTTCCGGTGATGCTTTTGCCCTTTTTCACTGGCACTTTTATTGCGACTCCTTCACCAGAGAAGAAGATTGCATACAAAACCTTCTTTGTACTCAAAGAACGTTTGGCAATTATTGGGCGTTTGCTGTGTTTAGTGGCCCAGATCTTATTGCTAACCTTTCTGACGGGCTCAAAATAATGGACCCAAGTTTCATCACCTGTGACGACATTGGCAAACTGCTTTTTGTCATATTTTGGAAACATTTGAAGCAGCTTTTTGGCCACTTTAACCCGTTGCCTCTTTTGCTCGTCAGTCAACAGATGTGGCACCCATCTAGCAGAAATCTTTCTGACTTTCAAATGCTTCTTCAAAATAAGGTGAACCGTTGATAGTGATATGCCTACCTTTCGTGCAATATCACGAACTGTTCAATGATTTCCTTTATTTTGGAAACGATTTCTTTACGAGATGCAGATTTTGGCCTACCTGATTTCGGTGCATTTTTGATGGACTCTACACCAGACTCAAATTTCTTTTTCCACCGCCGAACTGTGTCATAAGACACACAAGAAGGTCCAAAAGCAGTAGAAATTTCAGTCATCAGCTTCTTCAAAGAACAACCAAGTTTTGAGCGAGCTTTGATGTGTAAGCCCGTATTTCATCTTTTTTGTCGACGCTTCTACCAACCATTTTTACTGCAGTGGTCAATGACTGCGTGTATTCAAATGGCAAATTTTATGTCTTACACTTAGTCTAACATATACATTTATACACCATTGTGTAGATATTGAATAGCCCTATACAGGTATGTATTGGTTTTTATCGTGCCCCACGTGGATATCGAGCTAGAGGACAATAAGCAATTCATTTCGAACATCCCTCGTAGTCTGGAGGAGTTCATTCAGTCTACAACTGATTAAATGACGCCTGTTGAATGGCATCGTCTCAAAGGGAGATCGCTCTTAGCTGTAAGATTTTGTCTCCCTTTCAAAGGGAGATCATTCCAGTAGCAAAGAATTTGCTTCACGCTCTCAAAGGAAGCTCATCTGAAAAAAAGTGGTGTGTCTGGCGTTGCGGTGGTAGGGCTAGCGGTGGTGGGGAGGTGGTGGAGATGGGGGCAAATGCTGACTGATCAGACAGATCTCTGTTGGAGATTCATCTATTCACCTTTACCAATTAACGCCATAATGTTCCATACAAAGGGGCACAGACAATTTGCAGACATTTGCAGACGCAGGTCGCGACGTCTAATCAGTTTCAACAATGTATCCATTAATCACAAGAATTGCAGTGGGTAATAATAATAATAATAATAATAATAATAATAATAATAATAATAATAAAAATAATAATAATATAATCTCTTATATAAATGGAATATGAAAAGAATGAGGTAGAAAGTCCAGTGGGCATTGATAGTTAAATAACTGAACCTAGACTGACTCCATCCGTTTCTGCACTTGTCATTTTTATGTCATTCTTTCCATCCCTTTATGTAGTCTTATTTGTCTCTTTAATCCTATTTCACTGTTTTGCTATCTTTTTTTGACTAATGAACATATCTGCCCACAATATTTAAGCTACACTAGATTGCACATCTTGAAAAGACAATCGGGTGGAAGAGAAAAGATTGTGTTAAACTAAACGCTGTGCATCAATATTTTTTTTTTTTTTTTTTTTTACATCAAAATATCTATTGATTGTGTCAATCTGTTGCAGCAGACAAAATAGCATTTATTCAATATTGAACAAACATACTTTACAAGCGGTTTTGATTGTACTTTAATAACCTGGGGAAATATTATAACAATATAATATGGTATTTACCCTAAGAAACGGGACAGCCTGTCCTGGGCAAACAGTGTAGACCCAGATCAGACGCCGCAGAACGCGGCGTCTGATCAGGATCTACACTGTTGGCCATTCATCCAGCAATTTTAGACACATTAGCAGTAAGTAAATGGACTTGGTAAATATTTAAATAAGGAGTAGGATAAATTCTTAGGATAAATAAAAAATAGAACAAATGCAGTTTAATATATATATAAGTCGTACTAGGTGAAAACCCAACATCGCAGGACCAGGTGAAAACCCAACATCGTAGGACCAGGTGAAAACCCAACATCATAGGACCAGGTGAAAACCCAACATCGCAGGACCAGGTGAAAACCCAACATCGCAGGACCAGGCGAAAACCCATCATCGCAGGACCAGGTGAAAACCCAACATCGTAGGACCAGGTGAAAACCCAACATCGCAGGACAAGATGAAACCCCAACATCGCAGGACCAGGTGAAAACCCAACATCGCAGGACCAGGTGAAAACCCAACATCGCTGGACCAGGTGAAAATCCAACATCGCAGAACAAGACCAGGTTGTAAAACAAAGCACTTTGGACACATTGACTTTTGGTTTGTCTTCGCAAAAATAATATTTCATCATCATCATCATCATTATCATCATCATCATCATCATCATCATCATTAATTGCCTCCCTCAACTTGAGTATTCTCGCAATATGGCTTTCAAGTCGGAAACTTGCAATATATGCAAAATAAAAAAACAAAAACAAAAAAACGTAGGCTGTTCTGAACATAGACTCGTTCTGCTGTCCCAAACAGTATGGTAAGGTGTTTTCAAATCGTGAGCCTGTAACATAGCTCTAATTAAGGAGCTTTGGTTCAATTCAAAAGTACTGATATTTTAATTATTTCTCTACGAAAACATATGTTGTGGTACTCATTAGATGCGCCTCGCCGAGGCGCTTCTAATGAGTACCAACAACATATGTTTTCATGGAGAAATAAGAAAAATATTAATCTGATACCCACTCTTATCTAGACCTACGACTGTTGTATTAATTTTATAAGCAGTAATACAAACATGTACAGTGTGTATAAAAATAATCATTAAAAATCAAGGTATATATGTTTCAGTAAGTTCATGGCCATACGTGGAAATTCGACCCCTTAAAAGGATACAATACATGGGATGTGTCAGGCGAAAACAAAAGAACTCTTTCTTCAAACATATGTTGACAATGCGAAATTCGCAGACTGGATAACCTGCACAAATGTGCAGGCTGCTCAGATTAGGCAAATTTCGTATAAACTACACCTAATATTATATCCCATCTAATTAAATCGTCCAATTAGCCGAGTGGTTAGCGTTCCAATCTTCGGGTCAGGAGTCTGTGCGGGGATGCAGTGGCTGCTAGACATTTGCTGTTCGCAGATATTGCCCTCACCCACCCCACCCCACGCTTCCTCCTGCTGTCGGGAGCGCTAACCACTCGGCCATCTTGACGCTACAGATGATGATGATGATGATTTGATGTTTTACGTTCCGTTCAACATTAGTGATGCAAGAATAATCAAAGGCTATGCGCAAGGAAGTGTCATTAGCTGAAATCACCAACAGCGGGATTCGAATCTGTGACCTATGCAGATGCGAAGATTTGTACTAAAAACATATCGTTTGCCTCATTCGCCAGGATAAAGAAATTAGAACCTTTACTAAAAGATCTCCCACGGTCCGTGTATAAAGACTGATATAAAGTGACCTTTTGTTATGTTTATCTGACACTTTATCCGGGTGTAACTGCTGAGATATGAAAGCATGTCAAAGAATTTCAAGCGTTTTACATGAGAAAAAAGGATGAACAGATGGTGTTATTGACAAACGCGTGTAAGACTTGTCTTTCAACCCTTTCACCCCTGAGTTTAAGATTGGATTCTTCCCTATTTAAATGGACAGAGCTACTGCTTCACATAGGGGTCTCAGTAAAAAATCAGATGCAGAACACAGGCAATGTAGATCCTGATGAGACGATTCGTTATGAACCGTCTCTTCTGGACCTACATTGTTTGCAAAAGTATCTGTCTTGGTCTACTGGGGGGACATTACGAAAACATGCCTATTCAAATATACTGAAAATTTTACCAGCAAAATAATTAAAAATTTGAGATAAAAAATTCTGATATTTTTCATATTTCTGCAAAAAACATAGATTGTGGGTATTCGTTAGAACCGCCTCGACGAGGCGGTTCTAACGAGTACCCACAATCTATGTATTTGAGCAGAAATAAGAAAAATAATGTATACCCCTGTAAACCCAAGTTTTACTATATAAAAATGGGGTTTAAGGGGGTCAAAATTATTTAGTCATGTTTTCGTGATGCAGGGCTAAATGTCTAATTACCGTTTTATAAACTCCACGCTGTATATGGTACATATACAAAGGCTGACGGTTATTTTGATTCCTAAAGTACATTCATCAATCGCAATCTAGGGCAATATTACACTAGTATTTCCTGGGCAAGTTTTGCAAGACAGGTGATATTTGTTTCTTATTTTTCTCAGAATATAGGGTTTTACATTTCGTGCGAATTGACAAAATGCATGAAATGTTCAGCAATATTTTATGGAAAATAAGAAAAATAACTTCAAAATGTCGTCTGCTGAAATTACCCAACATGCTAAGTGTCAACACACAAAAAAAGGTTGATTCCTACGTGTTTTAACAACATCACTAAACAAGTTAAGGAACGTGTTGTTAAGTTTAGTTTATTATTTCTTTTACGGAATGTTTTATGGTTCATGCAAACAATGTGGACCCTGATCAGACGCCGCGTTCTGCGGCGTCTGATCTGAGTCTTCATTGTTTGCCTAAGTCCCTTTTATGGGAAGCTAAGCATTAATCATTTGAACTGTATGCCGTGTCCTCGCATAGCCTTCGCGTTATCACCTATTAACATAATAATAATCAACAATGACAACAACAACATCATCCCAAAATGAATGAAAAGTGTTGATAGGCACGAAAAACAACTTGCAACGTTGGTAATAAGCAGAAAGTCGTATTAGGCAGAAAAATAAAGGTGTATTTACCAAGTCACTTATTTTGATCGTATACTATATCCGTCACTGACTATTCACAACAATAATTAGATTTCTTTCGTGTTACCTCCTCAAAATAATTTTCCGGCGGTATAAAAGTAAACAGACGAATCTCATTCGCCGTCCTATCCTTACGAAAGCGTATTGACTTGTGGCAAATAAAATAGCGGTGTTAGGAGAAAATACAAAATAAATAATATGACATACAAAGTATCGGATGATATGTGGATAGACTGTGAATAGTCAACCCTTAAAGCGCCAAGCACATTTGCAGCAGACGACATTCTCTAGTGTGTGTGGGTGTGCTTTTTTTTCTTCTTTTTCTTTGTTGTTGTTTTTATTTTCAGAGAAAATAAGATTTGACATTTAACGTGAATCGTCTGCTAGGCAGACGATTCACATTAAATGTCAAGTCTTATTTTCTATGAAAAATTATTTAAAAACATCGTCTGCTGCAATTGTGATTGGCGTTTTAAGGGTTTACACAGTGGGTGAAACGGTTTAAAATTAAATGCGTCATACTCAGCGAAGCATGTGGTCTAGAAGTTTATTTTGTACCTGATCATTTGAAGTGGCTGAAAAAAATGTACGTTATAAAAAGGTGCCATGCCAGATAAAAAGGGACATAACGCCCATATTTGTCTGAGTTGTACGGCCAAGGCAGTACTGTTAAGATGATATCAAGCCGGTCAGTTTACAAACTCACTCTTTTTTCTTGTACTTGAACACATACTTTCGTCAGTTACTGACAATCGGCGAAATTAGGAGAATGACCATAGAAATGATTTCATGATCAATCTCCATGAAAGTTACGTGACCGAGCTAGAATCGAACTTGCGACCTCTTGATCTGCAGTCCGACTGCGTTATGGGGCTTGGCTTAGACACGGCTAATAAATAACATTTTAACAAGAACTGAAAATTAATGCATGCACACTAGGTCGCACGTGCATCATTAACACCAGCAGACGTAACACGACCGTTTTGGAAGGAGATCCCAGCTAGCATTCTACGTAAATCTATATCGGGCCGTCATCGGCCCGTCAGCTACCCTGACGGGCCGATGACGGCCCGATATAGATTTACGTAGAATGCTGACTGGGATGAGCCAACGATGAGCATACACATACGTAGTCATATGCTATCATACCCCAGCCCACCACACACACAACACAAACGATTGCATACAAGCACTTGTAGCTACCATTCGAACAGCAGCTTAGTTGTAAGAACTAGACAAAGTGCCCAGTGGGGACACGTATACCTCCGACCAGTGCTACCGCCTGTTTTTAAAAAGCGTAAACGATATGTAGCTTTGACTCTGGAGATGGCAGTAATATGCAATATTAATACAACACTGAAAGAATTTAGTCACAAAGGTATGTGAAGCCTCTAACTTGATCTCAAAGGTAAGACACGGGTGCAGGAATCGTGCTAAATAAAACTTTGGACATAAAACTATCACCATAACAAATACCAGTGGAACAACAAAAATTAGTTTTGGAACAACAAAATTAGTTTCAATACATGCTCTTTATTCAGAAATACGATGGGATACTCTCCAGCAAAGACGAAATAATCATAAGCTAACCGCATTTTACAAGATAACCCATGACTTGACCCCTGAATATTTCTCATCTCTCGTTCCAGAACCCATTAGTAATATCTCCAGTCACAACCTACGTAACTCTAACAATTTTAGAGTCATAAACACAAGAACAAGTCAGTATTACGAATCAGTCTTACCATCAACAGTCGGAAGCTGGAACGATTTGCCTGTTGAAGCTCACCAGTACTATACACTAAATTCCTTCAAACACTTCTTAAATAAAGACAAAGCGCAAGTCCCTCAATATTTTTACACCGGTAGCAGAAAAGCTCAGATCCCACATACTCGCTTACGCACAAACTGTAGTTCTCTAAATTTAGATCTTTTTATGAAAAATATTACTGACTCTCCTCTATGTAGTTGTGGTAGTGTAGAAGATGCCAAGCATTTCTTTTTTCATTGTCATAAATACCGAGCTCAACGTAACGAGCTCTTAAACTCTATCTTTTTGTATCACACCCCATCTTTACATCTTCTCTTACAAGGAGAGTTAACACTAGTTTCAGAAACAAATAAAATAATCTTAGAAAATGTCCAAAAGTTTATAATAGAAACCAAGCGATTTTGATGTACGACATTATATATATAAGACCATGAAAACTATTTGCGAATGCTACTGTAACAAATGTTTGATTCACTGACCTGGTTAACAATGTAAGCTGGCGCCCTCTCTCCCTATTTTTCTCTTTTTACTGCTTAGTATTATTATTATCATAAGCTCACCTGGAGCTTTGCTTCAGGTCAGCTTATGCAATGGTCTGTTGTCCGTCGTCCGTCCGTTATCTCTTCCAGAACCATAAGTTGGATTAAGCTGAAACTTAGAAGGCATTGTGGCAAAATGGAGATTTAGAATTGCTAAAATCGTTCCGTTCTGATATCCAAGATGGCCGCCATGGCTGACGACATCTTCTCCCAAACCCTAAGTCAGATTGAGCTGAAACTTGATGGGAGGCATCACAGTGACACTAAAATCGTTCCTTCCGATATCCAAGATAGCCGCAAAGGCTGACGACATCTTCTCCTAAACCCTAAGTCAGATTGAGCTGAGAGGCATCACAGTGACACAGAGATTCAGAATCGCTAAAATCGTTCCGTTTCGATATCCAGCGGCCATCTTGAAATTTTTCAAATGACATCTCCTCCCAAACCGCAAGTCAGGTTGAGCCAAAACTTGATGGGAGGCATCACAGTGACACGGAGATTCAGAATTGTTAAAGTCGTTCCATTCCGATATCCATTAAGCCAAAGCTTGAGGGGAAGCATCACAGTGACACAGAGATTCAGAATTGCTAAAGTCATTCTGTTCCGATATCCAAGATGGCCGCCACGGTGGCCATCTTGAAATTCATCAAACGACATCTCCTCCCAAACCATGTCAGACTGAGCTGAAACCTTATGGGAGGCATCGAAGCAACATAGAGATTCAGAACTGCTAAACTTGTTCTGTTCCGATATCCAAGATGACCGCCATGGCGGCCATCTTGAAATTCTTCAAACGATATCTCCCAAACTGTAAGTTGGATTGAGCCAAAACTTGATGGGAAGCATCACAGTGACACAGAGATTCAAAAATGCTAAAATCGTTCCGTTCCAATATCAAGATGGCGGCCATCTTGAAATTCTTCAAATGACATCTAATCCCAAACAATAGGTCAGATTGAGCTGAAATTTGATGGGAGGCTTTGGGGAGTTATAGAGATTCAGAATTGCTAAAATCGTTCTGTTCCGATTTCCAAGATGGCTGCCATGGCGGCCATCTTGAAATACTTCAAAAGACATCTCCTCCCAAACCGTAGGTTGGATTGAGCCAAAACATGATGGGAGGCATTGCAGCAACATAAATATTCAGAATTGCTAAAGTAGTTCTGTTCCGATATCCAAGAAGGCCGCCATGCGGCCATATTGAAATTCTTCAAAGGACATCTCCTCCCAAACCGTGAGTTGGATTGAGCCAAAACTTGATGGGAAGCATCACAGTGACACAGAGATTCAGAATCGCTAAAATCGTTCCGTTCAGATATCCAAGGTGGCCGCCAGCTTGAAATTCTTCAAACGACATCTCCTTCCAAACCATAGGTCCGATTTAGCCAAAACGATGGGAGGCATCGGAGCGACATAGAGATTCAGAATTGCTAAAATTGTCAGCCATCTTGAAAATCTTCGAACAACATCTCTTCCGGCCATCTTGTAAGTCTTCAATTGTTATCTGCACCCGAACAGTAAGTGGGATGGAAGAGAAACTTGGTGTAAAGCATCGGGGCAGCATGGCGATTTAAAATTGCAAAAATGATTCCGTTCTAAAATTCAGGATGGCCACCATGGCAGCCATCTTGAAAATCTTCAAATCACATCTGCTACTGACGGGTAAGTCTGATTGACCTTAAACATGATGGGAGGCACTGGGGTGTTATGGAAATTCAGAACTGCTAAAATCCTTCTTTTCCAATGTCAAAGATGGTCGCCATCTTGAAATTCTTCAAATCACATCTCCTCCCAAACAGTAAGTCAGGTTGAACCGAAACTTGATGGGAAGCATCAGGGTAAAATGGAGATTCAGAATTTGCTGAATCATTCAATTCCAATATCCAAGATGGCGGCCATGGTTCTATCTTGAAACTCTTCAAACAACATCAGCATTCTGAATTGCTAAAGGCAATCTGATCTGATGGCCAAGATGGCCACCATGGCACAATGTAACATATCATGATCAGCCTAATCCAGGTGAGCGATTTCTGGCCCACTTAGGCCTCTAGTTATTATTATTATTATTATTATCATTATTATTATCTGAAATTTTGTAATGTATTTTTGCAATATTTCTCTTCGCAGTGGCACTTTTCACACATTTTGCCACTGGTATTGCTTTTGTTGTAGCTTTCCTTATATTCTTCTTTCTCATAATTTACTTTGTTTCAAAATGTCATGTAATTATTATAGACATACAGAAACATGAACTTTCATCATTTAGCAATATCTTCTTATGTATAATAAAATCGTATTATTTTGTCCAAGGCTATCAACTACCATCAAATTAACAGCTGATGTATATATTACAGGAGAAGAATCTTATAAGTATTTATATGCTTCCATTCTAATCATGTTATTATCTCGTGTCTTGTGTATATCTATGTTGTATATCGAAGAATGAAAATAAATATGTTTAAACTATCATCACCAGTGAAATCAATCAAAGTCTTTATATATAAGCAAATATTTTGACATTGGTATGAAAAATCTGTGACCTTGACCTCAGATCCATGTCCCAGCTTCGGATTGGTGCTGAGAATCTCTTTAGACCTATATATACCATTATACCAAATAGTATTGAAATCAGTCAAAGGGCTGGATAATACAGCTACGTAAACTTTAGTGCAAAAAGTCTGACTTTTATATGAAACTTCTGTGAGCTTGACCTCAAGGCCATGCACAGAGAAGGGAATATCTCTGAGTAAAACTTTAAACCTATATCTACCATCATGCCAAATATAAATGAAATTCAAAAGGTCTTGATGATATAGCTATATAAACTTAAATGCACACATTTTAACTTTTATTTGAAAATTATAAGTCTGTGACCTTGACCTCAAGGTCACACCCCGGGGTGGGAATCATTCTGAGTACAACTTTAGACCTATATCTACAATCATGCCAAATATACATGAAATCATTAAAGGTTATTTATAATATAGCTATATAAGTGCGAAAATTTTGACTTTTATATAAAAAAAAATTAAGTCCGTGATTTTGACCTCAAAGTCAGGCCCGGGGTGGGGGTGGCACTGAGTAAAACTTTAGACCTATGTCCACCATCATGCCAAATATAAATAAAGTCCATCACTGGGTCTTTATAATGTAAGGCCGTGTAAACTTTTGACGCAAAAACTTTGATCCTTGTTCCACGAACATGACGGAAAGACGAACGAACGAACGTACGTACGTACGAACAAACGAATGGACGAAAGGAAAACCGAAAACTATATACCTATCGACATACTTCGTATGTCGGGGTATAATTAACTTGCTCACGGACCAGTTCATTCAGTCTTGTTCTTCATCTGAGTGCCAGACAACCTAACTTTTACAAATATCTGGGTTAATTCACGAGCAGACAACAAATTGGTTATATTTTTCTCTTTTTTTTTTTTTTCTAGGAAATAGGATTTGACATTTCATGCAAATTGTCTCTTATTTTTCAAGAAAATATGACGTGACATTCTATGCAAGGAGACAATTTGCATGAAATGTCAAATCCTATTTTCTGTGAAAAAAAAAGAAGAAAAAAATCAAAATGTCATCTGCTGATATATTTATTCAGTTAAGCTAAGCGTCAAAGGAACTAATCCGATTCGACTTTTTGATCAAGAAGCGTATCGATAAAAGACCCTCGAACGGCGCTGGTGTTATTATATCCCTGAGAGAGAGAGAGAGAGAGAGAATACTATATGTTTCCTATTTAAATTTCTATTCGGCATGTAACTACTCGTATCTTAACACTTTTCTACTCAGCATGAAACTATCTAAACACTTTTCTTATTTTACAGTTCCACAGCTGTATCCATCAAATATCAAGCCCGATTTTCTAGAAAATGTAAATTTAAGTTGAGTCTGGTCTATTCTATTTTTATTATTTTATCATTTCTTTTCGTAGTGTAGACCTGATTAGACGCCGCGTTCGATTTAGGTCTGCACTATTTGTAAATATTTGGAATTAAACCATATAAAGTGGTGCCTAAAATGTTGATGTTGTGGCAGATAATGCAGACCCTGAAAAGACGTCGCGTTGTGTGGCATTTGAAATGGGTCTACTCTATTTGCATAGGTCCTTTTTTTAAGTATACTAGGCATTAATAGGTTAATTTCACACTCGATGGACCAATGGTTAATGATTTGTTTCGTTTCGCAACAAGCGAAAAACCCATGATAACATGATGTCGTGGATTCAGATCGGTTTGTGCATCTACACTACCTGATCAGCGTATACCCAGCTAGCATTCTTTATAAATCGATAGCGGGCCGTTATCGAGCCGTCAGCTACCCTGATGGGCCGATAACGACCCGCTATATATTTATAAAGAATGCTTACTGGGTGCATGTATATCATAGTGTGTATAGTTGATTTACGTGAAAAAAAATCGCATGAGTGATAAGACCCTTTTTGAATGATGATATGAGCTTACTGAGGATGAACGTAAATCTTAGTTGTAAATCTTCCCAAGTCCAGACTGGAAAAGCCGTTAGCTAGAAAAAATGCATATAAACGGAGTAAAAGGGGGAGCCAATCAACCCATAAACTGCTGAATTTAAAATGTTAGCAAACGACATTTTGAAGTACGTTTATTTGACTTTAGGTTTAGCAGTCTGCCAACAATATTCAATTCATATCGAGACGTCTCCCGGAGAGAGGAAGTGTGAAAAGAAGAATGGAATGAATAAGATAAAGACCCCTGATATGTTTCATGTGGGACAAGAACCTTCCTGCCGAAAGGCATTGAGGGCTTGGAGCCATCTTAATCCTGTAAAGAATTATGTCAAGCCATAGGCGTAGCGCTCAGTACGCACGTACGCATGTGCGTAACATGCGTAAGAAGCTTCTTTATGATAAAGTGGCATTAACATAAAATATTTGGTTCCCTACATTTTGGGGCTGCTCTTAAAGGAAAGAATTTGCTCCCTCTGGGAGCAAATTCTTTCCTTTAAGAGCAGCCCCTTATTTAGAAGTGCTTCAAGGCATACTTTTTCAAGAGTTTTCCTGGATTTGCGTACAAATAATTCTGTGTTAGCTACGCCACTGCACGCATTATTTGCTAATGGAAAGGAGATAAAGACTTACAACTCGTCCACCTAAATGGATTCCGTTTTGTAACTGAGATGTCCCCTTTGAAAAATGGTGGAAAACTACCAAGAATTAGTGTATCTAGTCCCCACGGTTTCACAATATATGATGATGGCAGCTACCTCAGCGCTCAGCCTCAGCGGCATTTTCCTATATTATTATATCGGTATTTGTTTGCACTCTGTCTTATCGAACATAAAAGTAGTTGTTTCTTAGGGAAGGCGGGGTATTCTTTGCTATTCAGCATGATTAGTATGGGTAAACAGGGAATTTTGGGCGAGGAGATGGCCATCTCCCCTGGCAGAATTCCTTACTGGTTCCCACATAATATTAATAAAACGTTTGAAGTTGTTTGATGACCAGGTAAGCCTAGGATTCAGACTGCGCGAATGTGTAAACGGATTTTTTGATTTTGTTTTGCAAATTTGGGAATTTAACGTATAGTTACCTGTGATAGAGCTGATCTCGGATCAGCCTGTGCAATTGGGCCATGTGGTTGCATAGGCTGATCTGAGACTTCACGCCTTACATATCTGTTTCCTTATATTATATGCTTTTGTCAACCATGTAAATGAGGGATATCCGTGTTTACTTACGTGATGGAAGTGGGTAAACAGGGGGAGTTTTGGGAGTGGAGATAATTGTCTCCCCTGTCAAGATTCCTAACTGGCCCCACGCACATCATATATAGCTATGTAACAAAGTAAGTTATTATTGATGATGAGAAACCATATAGAAAGATATTTGGAAGTGTGTCGGTGCGTACAATCTCTCCGTACAGTGCATAATAGTGATAATAGTATATTGAAATCTTAAATATGTTGAACAGCCTAAAATCACTGTTCACAAAATGGAAAATGCAATATTGTTCGCCATTTCTGTACTTTATGTACACACTTAGTTAAATGCATACCTGTAGAACTCAAGGGCCAGTAGGCTTATGTTTCTGAAATAAATTATCTTATCTTATCTTATATATTCTTAGCAAACCTGGACGGTCTCATCCCAATGATGCTTCAAGGACAATTTGAGGTCACTCGGCTTTGTATTTTCAGAGAAAATTCAAGCATTTGCATTTTTTTTTTTTTTTTTTTTTTTTTTTTTTTGCAATATATGAAGTCATGGCGGCCAGTTTTGCCGGCAGCACGCACTAATTTCACAAAGCTGAAATATCTTGTCGCAAGTATAAAGCTCTACCGGTTTTATACTTGTGGAGAAGAAGCGGGAATAGAAGACCTTGGAGAAAAGATGAGCTCATGCTCCTCTTTAACTTTTCTTCAAAGCTTTATACAATCCCAGCTAGCATTCTTTATAAATCTATAGCGGGCCGTTATCGGCCCGTCAGCTACCCTGACGGGCCGATAACGACCCGCTATAGATTTATAAAGAATGCTTACTGGGATAGTGCTGATGTTCCCCATTATGTAGAATTATGCCAAATAATATTAAAATACTGCCACTCCATGACATTAAGACACGTCTGTACTTCTAGGAACCATTATTCATGACTTATTTTTTATTATTCCTTGGAATGCTGTCAACAGACTGCTTGCAAATCCTCGAATTATTTAAGACTTTGATTTGTAATAAGAAGAACTTTAGGCCTTAGGTCCTGAAATAGCTTAGTTTTTCTCCAATTTTGGTACAGATTTGATTTTATACCGACATGCAACAACAGTATTCGTTATAATAATAATTGTACTGGATCGAAACTTTCGCTCAAGAGGTAAAAGTTAATCAGAAATTATGCAAGAACATTGTATTTAATACTTCAAGAAACATATGTCTAGGCGATTCTAACAAATATCCAAAACATATCTTCTATGAGAAATAAGAATAAAATAAAGCATTTCTTACATATCAGTCTGCTCATTAAGGATTCTTTTTTTACAACAGCAAGTTAATTTTATAGCAACATCTTTGAGCTGTCGTTGTAACGAGGTTTCACTGTACAATAAAAAAAATTACCTATCATCCCTTCAACCCACACTTTCAGCTTATCTCGTTGTTAAATCCTCGCTGTTTACTTTTTGATCCCTTTCTTTAACCAACATAATTCCGCGCTTTCACTGTAAAAATTCCCGTAGGTTTTACGATAAAATCACTGGCAACTGGCTGCCAGTGTAGTTACCGTTACTTTTGTACGGGCGCCTGTAGCATTCATCACGAAAACACATGCCTATATAATTTTGACCCCCTTAAACCCCACTTTTATATAGTCAAACTGGGGTTTACAGGGGTATACATTATTTTTCTTATTTCTGCTCAAAAACATAGATTGTGGGTACTTGTTAGAACCGCCGTTCTAACGAGTACACACAATCTATGTTTTGAGCAGAAATATGAAAAATATCAGAGTTTTTTATCTGAAAATTTTCAGTTTTTGGAGGTGAAATTTTCTAAATATTTGCATAGGCGTGTTTTTGTAATGTTTGCAGGAATTATCTCGTAGAATGGGATAAGGGTGTGTTGGGTTTAGATAGGATGCTGTAGTTCACATCCCCTACTCTGCCTTACGTTACGTATCTTGCACTACTTTGCCCTGCCTAGCGAGGTGATTCCTTAGACTCCTTCATAGCTTCTATTAAAATATTTGTCTGATAAAAGCTACACAGTGACGCAGTCTATAGGTGATTCCTGTAAATAATCTATGGGCGCCCGTAAAAATTAACGGTAAATGTGCTGGCAGCCAATTGCTAGTTATTGTACCGTAAAATCTGCGGTATTTTTACAGTGAACTGTCTGTGTGCGGACGTAGATAGATAGATAGATTGATAGATACTGTTGAAATGTTTTGCCATATATGATCCTGAGGCCATCTTGGGGTTTATTTCCAATAATTTTAGAAAATTTGAAAGATCTTGCCCCAAGGATGCCTCCGCACGTAATTTGATCTAAATCAGACTTACAGTTTCGATTCCCGATCATTTTAGCAAATTTGATAGATTTTATTCCATCTATGCAGTCGTACGATTCGGCTATAATTGGTAAAGCTGTTAAAGAAGAAGTCGTTGTAATGAACATATTCTTTTTCACATCATAAGTCTAGTGACACAATGGTAAGCCATTACGAAAACATGCCTATTCAAATATACTGAAAATTTTACCACCAAAAAATGAAAATTTTCAGATAAAAAATTCTGATATTTTTTAGGATTCTGCTCAAAACATAGCTTGTGAGTACTCGTTAGAACCGCCTCGACGAGGCGGTTCTAACGAGTACCCACAATCTATGTTTTGAGCAGAAATAAGAAAAATAATGAATACCCATGTAAACTCCAGTTTTACTATATAAAAGTGGGGTTTAAGGGGGTCAAAATTATATAGGCATGTTTTCGTGATGAGCTGTTAAAGAAGAAGTCGTTGTAGTGAACATATTCGTTTTCACATCATAAGTCTAGTGATACAATGATAAGCAATCAAATGGCATACTTTTATGAAATCCAGTCCATATCCATGCCAACTCCAACCAATTACAGTCGAACCTCGATAGCTCGAACACCTATGGCTCGTTTACCATGGCTAATTCGAACTCGTTTTTGAGTCCCTACGACGTTCTTCCGATAGCTCAAGAAAACAAATATTTAGGGAAATTTTCTTATTTTATCGTGAAATTGTATGTTGTGTGTGCTCATTAGAATCGCCTCATCGAGGCGATTCTAATGAGTACACTCAACATACAATTATTGTGTAGAAAATCGAAAAAAAAAATCCCTAAATTATCGCCATTTGCTTTCTGACTTGGCACCATAATTAACCCTCAGTGGCTCGAACCACCCATGTCTCGAACAATTTTCTATGGTCCCAAAGATGTTCGAGCCATTGAAGTTCGACTGCATGTTTTAAATGCTTCAGCAGCGTTGAAGGACATGTCAAAAATAAGAGAAACGCTGCATCAACTTTTCTCCAACATTTACCCAGTTATTTGATCTTTTCACGCCGAACGACCTGTTTTTCTGTTTGTGTGCAGTAATACATTAATTGTGCATCATTTTTCTGTATTATTTATAAAGACAAGATAGCTACTACCATAATTCGCGTACCTTGTTTTATTTTGTTCGTATTTTACGACTTGAGTACCAAAAAGCATACTTCTCATGTAACTACTTTGCAGCTATACAGTTTGTCTTGAGCCTTGTGAATGTGCAGACCTGCCAGCAAAAGCTATATATGGTAGTCAAACAGTTGGGTTAAACAGCTGAAGTATCATTTTACAGTATTTAGTTGTACAGCTCCGCTATACCGTAATGAAATGTCAGCTGCATTAAAATTGCTTTCTCCTTTTCACTTTTTTCAAACTCAGACACAGCGAGAAATCATGCTCTAGTCATTTACGAAGTCACTGAGGGAGGACAAACGATTGCTGAAGCGTAGGGTTGTTCTTTGTACTCCAATATATGTCTGTGAGAGAATATTTTATGGTTTCCCCTCGAAGATGAATATTGCCCGCTGTCTAATGAATTCGGGAAGTGAAAAGGAGCATATGACATCGATGACTGTTTCAATCTGTTGCAGGGCAAGTGCTTATTGTGTTAGAAATCCAATACCAGCTTTGTCATAGCGTTTCAATCGTTTCTGCTCGTTTTACCCTATCTGATGAGACTATACCAATTTAAATGATCTTAAGCCATGCATTTGTAGAAATAGACTAAATCGTTACAGTCCTACTGGACTTTAAGTATCCACCTTAGGGGTATTCTAATTTTTTTCAACCTCCAGCTCCCTGTGACAACTTTTCTTTAGCAGTCAGTCATCAAGCATTCCGGTACCATAGCTAGTCCATCTTAACCCTTGTCATGCTAAACCCGGATTTACCTTACCGTTGCTATCAGCATAGATCCAGATCAGATGGTTTCTGAAGAAGCCAACTGATCTGGAGCTGCACTGTTTGTCATTAAGTATGTGAATTTATAGAAACAATCCGGATCAAGCAATCTGACTGGCTGAAAATTACAAGTGGACATTGCATCTTATTTTATTCAGCATGACAAGGGTTAACTGTACCTGCTTCAGAAACGTATATATGTTTGGCATTCCTGCACTCCTTGGCATTTTCGTATCAAGGAGCCATCGGTCATGCGGAAAGGATCATTGAGTTCATTCTGATGGACCCGCGAAGGAGTCCATTTAGGGATTGCTGCACCATTACATGAACTGATCTTCCAATGCACTAAACACAGTCCGTAGTCAACAGTGCTCAGGCACAATATGGGCCCAGTTGTTCAAAGCGTTGTTAGCTTAACGAGCTCGTTAAGGGTCATTTCGTTAACTGTTTTCGCGGATTCAATATACAATATCCTGATATTTTTTGCTGAAAAAATGTGAGTAGCTTTGGGTCTTCACTGTCCGCATATACCCAAAGACACGTTTTCCATCACGAAAGCATGCCTATATAATTTTGACCCCCTTAAACCCCACTTTTATATAGTAAAACTCGGGTTTACAGGGGTACACATTATTTTTGTTATTTCTGCTCAAAAACATAGATTGTGGGTACTCGTTAGAACCGCCTCTCTGAAGCGGTTCTAACAAGTACCCACAATCTATGTTTTGAGCAGACATATGAAAAATATCAGACTTTTTTATCTGAAAAATTGCCATTTTTTGGTGATAAAATTTTCAGTGTATTTGAATAGGCGTGTTTTCGTAATGGCATGGCTCGGCCTAAATATGGAAGTACCCAGAAAGGTCACTGCCCTCCCAAGTCATCGTTTAAGGGCTTAAGTTTGTAGGGAGATGGCTTATGCAAATCTAATATAGTCCCTACTTCAGTGCCTTACTTAACTTTCAGCAATATATATAGATACAAGATACAACATATTCATTTTCGAATTTTCGGCCCACATAGGAGCACATACAGAGGCATGTAATGGTTAGACAAAACAAAACAAAATCAAGGAAAGATATATCGGAAAAGTTAATGATTTTCGCGGTTCATAAACTTTGCTTCTTCAGATGCGTTTTTACTTTTTTTTTTCTTTTTTGTTTATCTCTTTTTGTTGTTTCAAAGGTAAGATCAAATATGAAAATCTGAACAAATTGTTTAACCTGCATTATTCACTGTATATGTGTAAAAACGTACTTCAACAGCTATGAAAAAGTTCTACTTTTGCTTGCAGACTGTTAAATGTCTATATTACTCGTCACAGGAGTCATCAGATTGTGGTCAGTCTGTTAGCTAGTAGCGTAGGCCCTCGTCGGATTACGTGGATGCGCAGTTTGAACAGGGCATCTTTTGGCTGTTTGTGTCGTAAGATTCCTTTTCCTGATTCCAGTCTGGCTTACTTATATTTCCTTACGATATGAATTTATTGTAAATTCCAGATAAAACTGTCAGAAATCTGTGTACCTTATTCTCAGCCCCACCGTACGAAAAGGTACCTTCGAGTCATGTGCGGACAGCGAAGGCCCAGATCAGACTGCGCAGATGCGCAGTCTGATCTGGGCCATCATTGTCCGCTAACAGAATCATTGCATACTACAGAATGTATGAATGGAAAGCAAAGGACCGGATAATACTTTGCGCATGCGCAGGATGATCCAATTCTGCGCATTGTGTGCATGTTCGAAAGCACTGTTTCTCTTGGCGCGGTCTATTTATAAACAGCTGCAACAGCATTCTTGTATCTTCGAACTGCATGTACAGATAAGAGATAGGAATATTAATGTTGAATACAGACTAAACAAATCCTTTGAGACTGACATCGACGGATTTGAAATCCGGTACTCAAATATATCGGAAACCATCCATCCGTCCAGCCAGACACTCATCTGTCTGCTGGTTCGTCCTTTTATCTATCATACTGAAGTTTTTACATCACGGCGGGAATTGTCTGAAATTCTGTGTCTCCGAAAGAAACCTGTATAATTTGGAGCAATGTTTTACAGAACTATTACGTGGGGAACTACTAAGAATTTCATATATATATATATATATATATATATATATATATATATATATATATATATATATATATATATATATATATATATATATATATATATATATATATATATATATATATATATATTACTTTTTTTGAAAATGTCGAATTTATATTACAGTATAAAATATTTGCCTTTCATCTGATGTAAGGCTTCTTGGGGTAATTCTACATTCTTTCCTTTCATTTTCGTTTTTTGGAGCATACGCGTCCCATATATCGTAAAAGAAAAATAAGGAACATTCAAATTCTGTCATACTTAAACAATATTTAATCTGTTAATAAGTTCGTAACAATTTTTACTGAATATTCAATTTGGGCCAATTTGCTGCTAAATATTCTAAATATAAGTGAAGAAGTCTGAAAGTCCGAAATTGCACAGCTTCCGAGGGTGGGGAATCAACGTGAAAATGAATGCGATTTACTGTTTTTCAATCCTTTAGCGGGAATTCCTAGGTTTATCCCCTCTCACATTTCTACAATAAAAGTTTTACTTGCCAGCCATCGGCAACACACACAACGAGTGATTGTGCATGTCTTACTCAGGTAAATTGATATATTCTTTCATTCATCTATCTACCCATCCACCTACTTCTGATCGACCGCATGTCTGCCGGAGCGTCCGTCTCACACATTACGAAAACACGTCTATTCAAATATATTGAAAATTTCACCACCAAAAACTGAAAGTTCTCAGATAAAAATTTTGATATTTTTCATATTTATGCTCAAAACATAGATTGTTGATACTCGTTAGAACACCTCGCCGAGGTGGTTCTAACGAATACCCACAATCTATGTTTTTGAGCAGAGATAAGAAAAAAATAATGAACACCCCTGTAAACCCCAGTTTTACTGTATAAAAGTAGGGTTTAAGGTGGTCAAAATTATTGCATATATAGTTATGTTTTCGCTAAATGCACACATGGGTTCTCGAATGCAACGCCGCAATGCCGTCAGGTTTTACTGTATAAAAGTAGGGTTTAAGGTGGTCAAAATTATTGCATATATAGTTATGTTTTCGCTAAATGCACACATGGGTTCTCGAATGCAACGCCGCAATGCCGTCAGGTTTCGTGCTTAATGAGCCCATCTAGTTGTATTTTCATGATGAAGTATAACGACATTAGTAGATCAAAGCACTGACAGCACTGATGGGTCGATTGTCTCTGAGTGTAGGCTGGGAAGATGGTCCTGAACGGGGACTTAAGACTGTTTTATTTAACCCTTAACTACCTGTAATTTAAGCAAACTGTGCAGATCCTGATCAGACGCCGCGTTCTGCGGCGTCTGATCTGGGTCTGCACTGTTTGCCAAGGTCGCAGTCCAGGTTTTACAGATGACCAGCTTTACACGGCACTCTGACGTCACAATGACAAGAATAGTATCTGAATTTCGTACTGACACGCGGTTTGATTTCATTGGTCAATGGTTATCACGTGGACAACGACCTTAACAAAATTTTTGTATATGTATACTTTGGCTCGATTGTAAATAATCGATCCAAAAATCAAGGAGCATGTATAAGTGAAGCCTTGCTTGCAATGTTTTTACTTCAGTCAATAGAAAACAGAATTAATTCGTTCGAACGAATTAATAATTTGTTGGAATGAATCATTCTCAAACATCAAAGATTATTCAGTAATCTTTGGTGGGAACGAATTATCAATTGGCGGGAACAAATTAATAATCCGTTCGAACGAACTAAAAGAAGAGAAACAAATGTCCCTTCCGTCGTTCCGTAAATAGGCGCTGTAAAAAGATCCCGTAGATGGTATAGTAAATACTGGCAATTGGTAGTAAAACACATGTCCCTTCCGTGGTTCCGTAAATAGGCAAACGAATAAATACTGTAAAAAGATCGCGTAGATGTTACAGTAAATACTGACAATTGGCTGCCAGTACATGTACCGTAAATTTTACGGACGCCTGTAGATTACTACTAGTGTTTACAGTAATGATTACGCATGGTAGGGCAGTGTAGGACAAGGTACATAGTAGGGATGTGAGCTAACGCACCGTATCTTAAGTTTACACACCCTTACCATATCCTACGATGTTATACCTGCAAAAATCAACAGGCCCCGTAAAAACTTACGGTAAAGGCGCTTGCAGCCAGTTGCCAGTATTTACCGTAAAAGCTACGTTTTTTTTTTACAGTGGTGTCTCCTCCGCGTTGCTGCTCAATTATTTTAGTTAACATGCTTTGTTAAAATGCTTGTTTTACAGGTAGTAAAATGGATTTGCTTAAACAAGTATGACAAGGAGTTAAGGTCATTACGAAAATAAGCCTATTCAAATATATTGAACATTTTACTACCAAAAACTGAAACTTTCCAGATAAAAAATCTGATATTTTTCATATTTCTGCTCAAAATATAGATTGGGGTACTCGTTAGAACCGCCTCGGCGAGCGGTTCTAACGAGTACTCACAATCTATGTTTTTGAGCAGAAAAAAGAAAATTAATGTATACCCCTGTAAACCTTAGTTTTACCATGTAAAAGTGGAGTTAAAGGGGGTCAACATTATATAGGAATGTTTTCGTGATGTGTATAAATATATACGGTAAATACGATGTATACGGTAAATACCAGCAAGGAGTAAAGCACCTAATAACATCAGTCCGACCAACCACTGAACACATCAATCACTTGCTTATAATAATGAGTGTAAAGTAGGAAAAGAATACAGAAAATCTGTTAATACGAGCCAAATATTTAAGTGCTCATCTGGCATATATCTATCATCTTCTTCTTCGATAGTTAACCTTTAGCACTCCCTGGGAAAATTCTGCTGACAACAAATTGTTGTTTTTTTCTGTTGCCAGAAAAGTGAGTTTGGCGTTTCATGCAAATTGTCTCCAAATGTGCTTGAAGTGTCAAACACTATTATCTGGGAAAAATAAGAATAATGCCACCAGTTCTCATTTGCTGAGTTTTTTTTACCCAGCATTCCAGGCGTTAATGATGACATTATTAAAGTACATTGTACAATATCAATCCCGTCACCCGACCAAACGAACGTCATTGGAAGTAATGAGGTATAATGTAAACTCTGTCAGTCTGTGAAGTGAAGAAAATGTGATGTTTCACTTTAACTCTGAAAAACTGAGTATGAATGTTTGCAGACGCCATTTTCAAAATAGTTCTTGCAAGAATTATAGGACTAGATATACGTCCAAAGTACGCAAATGCCCCCATCTAGAGCACTTCAAGAAATGCAGGCCACAATGAAAGGGGAAAATCTCGACGGCTGCAAGCTGTAATATTTAAGTCAAGGTCAAAAATGAGCAATTACAGAACTTATAGTTAGGTATGCACTTAAAGGTTAAAGGACTTGAAATTTTTGTTGCATCACGAAAACATGCCTATATAATTTTGACCCCCTTATACCCCACTTTTATATAGAAAAACTGGGGTTTACAGGGGTATACATTATTTTTCTTATTTCTGCTAAAAAACATAGATTGTGGGTACTCGTTAGAACCGCCTCATCGAGGCGGTTCTAACGAATACCAATTTATGTTTTGAGCAGAAATATGAAAAATATCAGAGTTTTTTTTATCTGAAAATTTTCAGTTTTTTTGGAGGTGAAATTGTCTATATATTTGAATAGGCATGTTTTCGTAATGTCTAGACAAGCTTAATGTTTATCATTGCTCCAGAAGCATTTTATGAACGGTCAGGGACTGATCCATGCTATTTTCCATGGACTGCTCAACATTATAGGGATCAAACATGGTTATTCATGCATTAACATTCGCCAGGTCCCGTGGGAGGTGTTGAAAACCGAGGCCGAAGGCCGCGGTTTTCAACACCTCCCAAGGGACATGGCGAATGTTAATGCATTGAAAACCCATGTTCGATTGCTATTATTGCATAAAAACTGAAAACATTTGCTACATTTCGCGTTATTTCTTGCACTATTTTGTTTTGCCTTTTCACCGATGTGTCGCGAACGTAATTTCCACGGACTATGCTCGATCTAGGGCCGGGCACTACACATCCCGTGACGGCAGCAATTCTGACAGCGTGACAGTTACATTTTATACAGACGTAATCGGGATGGTGACGATTATGGTAGCATTTGTGTTAAATAAATCAGAGCATATTTTCCAAGCAAAGAAGAGGCATTGATCTTGTCCCGATACTGAAACAGTGTGGTTGAACTGGTCAGACATAATAAAAATAAACAACTCCTGGTAGGTACATCTTACAGACCTCCTTACTTCTCCCGTGGTCTTCAGGTCCATTATTGATTCCACAGGTCATACCTATGATACAAACGCTCATAATATTCTGCCAAGAATATTCAATCAACCCTCGTTATCTCGACGTCAAAGGGACTCTCTGAAATTCTTCGAGATATCCGTATCATATTTGCAGAATTGGGGAAAAATAAATCGAACAACCGCATTTCACATATCACATACGAGCGTATGAATATGTAATTTGACTCCTGAAGTTAAAGATATATTAAGAGGAGAAATTGCTCCTTAGGAGCAATATTTTGCTACCTGTTGTTAGATTTCTATGTTAAAGCAGGGATCAGAATTTCACTTCGAGATAAGCGGTTATTCAAAAGCGAAGTCGAGATCACGAGAGTCGACTGTAGTTTGTCAACTTATTGCTGAGCTCTATCTATTATTAACCTCTAATAAGAAATACATTCTTTTAACCCATTTTAGACTAAATTAACTCCCCCAACACTATATAAATTGGAAGAGATTAATTGCAATTTTAGGTATATCAGGCTCTGTGCTTTAAATATTCCTAGAGAAAAATATCTCAAATGTTTGTGAACAGTGAAGACTGTTTTTAGTGCATAAATCTTCGTGTGCTTGATTATTATCAGGGCCCAGTTGTTCAAAGCTAACGATGTCGTTAGTTAACGATTCGTTAAAATTTACATCTAGTGATACGCAAATATGCTGAAATATTTTGCTGAAAAAAATGTGAGTAGCTTTTGCAGTGCAAAAGCTACTCACATTTTTTCAGCAAAAAATATCAGAATATTGTATATAGAATGCGCTAAAACAGTTAACGAAATGACCCTTAACGAGCTCGTTAAGCTAACGAGGCTTTGAACAACTGGGCCCAGGATATTTGTCGTTCTCTCAACAAATACATACATATGGAATAGATACATTCTAACATTGTCGATACTGGCTGTTTTCCGCCTAATTTGCGGCAAAAAAAAAGTGACAGTACGAGATTTCTTAAAGATAAAACATTTCCAAAGTAGAACGATACGTGTCATTCTTTATGTGCTCTTTGATTTAACCCCGGTGGGAGTTGAACGCATAATCATACTATCAGAAATGTGCATTGTTCAGAAGCCATGACGTACAGCATTCCCTAGAACCGCTGTTGTAAATCTGGCTTTAGTACTTATTTCTGTTATTCCCATCTACTTTAAGCCTGTTTGACTTTCGTAATTGCTTAATTAGATTCACAGGTTAACATTCGGGTACAATTTACTTTGAACCGCAAGGACAGAAAACGTACCTTCGGACATGTGCGCCCAGCGAAGATTCAGAATGCGCAGTCTGATTCTAATCGTCTTTGGGTGCTTTTTTGGATAGCCAAGGCTGCAAAGTCTCTCCATGCAGACATCCAAGACTGATCAGACTGTATGAATGTGCAGGCTTATTTGAGTCTTCGTTGTGCGCTCAAGTCAGAAGATCCTATTTCTCACGCTAGGTCTCCTTTTCTTTCTAGCATTAAAAAGAATCGGTTTTATGTCCCATCGACTGTCTGTAAGCTTCAGTTCAATAGCTTAATCACTCCTCCCGACAGGTTAATTGGTAACTCAGGGATCGGCCAGTTTGTGAAAGGGAAATTTGGTTTGAACTCCGTATTTTGTAGCTCGCCTGAGCCAAATTGTGATCACAATCTGTACGTCGTCCAGTGTCAGGATGAGCTATTGTGAACACAATCCAAACACCGTCAAATGTCAGGATGAGCTATTGTAATCACAATGCGTGCATCGCATAGTGTCAGGATGAGATAATGTGATCACCACCCATTCGCCGTCCAGTGTTAGGATAAGCTATTCTGATCACAATCAGCACTTCGTCCGGTGTCAAGATGAGTTATTGTGGTCTCAATCCGTGCGTCCCGGTGTCAATATGAGTTATTGTGATCACAATCCATCGACTTCCGGTGTCAATATGAGTTATTAAGATTACAATCCGTACTTGTCCGATGTCCGGATAAGGTATTGTGATCAACACCCGTACGTCGTCCGGTGTCAATATGTGATATTGTGATTACAATCCGTACGTCTGGTGTCATGATGAGTTATTGTGATCACAAATCCATACGTCATCCGCTGTCATGATGACTTATTGTGATCACAATGCAGTCGTCGGCCGATGTCAAGAATAGTTATTGTAATTACAAGCTGTACGTTGACCGATGTCAGGATGAGCTCTTGTGATCATAATACAAACGTCGTCCGATGTCATGTTGAACTATTGTGATCACAATCTGTATGTCATCGTGTGTCAGGGCGTGCTATGATGATTACAATCCGTACGTCGTCCAGTGTTAGAATGAGCAAATGTGATCACATCCGTACGTCGCACTGTGTCAGAATGAGCTATTATGATCACATTCCGTACGTCACTTGGTGTTAGCATGAGCTATTATGATCACAATCCGTACGTCGTCCAGTGTCAGAATGAGTGATTGTGATCACATCTGTACGTCGCACGGTGTCATGATAAGCTATTATGATCACAATCCGTATGACGAGTTATTGTGATTACAAGCCGTCCGATGTCAGGATGTGCTCTCGTGATCACATTCCATACATCGTTCGGTGTCATGTTGAGCTATTGTGATCACAATCCGTATGTCGTCCGGTGTTAGGATGATCTATAGTGATCACCACCCGTACGTCGTCCAGTGATAGAATGAGCGATGGTGATCACATCCGTACGTCGCACGGTGTGAGCACGAGCTATTATGATCGCAATCCGTACGTCGTCCAGTGTAAGAATGAGCGACTGGGATCACATCCGTACGTCGCACGGTGTCATGATGAGCTATTACGATCACAATCCCAACGTAGTCCGGTGACATGATGAGCTATAGTGATCGCCACCCATACGTCATCCAGTGTCAGGATGAGCTATTGTGGTCATATCCGTTCGTCGCACGGTGTCAGGATGAGCTTTTCTGATCACAATCCGCACGTCGTACGGTGTCCGGATGAGCTATTGTGATCACAATCCGTATGTCGTCTGGTGTCAAGATGAGAAATTGTGATCACAATATGTTCGTCGTCCGGTGTAATGATGAGCTATTGTGACCACAATCCGTACGACGTCTAGAGTAAGAATGATCTCTTGTGGTCACAATCCGTACGTCGTCCGATATCAAGATGAGCTATAGTGATCACCATCCATACGTCTTCCGGTTTTAGGATGAGCTATTGGGAGCACAATCCGTACATCGTAAGGTATCAGGAAGAGCTATAGTGATCACAATCAGAACGTTGTCCGATGTCAGAATGAGCTACTGTGAGTCTTCTGTCGAAGGGATTGTGGCCATGGTCCTTTAAACAAGATAGCCGTCATGCCCATATAAATGGTAAACATTATAAAATCTCCAGGACCAGTTGAATCTTGGTAATAACATGGTAATAACGTGGAAGTGAGGTGTACCAATTTAGTTCAAATGGTAAAATCTAGGTTGACCTTTGACTTTTATGGCAAAGTCAAATTTGCTTCCCTGTACATTTGTATGGGGAAAATGTCGAAAAATGATTTTCGCAACATGCATTAAAAGACTAATGGTTGAAAAATTACAATATATGATCATAGTTGCAAAAACATTTCATTTACAATCATGTTTCTATCTCCGGTGCTGTATGCCAATTTCCAATTTATTACGTCTATCTCAGGTTTACAAAAGTAAACGGCAAGAGAATCTTAACTAAACATATAAACATTACATGGCGGTTGGACTTCAATCTGAAATAGTTTTGAAACTATTCTGCTCAGCAAACAGCACTTTACAGAGAAAGGCATATCCATCATCAAACATCAGAACACAATGAACATAATGAACATTGGGAGATCAGCATGTATGTATGTATGTATGTATGTATGTATGTATGTATGTATGTATGTATGCATGCATGCATGCATGCATGCATGCATGTATGTATGTATGTATGTATGTATGTAAACATTTATGTATGCTGACGAAATTATCCAACTGACAGAATTTTAACATCACATTATGATAAGTATCGTGTAGAGAAAAAAGTAAGAAATGAGAGACAGAGAGACAAAAAAAAGAGAGAAGAAATCCTAATACATTTCTATTACACCAAGACGGCAGAGACGGAGGACATGTGGCGAACCAACGTCCAAACATCATGCCCCGTCTCCCGGTGTTGGCAAGAGGACTCCAAAGACACGAGAAAATACATCAATACATTAATACATTAAAACATTAAAGGGCAAATACAAAGAAAAATCCTTCGTATTTTAAACTCTTACACTTGCTTGCATTGTTTCTTGAACGCCTTTGTAGTTTCGATTTCTTTTGCATTTATGTTACAGCTTGATCGACCCTCAATTAATGAGCCACCGCCTGACAAAATTTACTTAATAGATTGCAATATATATGCACAGCAATGATTCATATTACATGCAGTCACGCATGCGCATTATCCGCATATACTGAGGTTTGTAAGGGATTTAAGGGTTTTTCAGACAGACAGCGAAAACGCTGCCACTGGGCACACATATATAAATTTATGAAATTTATGAAGTTCTCCTCTGAAACTCTTTGGCCATTTGTCACTCAAAGTTGATAAATGGCCAAAGGAGAATTGAGCGTTTATTCAAATGACCACACTCCATTGACCATGATGATCGCCATGTCGATATATGGTCTAGAACACACTTAAGAACTTAAAAAGCTGTGAGGCTGAATCTTAGTATATAGCACTTGGGACGGTAAGTCTACCGAATTGTTCAAATGCTGATCCTAGGCTGTCCTTTGTTAGGATCAGATTTGGTTCCCCTATATTTGTATGCAACAGTTGTTGAAAACTTGTTTTCTCAAAATGAATGGACAATCAATGGTGAAAACTTATAATATATATTAATCAAAGTAGCAAATCCTTCAGTTACAATCAACATTTTAACCTATTTATACCTAGTCATCACGAAAACATGCCTATATAATTTTGACCCCCTTAAACCCCACTTTTATAGAGTAAAACTGGGGTTTACAGGGGTATACATTATTTTTCTTATTTCTGTTCAAGAACATAGATTGTGGGTACTCGTTAGAACCGCGGTTCTAACGAGTACCCACAATCTATGTTTTGAGCAGAAATATGAAAAATATCATATTATCTGAAAATTCTCAGTTTTTGGAGGTGAAAATTTCCATATATTTGAATAGGCGTGTTTTCGTAATGGGACTCTTTTACCTCACTACTTGGACAGTTTCATTTACCCTTTAAGGAGTGTCTGGTTTGTTTTTCAGTATTATCATTTATTATAGAAATCTTTGTGCTTAATGCAAACAGTATAGACCTTGATCAGACGCCGCAGACCACGGCGTCTGATCAGGGTCTACACTGTTTGCCAATGTCCCTTTTATGGGATATAATGTTTAAATGGGTTAACTGTCCCCGACCAAGGCCATATATATGCATTTTCACGAAGTCTTTTAACAACTTCTCCACTGAAACTACTCAGCCAGTTTTCATCAAATTTCACTCGAAGCCTTCTACCAAAGGGGGGCCGAGAGTTTCTTCAAATGGTCATGCTTCAATGACCAAGAGGCCGCCATGCCCATATATGGTTAAACAAATTTAAAAGTTTCTGTTTCAGAACCAATAATGCTTTTGTCAAAGGGCATCAGAGATAAGAGGTCTACCAAGTTTATTGAAATTATGACCTTTGGTTTTCTTACGGCAAGGCCACATTTGCTTCCCAAACTTTTCTATGGGGAAAATGTTGGAAAGTTATTTTCTCAAAATGTATTAAAGACTTAAAGAAACTTACAGAGCGTGATGACAGCAGCAAAATCCCTGAGTTACAATCCAAATTTTATCCCCAGGGCGTCTTTCTCTGCGCATTCCTCCCGCCCCTATGAACTATTTAAATGACTTCTCGGCTGAAACCCATGGTTATTAGTTATTGTGGCAATATTAAAACTAGAGATGTGTCCAAAGTACATAAATGCCCCCGCCCTTTGCTCTTTGCACTTCTGGCAACAACTATCTTACAAATGCTTAATCTGAGCTGTTATACATTCTGACCTCTAGCCTTACCCAGGGCATGACCAGGGAAAACTCTAGCACAGAGTTGAAGATTTATGTCTGGGTAAGTAGCTTATCGAATTTCAACTTCCTAGCGTAAAAAGGTACCCAAGGTATGACCTAAAAAAACGCGGACGTAAATGTCAATGTAATATCTGTCCAACTTCGGGTCATACTGACTCACTGACTCAATCCATAAGTATGATGTTTATACATGAAATACTCTTCAAGATATAAGGCAAAATCACTGAAGCAAGAAATCACTGAAGCAAGTCACATTTGCTTCCCTGTATGTTTGTATGATGTTTATACATGAAATACGCTTCAAATATAAGGTAAAATCACTGAAGCAAGAAATGTAGGTCACTGTGACCGTCATTTATTTTCATGTCAAACTTCTGGTCATACCGACTCATAATCAATAAGTGTGATGTTTATACATCAAATGTTCTTCAAGGTTAATGCAAAATTACTGGACTGTTAAATTACAATTACTTTTAGGTCAAACTTCAGATCATACTGACTCGTAATCCATTAGTATGATGTTTGTACATCAAATACTCTTCAAGATATAAGGCAGAATTACTGGGCCTTGAAAAGAAAGTCATTGTGATCTACGTTTATTTTGAGGTCAAACTTTGGGTCATACTGGCTTATACATCAAATACTCTTCAAGATATAAGGCAATCACTGGACGGTTAAAACTTAAAAACTTCAGGATAAAAGGCACAATTACTAGACCGTGAAATATAGGTCATGCTGACGTTCAATTCATGACCTACAAGTCAATGTCACAAGGACGACCGATGTCTGCCCAAGTATCTGTCTAAGTTGTTTTCATAAAAGAAAAGTAGGGAAAACCCCAGTTTTTACAGGTGTCCTAGATTTTGATATTTAGCCCCATACCGAGGCATAGACCCTGAGGTGTCCAAAGTACACAAATTAGCCTGCTCTTTGGACCCCTAGTACCCCTGGGCATGACTCAGGGGCAACTCTAACATAGGTTTAGGTCTGGGTAAGTAGCATACCAAATTTTCAACTTCCTAGCATAAAAGGTACCTAAGTTTGACCTGTTATACCTTTTGAACCTAGCCCCACCCCAAGGCATGACCCAGAGGCAACTTAGCATAGAGTTGAAGGTTTAGGGTCTGAGTATAAAGTAGCTTACCAAATTTCAACATTCTAGCGTAAAAGGTACCAAAGTTATGTCCTCCAAGATAAACGCCGACGTAAATGTCAATGTAAACATGAATGTAAATTTAAACATTGACCCCTAGTCCCACCCCAGGGCATGATCCAGGGTCAACTCTAGCAAAGAATTGAAAGCTTAGGTCTGGGTAAGTAGCATACCAAATTTCAACTTCCTAGCATTAAAGGACCCAAGTTATGACTGGTTATGAATGTTGCATACGCACGTACGGACGCAACATCACTGCGAAACTCTTTATGCCTCACTGCTGCCTTTGGCAGGCGGAGGTAAAAACAAGCTGCAGAAATGCAACGGCTGTTTCAATCAGGCGAGCGAGTCGTGGCCAATGGACCTCTTGTTTATGAAATATTTTTTGCTTCAACATATTACATTAATATGTTATGTTTAACGAACTAAGTCACTTCGCTGATAAAACATGAAATGAACATGTAACTGGTAACCCATGTTTTAAAATGTTTTAATTCAAACTGTTTTAAACGTTGATTTTCATTCAAAGTGGAGGGCTTATTCATGAAGAGGCAAACATCTTCACAAAATTTTGGATGAAACTGAGCACAACAACATATTATATAGCCGGTCACACACACACACCAGAGCCAAGGAGAGACAGGGAGACAGAGACAGAGGGAGACAGAGCGTTTGTGCACAATTTAGGTTTCTGTGTAAAAATGAAAATTTCATGTTTTTCCCGCCCTTTACATTATACTCAACTTGTTTCAAGGTGATGAAATAATCGAAGCACTGAGAGTACTGATGAAGTCGATTGTGTGATAAGGTAAGGAACATCTTCGCATTTTTCGCATTTTTTTCCAAATTGATCAGCTTGCAGACACAAAAACACTTTTATTTATTTTAGATATTTGCTTTAAGTGGATCAGAAATACTCTCAAGTAAGACAACTCTGTCAAATTTATTTTTGCTCCCTTCTGAAATGGGATCTACTCTAGAAGTAAAGAAGCCTTTGGTAAAACAAAAAAGAGGCCGCAAAAAGAGACAATATGATAGTAAGATCACTGTGCCCAAACAATGTATATCCTAACTGAGTGATTGATTCATAAAATGAAGAACTTAACCTTTGTCTAATTCTCTTGGCTAATTCAGCAGACGACAAATTGACGATTTTGTTTTTCTTATTTTTTACCCAAAACAGGATTTGGCATTTCATGCAAATTGTCTCCAGTTTGCACGATATGTCAAATCCTGTTTTCTGGGGAAATGTTTTAATATGTCGTCTGCTGCAACTTTTATCCAGAGTGCTTCAGCGTTAATGGAAACTTACCTGATGCACAGTAGCATAACGACTATCGTATTTAACAAACGGTTGGAACAGACAGACCTGAGCAAATAGTGTAGACCCAGATCGGGGCGTCTAATAAGGGTCTGTATTATTTGCCACTCGTCAAACAGTTTTAATCGCATCACCAGGTCGTACAACAGACTTGTCCAAGTTTTAGGACAAGTATGGTAAAGAGTTACGCCATCCTAATATTTAGCCTAAATACGGTGTTTGAATATAACAGCCGATCTTCAATGGCTCGAACATCTTTTGAACCGTGGAAATGTGTTCTGTACATGGGTAGTCCGAGCCACTGAGGGTTACTCACAGTGCCAGGTCAGGAAGCAAATAGGGCTGATTTAGGGATGTCTTTTCGATCTTCTGTAAAATTCCAGCGGGCACATGACGTTTATACAACGTCGTCTCAACGTTGATGCACACATGACGTTGCATCGACGTTGAGGCGACGTTGTTTAGACGTCATGTATCTGCTGGTATAATGGTATCGATGGGGCGATTCTAATGAGTACGCACAAATTTCATTTTCGTGATAAAATAAGAAAATTTCCCTAAACTATCCCTAAACAGATAATAAAATATTTGCCACTCTAAACTCTCGGTAAACGAGTCATCTATGTTCGAATCATTGACGTTTCACTGTACTAAGTCATGTACTCCGTGTTTCATCGGTACAACCACTTTAAGCTACCAAGCAAGCTTTTGATCATGACTACCGTCAGCTTGAATGTTTTTTTTTTTTTTTTTTTTTTTTTTTTGTTTTTTTTTTTTGGGGGGGGGGGGGGGGGCGGTTTACGGCCCTTTCAAGAATATTTCACTTATATCGAGCCGATCGTTCATCAAAGGTGGGCGAAAACCGGAGAACCCGGGGAAAAACCACCTGACCATCCGTAAGCAGAACTTGGCTTTCCCGCATCCCAATAAGCATTCTACATAAATCTATAGCGGACCCTATTGGTCCGTCAAGGTAGTTGACGGGCCGATAACGGCCCGCTATAGCTTTATGTAGAATGCTGGCTGGGATGTGACCCGAGCGAGGCTCGAACCACAGCGGTGAGAAACCTAATGGATTAAGAGTCAACTCTCCTACCCACTAGGCTACGGGGGCCCTGCACTGAATGTTGGTAAAGCGCATGCACTAGGCTGACTGCCACACATGGTGAAATGACTTGTTTGTTGGCGCTCTTGTTTACGAGAGTCAACCCTTGTGTGTCATTATAGAGACAGGGAGAAAAGGGATGAAAGAACTAGTAGAGGAGGGGTAGACATAAATATAGGACCATGAAGGGAAAAACAAATGACATTGCAAAAATACAGTCGACTCTCGTTATCTCGGCTTCGCTTATCTCGAATAACCGCTTATCTCGAAGTGAAAATCGGGTCCCTGTTTAAACATGTAAATGTAAACATATCAGAACATGTATCAAAATATTGTGGAAAGGAGGAGAAATTGCTCCTAAGGAGCAAGTTCTCCTCTTTTGCACAATATTTTCAGTATGCCTCTAACTTCAGGAGTCAAATTACATATTTATTTGAGAAATGTGCTTTTTCGATTTATTTTTTTCCTCAATTCTGCAAATCTGATATGTCCAGGTACGGATGTCTCGAAGTATTTCAGAGAGTCTCCTGGACTTCGAGATAATGAGAGTCGACTGTAGAAGAAATGCTAACATGTCCCTTCCTCTACTCCACTACAAGCACAGTACACTCTTACCATCACCCTACCACCCACGGTGAAATGATTAGTTTATGCTCAAATGAAAAACTTTGAACTTGAACTTATCACTGTAGCATACACTCCGGCGTTAACGTTTCAAACAGCCTAACACCATAGTTCCCAGTTTCAATGACATGCTTTTACGCAAAGCATTAAACGCCGGGGCACAAGAAAATATGTAGTAGTAAGCACAGTCTGGACTGGTCCTTCCTTAAACGATATTTTTTCATTTTTGATTCTATAGCTCAAATATTCCATATACGAGCAGCGAAGACCCTGAATAGACAGTGCTCATATGCATGCCGGCTTGAGCCTTGTAAGGCATTTTGTAGTTTTTGCTGACATTTTGGTGTTTTTGCTGTGTACCGGCTCAGGTCTGTCAAGACATCTACAGTGAGCCAACATTTTTAGCTAAAAACCAGACCAGGAGTGCATCAGTGCAATCGGATTCAATCTTTGTCGCCCACCGTATTGCAATTCCTGATTGTGAACAGCAAAGAACCAGGCTAGACTGGATGGGTCTTTGCGGTTCAAATATGGGTAACTGTTGATTTTTTTTCTTTTTTGTACAGGGTGTTCAAAGGGAACAGAGGATGGCGTTGCTAGACAGCTTAACGCAAATAGCATACTGGGGAAAACATCAGCAGACGACATCTTAAAATATGTTTCGTATTTTCATAGAAAAGCATGCGATTACATTTTATACAAATTGTCTCATTAAAAGACTCCTTAAGGGACAATCTGCATGAAATTCAAATCCTATTTTCTGAGAAAAATAAGAAAAATATCATTTAGTTGTCGTCTGCTGAACCTATCCAGAGAGTGGTAAATGTTATAGCATGTGTATCTTTCACTGTACAAGAAATGCCGCCACACGTTGGTGACGAATTTTAGCAAACGACAAATGAGCAGGATTTTTTATCTAAAAACTGGATTTGACATTTCCTGCAAATAGTATATTCTGGACGCAATTCGCATAAAAAAAAACCTATGTTTGCTTTGACGACAACAGACTACAAGTTGATGATAGTTTCTTACATTTTCCAGAAAACAGGTTTTGACACTTCATGCAAATTGTCTCCTTGTCCTAAGGAGACAATTTTTATGAAATGCCAAAGCCTATTTTTCTGGAAAAAAAAATAATAAGAAAAACAAGACGGCCAAGATGGCCCTGTAGCGCTCACCTGTGTACCAGACAAGTGACCCTTGGGATTTGAACAAGTCAATTTGATACTTCCGATGAAGTTTCGAATCAACTGGTCTTTCGGTTGAGGAGAAGAGGTTCGAAATCGATTTTCAAGCAGGCAAACGTGGCGGCCACCCTTGATTTTTAAATTGAAACTATTTTAATTATATTTTATCTACAAGTCACCCTGATACTTCCAATCAAGTTTCGAGTCAATTGGTCTTTCCGTTAAGGAGAAGTATTTCGAAATAGACTTTCAAATGGCGGCCATGGCTGCCATCTTGGGTTTCCGATCGGAACGATTTTTATATATTTTTGATCTACAAGTTGCCCCGGTACTTCCTTTCAAGTTTCAATTCATTTGGCCTTTCGGTTCAGGAGAAGAAGTGCAAAAATAGATTTTCAAGATAACGGCCAGAGCGGCCATCGAGAATTTCAGATCGGAACGAATTTAGCTATTTTTGATCTACAAGTTATCCCGATACTTCCTATCAAGTTTTTAGTCAGTTGGCCTTTCGGTTCAGGAGAAGGAGCGCAAAATAGATTTTCAAGATGGTAGCCATGGCGGCCACCTTGTGTTCCAATCAGAATGATTTTACCCATTTTTTGATCTACAAGTTGCCCCGATACGTCTTACTAAGTTTCGAGTAAATTTGCCTTTCGCTTCAGGAGAAGAAGCGCAAAAAGGTTTTCCTCTTAGAGCTCCGATCGGAACGATTTTAGCTATTTTGATCTACAAATTGTCCCGATACTTCCCACCAAGTTTTGAGTCAATTGGCTTTTCGGTTCAGGAGAAGAAGCGCAAAATCGACTTTCAAGATGGCAGCCATAGCGGTCATCTAGGATTTTCGATCGGAACGATTTTTATCTATTTTTGATCTACAAGTTGCCCCGGTACTTCCTTTCAAGTTTCAATTCATTTGACCTTTTGGTTCAGGAGAAGAAGTGCAAAAATAGATTTTCAAGATAACGGCCAGGGCGGCCATCGAGAATTTCAGATCGGAACGAATTTAGCTATTTTTTAACTACTAGTTGCCCCGATACTTCCTATCAAGTTTTTAGTCAGTTGGCCTTTCGGTTCAGGAGAAGGAGCGCAAAATAGATTTTCAAGATGATAGCCATGGCGGCCACCTTGTGTTCCAATCAGAATGATTTTACCCATTTTTTGATCTACAAGTTGCCCCGATACGTCTTACTAAGTTTCGAGTAAATTTGTCTTTCGCTTCAGGAAAAGAAGCGCAAAAAGGTTTTCCTCTTAGAGCTCCGATCGGAACGCTTTTAGCTATTTTGGTCTACAAATTGTTCCGATACTTCCCATCAAGTTTCGAGTCAATTGGTTTTTGGTTCAGGAGAAGAAGCGCAAAATAGACTTTCAAGATGGCGGCCATAGCGGTCATCTTGGATTTTCGATCGGAACGATTTTAATCGTTTTTTATCTAAAAGTCACCCCGATACTTCTTATCAAGTTTCAAGTCAATTGGCCCAGGGTTGTAGGGGAAGTAGTGACACCACACGACACACGACGCACGACGTAAGACACATTGACCGATCACAATAGCTCACTTTGAGCACCTCGTGCTCAGGTGAGCTAATAATACAAAATGCTAAGCACTAAGATGTCGCCTGCTGATATTTAGATCCAGAGTGCAAAATGTGAAAACTGCAAATGCCAGTCGTTCAGCTTCATTTGGTTGGTGTCTGATTTAGCATACCTCCCGTGGTAAATTCTGTCACCTTTATCCCGAACTATATCGGTGCCAAAAATTCAGTTAAGTGTTAAAATATTTGTCGAGTCTAGAAAAAGTGGAATTTAACTTTGAGCATTCTCTGGAGACAAACTGATTGTACTAATGAGCCGGGGAAATGCTTTTCCTACAAGATTACATCTTCGTCCAGCGAAGACTCGGGTAAGCCTCTTCACTGTCCTGAAGACGGTTTGTACCCACAGAGTGCCATGCGAAGACTCTGATCAGACTGCGCATCTGCGCAGTCTGATCAGAGTCTTCGCTTGGCGCAATTAGCTGCGTGACATAGTGGTAAGTATCGGGACCTATGTCAAACTCGTCGTGTCCGCAGTTCAGTACGAAGTGGACAAAGTCCCAGTGGCCACATAATATCATGTGCCCACTGGGGTAGCACTTGTTGATAGAAGATACTAAGTGTGCATGGACGACCTACGAAGTAATCAACTTGATCAAGGCTGTACGTTCATGTAAAAAATACCATAGTTATCATAAATATTCGTACAGACTTCCTGAACAACCAGTGTAGACCAAGATCAAACTACTCTTAAAGGAGGGATTTGATCAGGGTTTACACTGTTTGCTACTCAATCAACACATTTTGGATATATCACTAGACAGACAAATGAATATGTGCAAATATTATACAACAAATACAGTTAGAAGGTAAGATACTCGAATATTCAAGGTGATTGCAATAAATGCACAAACATCTTTTATCCTTATCCTGCTGTTCATGACAACCCCTACCTTTGCAAACAGTGTAGATCCAGATCAGATGGCTTAAGCCATCTGATCAGGATCTACACCGTTTGTCATTCAGTTTGTGAATTTGAACGAAAACATTATATGATGTAATCTGATTGGCTGATAGTCAGAACTGGGTGTGGCTAATTAAATTATTCAGCAGGATAAGGGTTAAATCAGATCAGTTTGGATTGAGGAGAGTAGGTAGCTTTCGCTTGTGAAACTGCGATCGGGAGTTCCAATCCAACTGAAGAGAATCTATTTTTGCGATATTAAAATGAATATCGGTATCTTGTAGCTTGGTAATGTTTCGTGCATCTGCGATCCCAAGACTATTGGTCCATAAAACAAAAGTTATAAACGATTCATGTTGTGAACTGTCTTTTATGAAACCTCCTCTTATACTGACTGGTTATATATATTGTGGGGATGGGGCGGGGTGAAGAACCTAATGTGCTTTTTTTTTTTTCATACAGGCACGTTTGCCTACATTTGAAGAATTTGCGTTTGCAAGGCAACGGCAACACACAGCTGGGAGCTGGAAGCGGATTTCGCAAAAGAAAACAAAATCCTTGAATGCGGGCTTTTTGAAGAGAAAACCACTATCAAGCACTGACTGATTGAATTGAGATTTTACAGCCCAGTCAACCCATTATCGTCATGTCGAGCCGGTCAGTTTATGCAACCACACTTTTCTGGGAGGGCTTAGTCCTCTAAGCTGTTAACCAGTATTGTACACATTCTTTCGTCAGAAACTGACAGCTGCTCTTCTTGAATCAGCGGAAGGGAGAGAATGACTGAAAATATTTCATGATCAAGCTCCGCGAAAGAATGTTGCCGGGCCCAGCGGGAATCTAACCTGCAACCTCCTGATCATCAGTCGGACGCGCATCTGACTGACCACTATCTAGCCCTGTGCTTTCAGAGACCCCAAAAGTCTGGAGACCCCCAAAAAAGGTATTGGCAAACAGACCAGACCAGACGGCGCGCCGCAGAATACGGCATCTGATCAGGGTATCTATATCTACTCTAGCCATTTTTCTCCAGGAACATCTAAATCACATAACCTGACATATCTAAAATTGAAATTCGACTCTTCCCATATATAGTACAGGGGGGAGGGAGGGGGGAGTTTATTCAGTCTAAAATGGGTTAGTAAGAGTTGGTTGATTTTTTTCTCAGATGAGTTACAGTGAATGGATACACCTGTAAAACTGTGTCGCGATTTTGCAAAGAAAAACAACTTTTACAAACAGGAAGTTGTCTCCTTAACCCTTGTCCTGCTGAGCCCGGATATACCCTGTCTTTGCAAACAGTGTAGATCCAGATTAGTTGGCTTCTGAAGAAGCCAACTGATCTGGATCTGCACTGTTTGCCATTCAGTATGTGAATTTATATCAACATCCTGGATCAAGTAATCTGATTGGCTGAAAATTGGAAGTGGGCGTGGCATCAATTTATTCAGCATGACAAGGGTTAATATTTAAAACTTTTCAAGAATGGGTGTATACTCTTGAACGAAAGAATACACTATTTCCTGAAGAGTAGTCTACCATGGGAAGCGAAGCTCGTTAATCTTTAGCACTCTCTGGGCTAATTCAACAGCCGGCAAACTGGCAACATTTTTTTATTATTTATTCCCAGGAAATAGGCTTTGTTCCTAGAAAATAGGCTTTGATATTTTATGCAAATTGTCTTCTATTAAAAGTGACAACTTCCATGAAATGTTAAAGCCTATTTTCTGGGACAAATAAGAAAAAATGTTTCAAAACATCGTCTGCTGAGTTTTTTTTTTTTTTGTGTTTTTTCTCCAGCATGCACATAAAAAAGACAGTTATACCTTTTTTGCCTGACGTGGATCATATGTAAACAGTGCCATGCCAAAAGGAGTTTTCGGAGATATGTAAATATCAGATGTATTAGCCTGTGCATCCGCATAGACTGATGGAGGTCTTTATTCTACATATATTCTACAGTATCCAATGATTCTGTGAGCGGACAACGAAAGCTCTAATCAAAGTGCACAGACACGCAGACCGGTTTGACCATTCATTCTCCACATCTTCCCGAAGACGTACTCTTTTAGTACTTAACACCATCTTTACCCTTGTCATGCTGAATAAATCAAGATGCCATGCCCACTTCTAATTTTCAGTCAATCAGATTACTTGGTCTAGGTTGTTGATAGAAATTCACATAATGACAAACAGTGCAGATCCAGATCAGCTGGCTTCTTCAGAAGCCAACTGATCTGGATCTACACTGTTTGCAAAGGCAGTGCATATCCGGGTTCAGCATGACAAGTATTAACCTTCGCTATTCTGGGTAAAAAGTTTTAGTAGACTTCGTATACTGAAACATTTATCTTATTCCCCCAGAAAACAGGATTTGATACGTCATGCAAGTTTGTCTCCAATGGAGACAATTTTGCATGAAATGTCAAATCCTGTTTTCTAGGAAAATGAAAAAAAATATATATATAACCAATTTGTCGTCTGCTGAATCTGCCCAGAGAGTGGTAAATGTTATAACATGGTGCGACCTACATGTATAAATATGTCTGGTTGTGATACAACCATTGTTTTCTGAAGACATGTTTATATGAAAATAATTACTAGTACATTAAATAACATGCATGTGTCCTGTGTCTGTTTCCGTCTATATCCTAAACATTCTGACATCTTAACTCCTTTCCATACTTGTTCCAATAAATCAGCAAGTCTATTTAACTTCCACCTCTCGTGTCTAAACATTGTTGGATTAGTGGCAAACAGTGTAGACCCTGATCAGATGCCGCATAACCCGGCGCCTATTCAGGGTCTACACTGTCTGCTCAAGCTTGTCGGTCCGAACTGTACGAATGCTTAGGGTAAATACAGAAGCTTATTAAAATAAACAAAGTCGACACTCGTTATCTCGAATTCCAAGGGCCTCTCTGAAATACTTCGATATATCCGTACTCCTCTTTTCAACAATATTTTTTTGCCCGTTGTTAGATTTTCATCTTTAGGCAGGGGCAAGATTTTTACTTCGAGATAAGCGGTTATTCGAGATAAGCGAGATCGACATAACAAGAGTCAACTGTACAATCTTTACTGCAACATCACATCTCTCTCTCTCTCTCTCTCTCTCTCTCTCTCTCTCTCTCTGCATGGAGATTGAAAGAAGTGGGGAAGGTGCGGAAAGTCGGAAAGGGTAGTGGTTTCAGATGGGAAGACAACGGTACGATTTTGTGCAATCAGCACTTTCCACTCTATCTCATGATATCGATCGTTATTAGTATAAAAATGCCTTAAAGGGCAATGAATACACTTTGCAGATTATTTCACCAAGGAAGACACGTTTTGTGATTTCCTATTTTCACAATTAGAAGTTGGGAACGCATGTGACTCAGATATAATTATGTGCTTGTTTTCTAATCTAACAAAGGTAAAATATCCCTCCTTGACAACTTTTCTACATATGTCATCCATCTCCTTACCTGGCAGAAACTCAACTTCTAACTGATCAACCAAATCAGAGAGAGACAGGATTTTCGTAAAATATTAATCATTTTTACCCTGATTCAAAATCAGTAAAAGGAGGGAGCCAAAGTAGTGACTCAGACTGTATGCTGATAATCTTCGTCTAATTTCTTTACAGGCTTTCTGAATTTACTAGTATTCGGACAGACGGATCTAAACAAACAGTGTAGACCCAAATCAGACGCCGCAGAACGCGGCGTCTGATCAGGGTCTAAACTGTTTGCTACTCATCTAGTAGTATTTTAGACACATCAGAATGTTGTTGAAATTTAATAACAAGTACGATAAAGAGAGAGATTGTCCGAATATTTAGGGCAAGAACGGTAAACAGATTCTACCTGATTTACCAAAAGTATTCGGACACCTCAACTCCTTACCATACTTGTTCTCAAATTTGAACAAGTACAATTTGCTACCCGATGGTGTATCTAAAAATTGCTGGATGAGTGGCAAACAGTGTAGATTCTGATGAGACGCCGCGTTCTGCGGCGTCTCATCTGGATCTACACTGTTTGCTCAGGCCTGTCTGTCTGAATACATTCGGTAAATACGGTAGTTGCCATTACTATAATTATTATTATTATTATTCACTGATTATGTGCAGTAGGACACCATGTGCACACGCATGCATTTACATGTGTATACATGTGCATGCATACCCACCCATGTGCTCATAATCATGCTGCAATGTGTTTTCTTCGATATTATCTGAGTGCGTTAGATAGGTTGTAAGGTTGATCTGCGCAATTTGTTGTTAGCTATTAATAGAACAGGCGCTGCCTCATGGCCCGCGTGTCAAAAATTAGCAGATATTTTACCGTAAAACATAATTTGACATTTCATGCAAATTGTCTCAAAAGAGGAATCAATTTGCCGATTTACCTTTTCGTTAACCTTTCTGATACACCCGTCCAGCAGAGGATCTTATACATGTGGCTATTTTATTATGAATTTTTGAAAAGTTTTGTAACTTTCATATCTAAAGGCCACTTGTTGGAGATTCTGATTACCATGATCTATTTTCTATGTGTAATAATTATTGGAGAAAACTTTGCTGAACATTGATTACATTTCACCTTGTGATATTGAGTAATTAACCCATTTACACCTAATAACACCCGCCCCCTTATAACTTTAACAAGATGTAAGTTTTCAAATTTTATATTTAGAGGTTTATTCTTTTTTTTCTTTTTTTTTTTTTTTTTATCAGAAATGACTATATATTACAATGCAAACAGTGCATACAAGCTGCTACTTGCTACTGTTAATTTCGAACCCTGCAGTGTTAGCGAGTCTTTCATATCATGATAAGTGTTGCATTTCTGTCTGCTGAAATAAAGTAATAAAACAATAAGAAAATAACTTATCATTGCTTCTGTGTGTCTTGCATCATAGACTGCTATCCTGTGCTTTCAGAACAGTTCTAGTCACAGTGAAACATATTACAATAACAAAAAGTTAAATAAAAGTTCTTATGTTTTTTTTGTTGTTTTTTATTTTTCAACTTAAAAGCATCAACAAGCAAATAAGAAGAACTACATGTATGAGAGTTGAAAATGAAATGAATAATGTACTCTGTCAAGTAGCATATACATGTAAGCTCTTGACTCTGTAAATTCAGGACAAAGCAAGTATAAACAGCACTTCTCAATCTGAATGAAAGTTTGTTTATTTTACTGCAAGACTGGAAGGAGTTCTGAAACATAAACTGATAAAGGGACCATTATGGGAATCTGGCTTATGCTAGTAATGATTGATACCAAGATAGCTCTGGAAAGGTCATTGTGAAAATATTGCACACTCTCAGACCCTTATGAGCCGGACTGCACCTTCAGAATCAGAATCCGTTTTTTTACTGGTGACATTCATTCACCAGGACCTGTGACATGGGAAGTTGGTCCCTAGTCACACCATGCGCTGCATATTCAGCAGAGGTAATAATCGAATCTGGAAGGGCATTCCAATCTCTGATTAACAAAAAGAAAATGAAGCACGCCATGCAAAAAGGACATTTCTGTCGTGATATGCACACATGTCGATAGAGTAGGAACTTATGCAATATTGGGGCGTCATATAGAAAACAGTGAAGCTCCTAACTGGACTGCACAGGTACGTAGGTTCGATCTCTGGGCCTTAGTTGTTCAGATATACATAAGGCCCTATATATTGTATGGCCCATAAGCATTTATGATGATACGGATCAAGGGGAATGGATACTTTCAGGGGAGGCAACTCTTTCAAAACTGTTTTGTCTCTCTCCTGAAAAAGGGTCTACTTTAAAGGGAAAAAATTGCTCATGTGGAAAAAAATATTTTCCTTTTAGGGTAGACCCCTTTTCAGAAGTGGTCGGGTGTACATACAAGTAAACAGGAAGTCACCAAAGTTGTCTCCCTTGTAAACAGTGGGTGGCGTGGCGCGGGGCGGGGAGGGGGGGGGGGGGCAGGGTAAAATCTACGAAGTGTGTGAAGTCCACTTATAAATAAATAGAAACAAAACGAATATATAGGACTTACGTGTTACAGAATATTATTTCCGTTTTACTTTAATGTATTACACACACTCAGCCTAAATACATGTGCTCCTGAAAATGTTGGAAAGAATGACGGTATGCCGTTTGTGATAATAGACTGCAGTAGTTTACCCTTCCAACACCTCCATAATAAGGCGCAAAGCGAAAAAAGGGTGCTTATGCCAATTTGGGGATAAAGGAGGACCCAGATCAATCTCAGTATGGAAAGGGTCTGCTATGTTCGCCGATATTGTTTTCAGTTTTCCAAATAGTGTATAATGGCCAGCAAAGGCCCTGATCAGTCTGCGCAGATGCGCAAGCTGATAAGAGCCTTCTCTGTCCCATATGTCTGAACACGCCTTTTCCATTGGATAGTCTATGTGATATTATCAGAAAATGGGAACCTGTCACGAGATAGGTAAGATGTTTAATTACCGTTATTAATCACTGGCGTTCGGAAGTGTTTAGATGCTTTAATCTCATTATAATGAAGCCATGCTTTGGGAAAACCGGCTTTTTCCCATGTGTATACAAACATCAGGCGGATCCAGACTGAGTTCAATCCCAGCCAGCATTCTTTATAAATCTACAGCGGGCCGTTATCGGCCCGTCAGCTACCCTGACGGGCCGATAACGGCCCACTATAGATTTATGTAGAATGCTTAATGGGTAGGTGTTTGCGGGAATGGGGCTGGGGAAGGGTCGCAACACCTTCGACTCAAACTTTCATTTTCATAAGGAATTTGGGATGAATTTGCTCAGTTTTAGATACCATATGTACCCTAGATATTCGCACACCTTACTCTTTACCACATTCTTCTAAAGTCAGTGGCGTAGCCAAAAGGGAGCAGCCCCTATGGTAATGAAACAAAATATTTTATGTTAATGCCACTTTATTATGAATATTTTTCTTACGCATGTTACGCACATGCGTAATTTGCGTAAAGAGCACTACGACTATGAAAGTTTCAATATGTCCGTTTTTACCTCAGAGGTTTTTACTACCTGTAAACGTTTCTAAAATTGCAAGGTGGGTAGCAAACAGTGTACACCCTGATCAGACGCCATGTTCTGTGGCGTCTGATCATAGTCAGTCTACACTGTTTGCTCAGGCTTGTCCGAATACTTAGCAGATACATACAGTCGAATCCCAGCAAACGAAACATTAAATAATCCTGGGTCCACGCCTGATGCCGACCATTCTGCGCATCCATACATATTAGACCCTACCCCATCAGTTGTTACTGTTTATCAAAACAATGAAACGGAAAAAAATGGCTTTATCATCCATCTGCTTTCGTATGTGGATGTCAATTACCCCATGATAAATCTAAAATCTCTTATGTCTTAGCAGATATGTAAAATGTGCCACATTCCCAGAATATGATTACACATGTAATCTGGTCAGAACATTTATACGAGGGTCGTGCAAAAAGTTCTGTCACTAATAGACTTCCTTAGTTTTATTACAGGTATATTTTAAAATGCTTCACTGCACTTGAATGGTGTGTTGAATAGCTAACGATACCCGTTTACTTCGTACAAATTGCTTTCCAACTGACCGAGTTATTTCAAATTGAAATAGATGCAGTCATATACCCTGACCAATTAACTTGTTACAGCGGAACATGGACCAAACGACTGAAATTCGTATCTATATTAAATGCCGCATTAGGCTTAATATAGATTCAAAGCAGATATTTAATGAATTTTGTGGTATATATTGACCTCAGACCATTTCAATGCGCACAGTTTTTAGGTGGGTTAAAGCTTTTAAAGCTGGGAAATTTTCTGTTGAAGATGACACCCGTCCTGGAAAGCCTAAAACCTCTGTTACCAAAGCTAACATCGCTGCTGTAAAGATTGTGGTCGAACAGGATGCACGATTGTCTGTCAAAGATATAGCTAGTTGTACTGGCATATCAGAAGGCAGTGTGCAAACAATTCTGAAAAAGCGTTTGGACCTGAGAAAGGTTTGCGCTAGGTGGGTACCTCATTTGCTCACTGAGGAGCAAAAGACACAACGCCTTAAATGTGCCCGGGAACTTTTGAAAACATATAAAGGCTGTAATAGTCGGGTTATTTCTAACTTGCTAACAGGTGATGAAACCTGGGTGCACATGTTTGAGCCACAAAGAAGGGTTGATAATAAGCAATGGAAGCGAAAAGATAAAAAAACGCACATGTATTGCCAAGAGAACCATAAGTTCGAAAAAGATGTTGTATGCAATTTTCTTTAATTCAAGTGGGCCAGTCGTTCAAGTGCCTTGTCCATCTGGTCATACAGTCATTGGCCGATTCTACAAGAATTCTGTACTTAAGAAAGTGAACGAATTTTACAATAAGAAACGACCAAGCAAAGGATGGTCAGGAGTCCACCTTTTACATGACAACGCCTCCTCTCATAAATGTGAGGTTGTTAAGTCTTTTTTTGGCTTCTGAAAAGGTGAAAGTTTTAAATCATCCACCTTATTCACCTGACCTGTGTCCCTGTGACTTCTTTTTATTTCCAAGGCTTAAGAAAATGCTTTCTGGAAATAAGTATACGTCTAGAAGTTCTCTTGGCAGCGCTATTTATCAGTGTCTCGAACAGATACCAAAGGAAGACTACTTATCTGCTTTTCGCGACTGGGTAAAAGGTAACAAAAATGTGTTTCAGTAAAGGGGGAATACTTTGAAGGTTTGTAATAAAAATATGTTTGATAAAACGTAGCACTGAAGTAATCCGAACCCAGTGACAAAACTTTTTGCAGGACCCTCGTAGTTCGTATTTTTAAATTAAAAATAGTTTATGACATGACGCAATCAGACAGCATGTTAATCATGTATTTGAAATAAATATATTGCGAATATTCATCAAATGAAACGACAAGAAACGTCAATCAAAATGGGTTAAGGATGTGTGACTTGCTCAGACAAAAACAACAGACTTACAGAATCTACTGACAAAAAGCGAAGGCCTTGCGCGGATGCCTTAATGAAGTTTAGGCGAATCATACTCCATAAAGATTTTGTTGCTATTTTGCAGTGAGAGGACTTTTGCCTGCAGGAAGTTACTTCCCCAGTATTTGAAACTTTTCAAAAATAAGGACTATTCCCTAAAGGAAACCAATATCTCCTACAGACAGCGAACAAATATTTCCTTTAAGAGTAGCCCCTGTTCGGAAGGAAGCAAATAATTCCATGCCAGAGTAATTACTGTTGGGGATGAATTCATTTCTCTGAAGCAACTGGATGACAAGTATTTATTTATTTTATTTTTATTTATTTATTTATTTATTTTATTTTTATTTATTTATTTATTTATTTATTTATTTATTTATTTATTTATTTATTTATTTTTTGTATTTTTTCAACAAAATCCTTCCCTTTAAGATTTGAGAGAGGGGGTGGGGGCGGGTGGCGGGGGGGGCGGGGGCGGGGGGTCAACTTATTCCCTTTAAGAGTAGCCCCGATGAGAGAAGGAAGGCAAATATTTCAATGTCAGAGTTATGTCCCCTTAAACCCCCAATTATGTTTGACGCATCTCAATCATATATGAGCTGCACGGTATCTTTTAATGTACATGTAACTAAAAAAACAAGACAACAAAAACGAAACAATAAACGATACGCGAAAATGGCTTCAGGATATACGAGAAGCTAAGTTCCACATCCGCGTGTGTGTCTGTGAAGTCTTATCAACTCTATCGATAATACAAATGGGCCACTTGACAATATCTAATGACACTGTGAGCGCACAGTGAGTCCTGATCAGATTGAGAGAATGGGAAATTAATTGGAAGGAAACTATGCTAAAATTTTCTGCCTCTCCTATGAACAGAGGAAACCACATAAAGTCACAAAAATTATCTCCCTTCCCAGTAAGCATTCTTTATAAATCTATAGCGGGCCGTTATCGGCCCGTCAGGGTAGCTGACGGGCCGATAACGGCCTGCTATAGATTTATAAAGAATGCTAGCTGGGTTATAACAACAGTGATCTTAACATACATCCTATAGGTCCTTGGTTTATAAATAGTGGCGGAAAATCTAAGTAGGGTATCCGACCCTCTTAAAATTTTGTTTCGGCAAACTGTGCATGTCCTGACAAGACTGCGCATGTACACGGTCTGATAAGGGCATGCGGGTTCGCATACGCCATAATGTTTTTTTTTTTGTTTTTTTTTTTTTTTTTCTCTCTCTCTCATTATATAGATGCGAATCTTGAGAAAATGACCCTTACGCTGTCGACGAGACTTGATCAGGACCTTCTCTGTTCATCGATATAGTCTACACAAAGACGTATAAAATTAAAGTATTATTTACGTCCTTGGTCTACAGTAACCTTTCATTCTGTAAGCGGGAAACGAATGCCATGATCGGAGTGTACGAATCGACACGCGTAGCTAAGCCTCCTTTGCTGAGAATCTGAATATAACCCTCTCTCTCTCTCTCTCTCTCTCTCTCTCTCTCTCTCTCTCTCTCTCTCTCAGTTGTGTTGTAAGATATTATTGTTGACGAGTCCTGTTAGCAGCCGAATATCTGAGCAGGGCATCATACTAAAAAGAACATGATATACGAGCCAGCGCACGACAAAACGAACAAAATGGCATGTGCGCCCAGCGAAGACTCAGATAAGCCTGGGCATCCGCCCAGTCTGATCGCTGTGTGCTCAGTGGATAGCTAAGGACCCAAGCTTTCTTCATGCGGACAGCAAACTCTGAGCTGACTGGGCGGATCCCCAGGCTGACCTGTGTCTTGGTGCACAGCCATTTTGTTGGTTTTGTCGTGCGCTGGCTACATGTAATATATAAACAGCAACATTTACCTTCGCACATGCACGTGTGTGCACAGAATATTCAGATCAGCGTGTCAGGGGCGGATCCAGAATGATATCTGAGGAAAAAAATCTTAATAGGTCATAAATATATTCCATACGGTTTAGGAGTTATGACCCGGACACGAATTGGGACGGGCGTACGGGACGGACGGATAGGGGTAACACTTAATGCCCTTCCGCTATTCTTCGAATAGGCGGGGGCATAAACATTATGTGTAAAATACATAAGTAGTGTCCATAAAGCACACGGATGAGACCTCGATCAGATTGCGCATATGCGCAGATGCGCAGACTGATCGGGACCCTCACTGCGTGCACAGTGTAGATATAGGAAAATCTATTTAAGGAGACATAACCATGATCTGAAAATGTGTCAGGACACCTTTGCACGGTCAGAATTAATTATAAATGAGATTTCGTCTTCTAAGTAGAATTTCGTTGCCGGTTTTGACTGTTACATGAACCAAGTATTTGTTGGACATAACAAACATAATTTGTCGATGTCACTGAAAGTATCAAAGTTTGATTCTAAGCCTCTTGATTTAGCAAATAAGTTATCACGGAGGTTCTGATATATTGGACAAACTGTTACAACATGAAGTTCGTCCTCAAACAGTCCAGTACAACGAAAACAAGTACGTTTGTCCACTGGTAGACGTTCAAAGCGCCCTGTCTCTATTCTCAACGGTGCTACTCCGCATCTAAATTTCCCCTATAGTGCACTTCTGTTATCCATCACGAAAACACGCCTATATAATTTTGACCCCCTTAAACCCCACTTTTATATAGTAAAACTGGGGTTTACAGGGGTATACATTATTTTTCTTATTTCTGCTCAAAAACATAGATTGTGGGTACTCGTTAGAACCGCCTCGCTGAGGCGGTTCTAACGAGTGCCCACAATCTATGTTTTGAGCAGAAATAAGAAAAATATCAAAAGTTTTTATCTGAAAAGTTTCCTTTTTTGGTTGTAAAATTTTCAATATATTTGAATAGGCATGTTTGCGTAATGCCTTGATAAAATAGACTTAGCATAATGTTCTGTTCCATAACCTAGTTTAAACTTTCTATAGGTTCTAAGTTTATTAGTCTGAGAAGGCCGCGTACCCTGATCTAACGTAACCTTATCTTTCCAATCTTCTTTAAACTTTTCTAACATACGTTCTTCAATTAACTTTATTATATTACGATCTTCAGCATCTAGATTCAATAATTCTAATTGCTTTTTTATACGGAAATTCCAATTTTTGAGTCTGCTAGCGACAGCTAGCAGGCTCTTTGCAATCGCATGGGGTTTTACGAGCGGATTCTCATCACAGCTATTTATGCGTATATTTATACGCGCACTACTTCTTAATCAGACGCAATACGGCACAATTACGGTGAACTGAATGTGAAACAGCGGAATTTTGTAGGGTTTTTTTTATTTCGCTAACATAACTGTAACTGAAATCGATTTAGATAATGCAATTTGAAACATAGACTTCAAAATTCGGTGTAGTAATACACGCGCTACTTTTGTCAAGGCGTTAACTCGGCACGGGGTCTACTAATCACCCCATGGCACCCCACGACATCCCAAGGCACCCCACGGCACTAAATTATTTCATTGTATTTATTAACTGAAAGCTGAAATTACACCAGGGTATTAGTTTTATGTATCCAAAAATTTGTTTTTGTGATAGTTTAAGACATTAACCTTACTTCAAGCGATTATCTCGGGGCGCCTAAACACCAAGGTTCAAACTGACGCTAAAATATAGCAAAGAAACCAATGGTGTAAGTTGATAGTCTATCAAAAATAAGTTTTAACTTAAAATTACATTTTATATTCAAGTTCAAACACAAGTCATCAGTATAAATACTCTGTTTATTTAGATAGAAACAAGTATTACAAAACTTTTACTGGCCGTCTAAAACACATATTTTATGGTAAATATACATATATTTTGATGCCATGGGGCGCAAAAAATTACGAGAGTTTTAGACATAATATTTTAAATCAAACACAAGTCATCATCATCAATATAAATCTCTGTTTATTAAGATGAAGACGAGTATTGCAAAAGTATACTTGTCCATCTATAACATATTTTATGATAAATATCCATATAGTTTGATGCCGTGGGCTGTCATGGGGTACCGTGGGGTGCCATGGGGTGATTAGTAGGACCGCTCGCCATCTTTGATGTTGTGCTTAGCAACGGAAGCTGAACGAAAAGAAAGGTATCTGTATTTACATAATCAGAATTTACTTATTCGATATTGAATATAGCAAGAAATCAGACACTTAATTCATTCCTTCTACATGAAATAACTTTATTCACACCTCAGTGACACGGGGTTGTTTTACGACTGCTGGCCCATTTATAGACCCTTCTTTTTTAGTCATCTGAAAATCTCTTGAAAAGGGTAAGCATAGCTGGTCGGGCTAATCTGTTGATGCTTAGGTGAAGCACTAGCAAATGACAATCAGTTATTAAAGCTAATCTGGACTGAACATAGCCATTTCAAATTTATTTAATCTGCTCTTGTCTTAATAATAAGTTGATAAAGATAGAGTAAATTTATAAAAATGTACTAGAATAATCGTGGAGCTACATCAGGTGTTGAATTTGTATGAACTGGAGCATATCTAGAGTTGAACTTTAATAATTCTAGAAATTGGAAATTGCTGCTGGAGATACACTCATTTGGAATAATCAGGTGATAAACTTCATTGGAAAATAAAGAGGTTCATTACTCCAATCACTGCATTGGCCTATATATGCAGATAATAAAATGGATTTTTTTGTGAAGAAAGAAACAAGACAGAAGAGAAATAATTGTATTTAGTTTTTCAGTACATGGTTAGATTATTTATGTATATCTGTTTTACACAGATGCCTCAGTAAGGACCCATTCTTATTTATACATTAAAACAAGTAGAATGCATTTCCATCTGACTGATTTTGATAAACTGATAGTGAAAGCATGTAGTACAGAGTGTTCATGTTGGTTGTTTTTCAAGGAATAGTAAATTTTCTCACAAAGCCTTGTCTCTGAATGTAAATTTAATATTGGATGAAGCCACTGTAGTAGACAAGTGTGAATATATGGATATAGAGCAAAATTCAGGACCATTAAATCATATAAATCTATAAGAAAATGCATCTGTATTATTGCAAGGAAGTGTCCATCAAGGAGATGAGATATTGAGTCATGATTCAAGAGGACGTCAATGCCTCCATGTTGTGTAGTGTTTTTGGTGAATGCTGTACAGAAAAGGGTCTGTACCAACATGTGGAATGTGAACAACATGAATGAAATTCTGTTTGCAGGAGATAAATTATACAAGTATGCAAAAAAGAATTCCAAGACATATCATGACTATTTAGAGCCATGTGATTTGCCATCTTATTTTTCACTTGACAACCAGCATTATCACTGGAGAGTGAAAAAAAATTATTATATCCTCTGTGGAGTATCCTTTCCTTGATTTAGAGACAGCACTCGCTATGACTTTCTTATTCAACCCATATGCAGTCTTCGCTTGACGTACATTTAATAGTATCTTTAAAGAAAGTCTTCTTTTCAGGAAGTGCAATGCCCAGATGCTTGATATATTCCATAGAGCTCCATCGTATGGTGTAATATTGGTAGCATTGGAATGCCACCTATCTTCTTTGCATGTGTTTGCATAGAAGATACACAGCACTTCATCAATACTTTACAAGCTAGCAGACTCTTAGGACTATCGGTCTTATCAGTCCTTTGATTACAACTTGAGTTTCTTCTTTCGCACACATTCACAGGTAGTGAAATGGACCTGCTTAAAAGAAGTTGAAGGTAAAAATTAAGGAGTGTGAATATTTAGGATAAATACGGTGTCCAAAATTTATCCATGAAAATGAAATTTTGAGTCAAAGGGGGTTCGACCGAACCCGCCCCCCCCTCCCCCCCCCCCCCACGCCCCCCGTCTGAATCCGCCCCTGGCTTGTACATCCACCCAGTCTCATTAGTGTCGTTTCTCTCCGCCGGAAAAATCCTTAGATCCTTGGTTATCCAAAGATCATCCAGCGAAGACTGATCAACGGATGCGCAAGCTGATCTGAGGCATTGTTGGGTGTAGATACCCGGAGGTACATTTTCTCCGTTGCGTCTCATATACTGATTATTTCTAGAATATTCCCATTAACAGATTAAATGAATCTTGATTATTAATGCATCCTGTTATTTAGCAATTAGCGTAAATTAAAGACCCGATTTGAAACATATGAAGCAGGTGTTTAAAAACGTGTAAACATAAACGTCGCCTCATCATTACAAAACCTATCTTCTAGACTGCACATTCACAGAGCTGAAAAAGAAATGGATCTTTGAAGCATATCCGGAGAGCCGTGGATGACCAGATCAGCATGTACATTCGTGCAGTCTGATCAGGGTCTTTTCTGAGGATCGACACATTCAAAGTGCTTAATCACTTAGTAAGCGGACTAGGAAGTGTCTTATCTGACCGCGTGGATACGCGGGCAGATCTGGGTCTTCGATGTCTCATACACGATAAGGACCCTTTTCTCGTAATTGACTAAATTGTCAGTTATTACAAATGCAATGTCTTTATGTTATGAACAAATGAGCTATTAATATAAACTAAACTTATGATTGTCAGTAACGTCGTAAATTAAAAACAAATCATATTGTAAAGACTTCCAGTCATTTCTATAATCATTTCAGTAGGATGGGGTGGGTGATACAGCCCTACAAACTCCACTAGTGTCGTATGAAACATCTCAATGAACCGAGCCTCCGATTTTCATCCCTTTAAATATTCGGTGTTTCAAAGGGCAACCTTTATAGATTTTATATTGGTGATTTCCAGTTAGCCAAGCTATCCCGACACATTCTGGTCAGGCCATAGGCCATGCGCAGTTCGCTTTTTTTTTTTTTTTTTTTTTTTTATTACAATCTACAAAGATCCAAAGATTGTAGTACGCTCGTAGTGCAACTTGTTTTATGAAATGAACAATGTCAGGCACAAGAAGAGTGATTAAGAAAGAACGGCTACACTTAATACATTTTCCGCCTTTTTAATGAGGGAGACAGCATTTGTGACTTCTTATTTGTATTACTGCACATTACGTCCCTTCTGAAATGGAATCTACTTTATAAGAAAAGAATGGGGAGCAAATTCTTTCCTAATAAAGTAGACCCCTTATCGGAAGGGAGGTAAACTCTGTTGACAGTGTTGCCTCCCATGAAGTGCATCCATTCCAATTGTTGGTCAAAGTTCTCAAAGCACATGCGCGCCATGACACAATGGAAGAACTGTCTCTAACGCTGAAGAGTAGCGGCAATTCTCTCCCTTACCAGCAAAAAACGAGCGGTTTTCTCCCCGACAATTACTGCTTTTCACATGAAAATACATCCTTAGTGCTGCTGTAATTACCCGACGATACACGATACCTTCGCCACACCCGACACCCCCCAGAAGTCATGGTCACCCACTGCATCCGGGCTTAGCTCCAGATGTCCTGACACTGTCGCCTCTGGATCCAGCTAGGTCAGGAGAGAGTGAGGTTGACTCTGCGCGCTTCTCCCTCACTATAATCCAATTCACAGCGCAGGTCATCTTAATCAGCAACACACATTCACAGCAAGCACACATATGCAAGTCATACAATAGCCCTGTGGCAATGGGCGAGCGGCGAAGCAGCAGGTGAGGAAACACTGGAAGCTGTAGTTGCGGACCTGCACACAGACGGCTTGGTTCTATATGGTCGCTTTCCTTAAGAGCGAAGCAGTATAGGGAATTCTGCAGCCGAACTGAGCGACTGAGCAGACCTTTTTAGGATCGCACTGCTCATCCCCGTAGCATGGAGAAGGGGCTAGAAAAGGTGCCCTAAACAATTGCCTGCTTCAAAACTCCTGGCTGGTTAACCGCGATCAGCGGGAATCCCACTTAGCGGTCGAACAAGAAAAAAGAAGATGAAGGTGATACCTTTAACCATCGGTGCTTGGAATGTGTGCACCCTAATGGACAGTTCTGGTTCTGACAGACCTCAGCGAAGAACAGCTCTAGTTGGTAGAGAACTTGACCGATACAAAGTCGAGATTGCAGCTCTGAGTGAGACTCGCCTTGCAGAGGAAGGGCTTTTAAAAGAAGTTGGTGCTCGCTACACTTTCTTCTGGAGTGGACGCAAGAAAGAAGAGCGGCGTGAAGCAGGAGTAGGATTCGCCATCAAGCCACACCTCGTCAGCAAGCTCTCAGGACTTCCACAAGGCATAAAGGACCGCCTGATGACGCTGAGACTTCCCTCAGCGTCTTCAAGAATTCAAGGATGCAACAGTTATTCACCTATTCAAAAGGAAAGGGAATCCTCAAGTATGTGACAATCATCGAGGCGTCTCTTTATTGTCAGTTGCTAGGAAGATCCTTGCTAGGGTCCTTCTGAATCGATTGAATGAACACCTTGAACAATTGGGGCTTCTACCAGAAAGCCAGTGTGGATTCAGGAAAGGCAGAGGAACAACAGACATGATCTTTACAGCACGACAGCTTCAAGAAAAATGCCAGGAACAGAGTGTGGACCTCTACATGACCTTTGTCGACCTTACCAAAGCATTTGACACAGTCAGTCGTGAGGGACTTTGGAAAATTATGGCAAAGTTTGGCTGTCCTGCCAAATTCATAGCAGTGGTGCGGCAGTTCCATGATGATATGCTTGCAAGGGTCCAAAATGATGGCAAGTTTACTGATCCATTCCCTGTGACAAATGGAGTTAAGCAAGGCTGTGTACTAGTTCAACACTGTTCAGCATGATGTTTTCTGCCATGCTTACAGATGCTTTCCAGGATGGTGACAATGGTATACCTATTAGGTATCGCTTTGATGGGAAACTTTTCAACCTAAGAAGGTTGCAAGCTAAATACAAGGTGCAGACAGAGGTGCTAGAAGAGTTCCTCTTTGCTGATGACATGGCAAAGGGTACTCCAACAGAAGAGAAAATGCAAAAAGGTATGGATCAAGTATCTGATTCATGTGACAGCTATGATCTCACAATCAGCATCAAAAAGACTGAGGTAGTATATCAGCCAGCACCTGGAAAGGCTTACAAGGAGCCTATCATCACAGTGAAAGATCAACGACTGCAAGTGGTAGACCATTTCACCTACATTGTAAGCACATTGTCTAGAGTTGTGCACATTGATGATGAAGTCAATGCCAGGATTGCCAAAGCAAGTGCAGCATTTGGCCGGCTACGTGGAAGTATTTGGGACCAAAGTGGTATCAAACTTGACACAAAGCTGAAAGTATACAGATCGGTGGTGCTGCAAACACTATTATACGCATGCGAAACTTGGACAGTTTACCAACGGCATGCCAAAAGACTGAACCACTTCCATACAAGCTGTCTTAGAAAACTTCTAAAGATCAAGTGGCAAGACAGGATTCCAGACACAGAAGTCCTGAAAAGGGCAGGAATGCAGAGCGTACATACTCTTCTGAAATTGGCACAGTTAAGATGGACAGGCCATGTTACCAGAATGCCTGATGAACGTTTGCCAAAGAAAATCCTATATAGAGAACTACAAGTAGGAAAACGCTCCCATGGTGGTCAGAAGAAGCGATACAAGTACACCTTCAAAGCCTCCCTTAAAGAGTTCAACATACCAACAGAGTCGTGGGGACAGATTGCACAGGATCGAACAAAGTGGCGAGGCCTCATAAGAAGGGGAGCTGGTGGATACGAAGCAAAAAGAATCAGCGAACCCGAGCAGAAACGTGCACAGCGGAAAGCCAGAGCTAAGGCATCACCAACAGAGCTTTCTTCCTCAGATCTCTCTTGTTCTATCTGCAATAGGCAGTTTAGAGCTAAGATTGGTCTCATCAGCCATCTTAGAACACAAAAATAATAACACATCACACAGTTGATTAGGATTGGTCATTGTCAGTAATGACAGATGAACGAACAAGAACAAATTACCCGAAGTATTCTAGATTGGCTCCAGTCTCCAGTGACCAAATATTTTTTTTATAATCCTGTTTGATAATCCACTAAAATAAAACAAAATAATATCATGACTATAAATCATGATATTATTTTGGTTTCATTCTAGTGGATAATCAAACAGGATTATAAGAAACAAATATTTAGTCACTGGAGAAATGAGCCAGTCCAGAAGTATTCGGACACATTAACATCTTACCCTGCTTATCTAAAATTTCAACAAGCCTATTTTGCTAAACGTGTTGAAGTGTCTGACAACAATTGGATGAGCGGCAAACAGCGCAGATCCTGATCAGACGCCGCGTTGAGCGGTGTCTGATCTGTAGACTGTTTGCTCAGGCCTGTATGCTTGCATACTTATGTTGAATAAGAGAAGTACTGTTTTTCTTCACGCGGTCTGGTCAGGACATTCACTGTTAAAGAGCAGTATGATAATTTATATTCTTAGTGGCGAACATGCGATGAGACATTAAAGGGAAAACCAATATTGGTGAGGCATGTATCGGATAGTCAAGATCTTGACCAATTTTGTCATTTTAATCAGACAGAAAATAAGTAAGTTATCAAGGTTTAAAGATATCAAAACTACTTCTATGGGCGATGCTATCTTGAATATTTAATTAGGTTTTATGATGTCATAAAGCCTAAATCAAATGTGTAAAACCAAAATAAATATGATTTGCACCAATATCCAACCTCTATATTTGTGTATATAGTTTCTTCTCTAATGAAAGACTTACCTGACAGATGTATTGACGAGACGAAAAAATGGCTAAATAAAAGAAAGTATTTTTAGATCATCTTTCATGACTTGAATATGTATTTCCAAAACACATTGTCAAACTGTTGTCTATTTATTTACATTTGTATTTTATTTTTCCTTACAAAAGCTATTTTTTCGGACATATAAACCTGTGCAACCAGTGTAGACCCTGATCATAATGCTCCCAAAGGACCATTCTGACGGGTCCCTACTGTTTACTGCTTTAAATAATGAATACAGGTAGGACCGTAGTATCGCGGCAGCAGTTCTATACTTTTTCTTTGTAAATGTCCGAATGTTAGATTGCCCCCACCAGTGCCCTGTCGTGCCCCTCCACACCCACACACAGATGTGGAGGGGTATACGGAGAGCACCGATGGAGATGCGCTATCTACCCGAATCGCACATGTAATTTATTTATTTATCTATCTATCTGAGTTTCAGTCGGCTAACTTGTTTGTTTGTTTGTGTTGATGTTTTACGGCCCAGTCAACCCAATGGAGTCATGTCGAGCGAGGTCGGCTAACTTGTAATATCGTGCAATATCATAAAGTAATGCCGTATTGTTGGGCCGGGACGCGGCGAGTCCTCCAGCATTACACATGAGAGGACTCAGTTCAGACTGTTCATTTGCACAGACTGGTCTGTGCCTTCCATGTGAGATATATAACACGTTATTGCTATGCGACGTTTTCAGTGATGATTCTTGTGAAGTTGTCGGCCTTCACATTCAGATCTAGACATTCACGGGGACTGATTTGCTTGTTGGAGTCGCAACGCCCGGACCCATTCTACAGGCTGATAACTTATGTTGCACATACGCCGACATAAATTAATCCAAAGGTGACTACGTAGCAGACCGCGAGAATTCTGATTTATAACGGCTTTAGTTCCCTTTGTCACTAGATATATTCATCCTGTATTTAGAATGACATTCTCCCGCACCGACCCTCCCCAACAGCTATCTACCTGTCATTCCTGTGTGCACACGATGCTAGGGCGGTGCTGTATCAAGGTCAGTTGGAATTGATGTTGTATCGGCTTCTCCAGTTAATTCAATATTTCCCATGTATCTAATTTTCAGCAATCCTAAGCCTCATATGTATTCTATTTTGAATGTCTTGTCATGTCTTGATGTTTCTATTGTAATTCAGCTCGATGTCATGTATATGACCGTAGTTTTCTCTCAATAAAGTATATCGTATCGTATCGTATCGTTTCTACGCATTTATGGATTTTGCTTGAAACCCGCATTAATTTCTACCATAAAGAAGATTTAAGTTGATATTTTGAAATGTTTAAAGTCTCGTTAAATATTCAAAATGGCGGTGCCCTTGATATATTTTTTTCTCCAAAAAAATCTTTAACTTCCTTAGTTTTTATCTGATTTTGAACAAATTTACATTAGAATGCATGATTTGTCAAAAGATCTTTGATCCGAGATATATTCTACATCAACCTTGCATTTCCCTTTAACGCTTATATAGCATGCTGAGCAAAATTTTCAACAGACGCGTGTTATATAACTCAGTGTAGTGAATAAAATATAAGCAGACGATGTTTTAAAACATTTTTCTTACTTTTTCCAGAAAAAAGTCTTCACGTTTCATGTTAATAATCTCTTTAGAAAGTTTGAATGAAATGTCAACCTTTATTTCCTAGTAAAGAAAATCATTCATTTCTTGAATGCTGAATTTGCTATCTACATGCAAAGTGTAAAAATCTCTATTTTGCGTGTCCCAAAATATTGAATTTTCAGGAGTGAAAAAAATGAGCTATAAACATAAAGATGTAGTAATACAATGACTGCACCAAGTAAGCTCATATTACACAATATCTTCGGCCACAGTTTGAAATATTTCTTCTTTTAATTTTCATAAATAGGGGTTGACACTAGCAGAAGACTAAGGAGACAGTTTGCTTGAAACGTCTTTAAACTTAGACTGGCTCCAGTCTCCAGTGCAAAATATTTTTCTCATAATCCTGTTTGATAATCCACTAAGATAGTACAAAAAAATATCATGACTATAAAGGCTGGTCACTAGTGACCAGCCTTTATAGTCATGATATTACTTTGGTTTTATTTTAGAGGATTATTGAACAGATTATAAGAAAAAATATTTTTTCACTAGAGACTGGAGCCAGTCTACTTTAAACCTTGCTATGGAAAAGTAAGAAAACTATCACTAATTTGTCGTCTGCTGAATTTGCCTGGAAAGTGCTGAATATTAAAACCTTACTTTACTTACAAGTGTGTTGGGCCGCCAGCTAATGTCTAAACATTGATGGCGGAATGACAACAGTGAATACCCTAAACAGAATATTGCCTTACTAACAGACTGATCTAAATAAAGACTAATTGCTCAGCCATTTCTATCTGAAATTTCAGGGTTAATAGGATACATGCACAGACATCGTACAAAATAGAAGCCCTAAATATGTGTGAAAGTCTAGCTCAACCCGCGAATCAAAAGGTTTGATGAAGGTCATCTCTTTCCGTCAAATGTTCAGCGCACTGGCTTACCGGTATATATTAAGATAATAGGATGTATATCAAAGAAAAAGCGCTCTTAGTTGAAAATTGCTGTTTTGCTTCGCAAATGGAGTTCACTCTAGCAGAGAGGAATCTTACTACTTAGTATAGTAATCCCTTCTCAAATGGTGTCTTGAAGGAAAGAATTTCAGAATCAGAACCAGAATATTTTACTGGTGATACATCATTAGACATTCATTCTCCAGGGCCAACGACTGCAAAGACTAGTCTCTAGATCTCACAAGTGATGTGAATCTAGCGACGGGGTCCTCAGAACTTTCAGCAGAGGAGATTATAGATTCAGGAGTACATTCCAATCCCTAATGGGTCTGGGAAGAAACTGTACTTATAAATGTCAGTTCTAGCATATGGCACTTGAAATGCCATTGGATGCTGATTCCTGCTGCGCCTAATTGGGGATTGAAGGTCGTTACAAGGTATATTAGCTCTACCTTTCAGACCTTTGAATAGCAATATGAGTTTACTACCTTTGCGTCTCTTGTGAAGAGACTCCCACCCTAACTGTTCAAGAATGCTAGTCATACTTCCAGTTTCAAAGTTGTAGTTTCCAGTCACAAACCTAGCTGCATGATTCTGAACCTTTTCTAATTCTTCCTGGAGTACTATTCCGTGTGGGTCCCAAACAGGGCTAGCATACTCCAGGATTGGTCACACCAACCCTTGTATGCCGTTTCCTTAACATCTTGGGGGCATGACGATAGGTTACGTCTTAAGAATCCAAGAGTTTTGTTTGCTTTTGTGCAAACATTGCTTACATGATTATTCCATTCCAAATCCTTAGAAATTGTCACACCAAGGTATTTAATATTATCCAGATTTCGAGGACTGTTCATTCTAAGGAATAAACTGCATTGATCTTTTTGATCCGCTTCCTAGTAAGCTGCATAATGTTACATTTCACGGGCTGAAATCTCATACCCCATTTTCTGGCCCATTTGCCTAGTTGATCTATGTCCTTTTGGAGTTTCGATGTGTCTTCAGTGCTATCAATCTGACGATAGTAGACACAGTCATCAGCGAATAAACGAATCTCAAATTCTGTTCCAATCATAATGTCATTTATATATAAGGAAAACAACAGTGGAACGGGAACAGTGCCCTGCGGCACACCAGACAAAACGGTGCCCATTGAGATGTTGCTCCATCGACTACAACCCTTTGTTGCCTATTGCACAGAAATGAATCAATCCATACTAAAGTTTTCCACTTATGCCATATCCATGAAGTTTGCATATCAGAAGTTCCTGAGGAGGAGTGTCAAAGGCATTCTCGAAGTCCAATATGTATCTATTTGACCTCCTGCATGCAAACGTTTTGCCCAGTTATTGCTGTGATCAACTGAGTTTCACAGCTACGGTTCTTCCTGAAAGCATGTTGCCTGTCTGACAGAAGCGTATGTTCATCAAGATGAGCCATAATATTTGTACATACTATGTGTTCAAGCATCTTGCAAGGAACACATGTCAAGGACACTGGACGATAGTTACTTGGTAAAGCTCTGTCGCCCTTCTTATAAAGTGGACAGATGTTAGCAAAGACCATTCCTTGGGGATTTCAGCCTTATTAAGAGATTGTTGGAACAAATAAGCAAATACAGGACCAAGTTCTACCGCAAGTTCTTTAAGGACTGTAGGACTTCTTTAAGGACTCTAGGATGAAGTTCATCAGGTCCCAAAGCCTTTGAGGGATTCAAACCTTGAATCCCTTTCATCGTTTTTATAACACTTTCATTTGAAATGCGAATGTCACTCATAGGTGGAGCTGACTTCTCAAGTAGGGGGACCTCACTTTCCGAAGTTCTGGAGAATACATCTGTAAACTGACCATTGAACTCCTCAGCCTGCTCATTTTCATACTCAGCCAAACCACTACCATTTCCCCTTTTGAGAGGAGGGATACCCTGGTTGTCTTTCCTTTGACTGTTGGTATACCGATAGAAGTCTTTGGGGTTAACCTTAATGTCACCAACCAATTTGTTAACATACAAATCATGCTGCTTCTTGATATCAGCTTTGATTTGCTGTCTCAGTTCCTGAAACTTAGATCTGAGTTTACTACTGCCAGTCTTGTTTGCCTTTGCGTGGGTTTTATTCCTTTTTCGAATATTGAGAACCAGAATGACCATTGAAATATTTATCCTTTGCAAAGTTTGAAGAATCTAGCCTCATAGAGTCAAAGTCATCCTTCTGATACAAATAAACCTTATATACGCCCTGGTTTCTTCCTTGGAGGAATAAAGACCTTTAAAGTTCCTGCAACAATGACATGATCACTCAGTTTATCAGGAGAGTGTACCTCTTGAAACTGCCCAGGTAATGAGGTTAAAATCAAATCTAGTGTATTTTCTTCCCGAGTTGGGAAAGTCACCAGCGGAAGTAAATTCTTACCTTTAAGAGCAGCTCCACTTTGAGAAAGGATGCAAATACTTTCAGATCAGAGTGATTTCCCCTGGAAGTGCACTTAATCACCTGAATAGCCCTAATTTGAAGTGTTTTTTTTTTTTTTTTTTTTTTTTTTTTTTTTTTTGTCAGATCCGTGGTTTTGTTGTCATTAGATTCTCGGATTCTCGTATAAATGGAGAACAATAAAGGATTGCATCCGACCGTGCAATGTGCAAGCTAATCTGAGTCCTTGTGGTTAGTTTTTCAACTTGTATTGTCGGTTCAAACCCACTCTCGTCGGTAAATTTTTCCGATCATTAGGTCTGAGTTTGAGAAGAAAGTAGTCTGGAAAGTCATACAGTGGCCCTTAGTATGCATGTAGAGGTGTTAAAAAGTGAAATTGAGAAGTAAGATAAGAAAAGTGAGGTAAGAAAAATCTATCTATCTATAGGTCTGAGTTTGAGAAGAAAGTAGTCTGGAAGTCATACAGTGGCGCTTAGTGTGTATGTAGAGGTGTTAAAAAGTGAAATTGAGAAGTAAGATAAGAAAAGTGAGGTAAGAAAAATCTATCTATCTATCTATCTCTTTCTTTCTCTATATACTGCCTTACGCCTGCGAGGGCATTCTAGGCAGGGACGCGCGTCAAGCAAGAATCAGGCAGAATATTAATCTGAATGAGAAAAAGTAAAATAGTGAACTGGATAAAAAGATGATAGCTTAAAATAGATGAGTGGAGTTTAAAATCAGGTTTAAAAACAACTACCTCTGGATCTAAGGCCTTGAATGTTGCAGTCTGCCAACTGTTTCCTTGAACGAGTCAAGGGTTGGCAGAGAGATAACATTCTGTGGTAGGGCATTCCACTGTACAATTGCAAGAGGATAAAACGAGTACTTGTAGAAGTCATGGGCTGTATGAATCTGTCTGAAAGTTAATGAGTGACAGAATCTATCTATCTATCTATCTATCTTGCAGCATCCTCTTGCGAGTATGCGCAGACGCGCTGTCAGTACAAGAATAAAAGCACAGCTTTCAGGAGGCATAAGTGAGGAGTTATAAAAGGAAATAGGTGTTAGTGCAGAATGAGGTAAAGTTAAAAGCCAGTTGAAAAAAATGCAAGATTCCTGTCGTTAAAATCATATGAAAAACAATAACGATCAGCCTGAAAAAAAAAAATGTTAGAAACAAAGCACTGAGTTTTACCCATGCACGGTTGCCGTGTCGCTAGCTACCAAAAATTTTTCTTCTACACATGCGTAGTTTGACAATAATTTTTGAGGGAAACAAAAATGGCGGAGGAACAGGTGGGTTACCGAAAATAAAACTCTCTGACAGTTATATTGCATTTAACTAAGAAGTATTTTTTGGCGTTAGAAGTATGTTTACTAAATACTCTTCATATTGCGAACATTTATTCTTGAAAAGTGACAACGAGTAGAATTTGTATGCAGTCATTTGATTGGGGGAAAATCCGCATGCACAAAATAAAATAAAAAAAAAAAAAATGTGCAGTTTCACAATATAGCCCTAAGGAAAACACATTCCAGATGTTGTCTGGCTCTTTTGCAATTGTCAAGCACAAAGGTCGTAATCTATGTACAGTCTTTGCCAAAGTCAACAGATCATGCCAGTGAGAAAAAGTAAAGTTGCAAGTATCTTTTGCCCTTTGATATGCTTACGATGCTGTATGAAGGAGGGGCCCCTGGCATAATAAATGTGTATAAGGTGTAAATAAATACCCTTATATACGTTTTTTAGTGCTGGGAACCTATACTTATTCCATTTAGTAAGGCAGACCTAAAAACTGAGAATATATTATTCAGTATATCGGAAAAGAAAGTGAGAAATCTACTACAAACAAGTTTCTGCTGGCTAGCGAGAAACCCAATCTTCCCCCTCCCCTGTCCTGGGACATTTTCTCATGTTTATCCAAAGTATTTGGACTCCTTATACTTGTCCTAAAATTTGAACATCCATTTGACTACCTTTTGATGCATCTAAAATTGCAGGATGAGTGGAAACAGTGTAGACCAGATGCCATTTTCTGCAGCATCTTTTTTGGGTTGACGTACAGTTGTACACTGTTTGGTCAGGTATAGCTGTCCAAATACTTCAGGAAAAATACAGTGAGCATCTCGTGTAAATATCTGACTCATAGTATCTATTGTGATACGAGTCATTGCATGACAGGAGAGGAATGAGTAATTTATTGTGTAAACATAGACACAGATCAGCATGCCAGAAATTCAGAATATGAATTCTGTCTGACATTGGTCAGACAGATGGTTAAAATACTTGAAATTAAAAAAGAATTTGCCAAAATAAACAAATTTTCATTTGCTGTGCCAAGCAGTCTTACAGATTTTGTGTAGACAGTGTAGCTATTCAAGTGTCTTCTGGAAAGAACTCTGCAAAAAAATTTTATAGGGAATAACTACAATGGAAAAGTGAGGAAAACAATCCGGCTATCTCTCTTATCTTTTGACATCTGCACATAATGAGGTTGTAAATTTGTTTGAAAGTCACTCGCCATGTCAGTCTAACCATATTTTACTGTATATATTTGGACAGACAGGCCTGTGCAAACAGTGTAGACCCAAGATGAGACACCACAGAATGTAGTGTCTCATCAGGGTCTACACTGTTTGCCACTCATCTAGCAATTTTTGGACACAACATCGGGTAGTAAATTGTACTTGTTCAAATTTTAGAACAGGTATGGTAAGAAGTTGCGGTGTCTGAATACTTGGGGTACATACAGTAGTTCTTGTTTTGCATGGTTTAATAAAACAAAAAGACCAGGTTGTAGATTCTAACTCACTCTGAACAGGAAGTTGTTAGCCAGTTCAAGCGAGTGAGTGTAGTTTCAGTATTTCCAGTTACCCTGTGTTGAGTTTTTTACTCCCAAAAATTTTGCCATATACCAGGGCTTCCTTTAAGCGGACGTATGACATATATTACGCCCTGAGATTGCCACAGGACGTCCAAATTGAACTTCAAAGACGTACCGCAGACTTCAGAAACTTCTTTTGTCCGTCCGAAATCGATACCCGGGACATCCAAAAATTGTCAAAAAGCCCGCCCACTTTTAACGAGTTGTATGATGTTTGCCCTGTCTACTTATCTGAAATTCGGTACCTGTGTTGACTGTGCTTTAAGGACGTCCCACTTTCCGCTTGCAGGAGTTTTATTGACAGCTATGTCAAGTGTTGCGGCACTCTTTTGATGGCTGCGTGATCACTGCGTGTATTTGTCAAGCGTGCTGAGTTGATTAATTGATGTTTGTATAATTAAACTTTCTCCTGCGAAACCCGAAAATATTCGGTGAAATTATATGAAGTCATTATTATTTTTAATATTCACGTCTTAAAATCTTAAATTATTATTTTGATAAGAACGTGTGTCGTCTGAAAACAACTCAACACTTCCGGGAGTTACCAAGTGAAATTCTATTAATAAATAACAAATATGCACAGAGCGCAAATTGAAATCTATTCAATTTAGAAGCTTATGTTTGTCATGACAACGAAAGCAATTTTTCAAATGAAAAGAAAACACATTTTTCGTCAAAATTTTTGGAAAACCTGTTTCTAAATGCTTAGCCTTGTTCCGGTTGCGCTGTTTACCAGCGCGGAAAAGACGCAAAGTAAGTCTAAATATAGGCGATTTGCGATGGTTTTGCTTGCTTTTCTCAGCAAACTAATGTATTGCTGTTGGTATTTCATCAAGGGCTGCCTTTTATTTGTTTGTTGTTGCACGAGTCGGCGCCATTTTCCCGCAATTTTGTGAAGTAAGCAACTCATTCACTCGTGTTGATCAGCTTCAATCTGAACAAGTATTTCATTAAATACATTTCTGCAAAATACTTTCAGCATAGTTTATTTTTAAGAAAACATGTTTTGGGTGTTTTCTCTTATGTATTTTCTTTTCTTTTTTCTTTCTCTGGGCTTTGAAACAAATGCGAAGTTGTACCAATGTTGATGTTTTCTCTAACGTCTGACATACAAGTCCAGGCTTTCCAAAAAGGTGCGATCAAATTTTAATAAGCTATAAGGACATTTTAAAAACACATCTAAGAGAAGTGTATATCATGATGATTCTGTATGATTATCCCATGAAGCTGCTAAACATTTCTCTTGTCTCCCTAACATTTCCCCCTGTTCAGGAATACATGCACAAAAAAATGTTATAAAATTTATGTTCTCCAGAAGCAGCAAACACTAACAAAGAATTTTATACAGATCTTATTTTACTGAATTTTATTGCCAATCTTATTTTACTGTGCCAATTTTTTTTTTTTTTTTTCACCCTTGTCCTGCTGAACCTGGATATACCGTGTCTTTGCAAACAGTGTAGATCCAGATCAATTAGCTTCTTCAGAAGCCAACTGATCTGGATCTGCACTGTTTGCCATTAAGTATGTGAATATATAGCAACAATCCCGATCAAGTAATCTGATTGGCTGAAATTAGAAGTAGGTGTGGCATCTTAATTTATTCAGTAGGACAAGGGTTAAAAATCCTGTATCAGATGCACCTAGAAGTTCCTGACTTTCACAGTGGAATGAGGGTTAACCTGGTGTGCTGATACCTTGACACTCAGCACTCTGGGTAAAAATTTTCAGCAGATGACATATTGAAATATATTTCTTAGTTTTTCCAGAAAACAGGTTTTGACATTTCATGCAAATTGTCTCTAATGGAGACAATTTGCATGAAGCGTCTAATCATGTTTTTTAGGAAAAATAAGAAAACAATATCAATTTGTCATTAGAGGTGAAACGATTCACCAAATTTATGGTGCATCGTGGTTTAGTGGTCACAATTAGGTTCACAATTCTTTTTCTCTGAGTTTCGATACGGCTCGGTTCACTCAAGTTGTCAATTAGCTGCCAATTAGATCGGTACTGCATGCAAAAGAAATATTTTGCTTCATTCAGATTAATTTAGGATAGTTGTACCGCTGCATGACTATTTTAGACAAGTTTTTAATGACTGTTACCAACAAAAACATGTATTTAGTGCCGTAAAATCTATGTGTCATTAGTTTTTACAACTTCCAAATTTCCTGAAAAACTTTTAATTATTCAGTCAATTAACACAGTTATGAATACTCAAAACACTCAGGAAACGTTGTCAAGCGCTCTTTCATAGAATTTTCAACATTTTGTCATTTTGCAGTAGCGATTTTCTATTAAATCAATAAGTCAGGCTCACACTGAATGAAAGGAACAACATTCATGTCAGAACCTGTTATACCAGTTTTCGAACATTGTATACACACAGACACAGAAGTCCTGAAAAGGGCAGGGATGAAGAGTATACATACTCTTCTGAAATTGGCACAGTTAAGATGGACAGGCAATGTTACCAGAATGCCTGATGAACGTTTGCCAAAGAAAATTCTCTAGGGAGAACTTCAAGTAGGAAAACGCTCCCAAGGTGGTCAGAAGAAGCGATACAAGGACACCCTCAAAGCCTCCCTTAAAGACTTCAACATACCAACAGAGTTATGGGAACAGATTGCACAAGATCGTACAAAGTGGCGAGGCCTCATAAAAAGTGGAGCTGGTGAATACGAAGCAAAAAGAATCAGCAAAGCCGAGCAGAAATGTGCACAGCGGAAAGCCAGAGCTAAGGCATCACCAACAGAGCTTTCTTCCTCAGACCTCTCTTGTTCTATATGCAACAGGCAGTTTAGAGCTAAGATTGGTCTCATCAGCCATCTTAGAACACACAAATAATAATACATGTACATCACACAGTTGATTAGGATTGGTCATTGTCAGTAATGACGGACGAACAAGTATCTAGGAAACTTTAGTATTTAAACTTGGTTGCTTATACGAGGTTCTTTTCACTAAGAAATAAAAAAAGGAATAAACTTTCCACATTATGAAACTTACAAATAGGATTTTAAGCCTATGACTGTGAACCATTTCAAACTTTGAAGTATGGTGAGCCCCTTAGTTGACCACCATAGTATAATCTACATGCAGTTACTGATTATCTCGAGTCTGAAAAGCGTATTGCGATATGTGTCATATCGTGAAGCAAGTATCGTGATACGTAACGTTTTGTGAGATGAGTGTATCGTTGCAATCCTATTTGTCATCTACTGAATATGCTCAGGCAGTGGTAAAGGTTAAATTGTAGTTAACTGTTCATTTCTGTCTTTGTGTCCACAGGAGTTGCTCCAGCTAGAGAACCTCTGTAAGCAGCTTTATGAGACGGCAGACACCAACCTTCGATCTGAAGCTGAGAAGGCACTTGTTGCCTTTGCTGATTCTCCTGATTGTCTCAACAAGTGTCAACTACTGCTAGAACGTGGAAATGTAGGTTGTAAATCTGTGGGAAGTATCTGTGTAGCAGAGTGGTTAGTGCCCCTGATTCTGGTTCACAAGATTCTGGGTTCACATAGTTGCAGATGAGAAGGGGTATCCACAAAATATTTTCCTTATTTCTCCACAAAAATATATGTTGTGGGTGCTTATTAGAAGCACCTTGAAGTGCCTCTGCAAAACACTTCTCTAACGAGTACACACAACATAATGTTTTCATGAAGAAATAAGAAAAATACCAATACTTACTGGTTGAAAAGCGTCTTATCTGGAAAGAGATGACAACACCATCATCTACAGGTTTGCTCTAGGAGTTTTTTTTTGTTGTTTTTTTTTTGCCACCAATTTTACCAACTTGATTTTTTTTTTTTTTTTTTTTTTTTTACCAACTTTTTTGAATTGTGGCTAAATCTGGGCCACATTTCTTAGTATTTATAAAATACAGTACTTAAGCGTAGTTTTCTGCAACCTTGCCCTGGAGGATGTTTCAATGACCTCAGATACCCTGTTGTCAGCAGGAAGCATCTGAAGAAAGTTTATCTGTTATCTTTAAAACTGAATAGCATTAGCTTGTCAGTTTTTTTTTGTTGTTTTTTTTTTATAAACACTGAAATACTTGAATTTATGATGTAATTAACCATCCATAAAAATGAAGTACTTGTATATGATTTTTTTCTTTTCTTTTTTTTCTTTTTTTTTTTCCTTTTTCAAGATATGAAAACAATAATAAAAAGTAAAACAAACACTTTCTGTCATTTTGTTTTTCTGAAAAGAACCATGCATTTTCTGTGTACATGAGAATTCATGGCTCTTCATATAAGTTAGTAATGGAGAAAATCGTCTTAAATTTGACCTATATCTTTACCCGTTTTTATATCCTTCCACAGGATAGTGGCTAGGTATTATGGTTGGACGTTTATATGTCTGCCTGTCTGTATTTCGTTTCCGAATGATAATTTGAGTAAACATCAATGGATTTTCACCAAACTTGGTATGTGCATTGATATTGTGGAGATCTGGTTTGGTATTGCTAATGGGCAAATTACGTCAAATGTTATCTGCCCGAGACATGCCCATATTTTTGTTTCTGGACAATAATTTGTGTAAATATCAAGGATTGTAACCAAACTTGGTACATGCATTGATATTAAGGAGATCTGGTTTGGTATTGCTTATGCAGCATCATATCACAACCAAGCATTGCCTGTCTTCCAGTTGACCTTAACAGTTTGGAAGACATAGGAAGGCTAGATGATTTAGGTCACTTATTCTCCTTTTTGGGAGAATCAAACAGACTTATGCTTACTCATGATTTTATGTGCATGAAGAATGAAAAATTATTGTGGGTTAGTATAGGCACGCATTCAGTATGTCAAACAGGTGTCATCATTTTCAGTTTTGACTTAAAATTGTGTTTAGGTTTTGTTTTTGTTTTCATAATCTGCATTAAACATCAAGCTGACAAAGAGATCTAAGACGGCCAAGGTGTGGAGCATTATTTGTTATAAAAGGGGGTACGGGCCCCCGTAGCCTAGTGGATAAGAGAGTTGACTCTTAATCCATTAGGTTTCTCACCGTTGTGGTTCGAGCCTTGCTCGGGTCATATGTGGGAAAGCCAAGTTCTGCTTACGGATGGTCAGGTGGTTTTTCTCCGGGTTCTCCGGTTTTCGCCCACCTTCGATGAACGATCGGCTCGATATAAGTGAAATATTCTTGAAAGGGCTGTAAAACCCAAATCAAAAAAAAAAATAAATAAATAAAAGGGGGCAATGTCAAAGACTACTTACCCAATTGTGAGGACTAATCCACGGCAATTAAAGTTTGTTTGTAGTAACAGAGGCCATGTAGTAAGTAAATGAGGCCATCTTCATTTTGCAAGATAATCTTGACCGCATGGCTGGTCAGCTGATTCAGTCAGTGGGAACGCGGCCTTAATTTGTGTCTTAATTTGATTGGAATTTGACTCTCTGTGATATAGTAATTTGCAGGGATGAGACTTTTCAGATTTTTGGCAGATTTCAGACTTTAGTTTCAAAATATATCTGCAGAATTACTGGGTTTTGTCTGAAAGTTGCAAAAAATGACATTTGTGGAAAGGGTGACAGGGGTTTTCAGATTTTTTACCTAGAATTCAGATTTTTTCATCAGTCCTCCAGTCTCATGCCTGAATTTGACAGTTGAAGGGGTGGAGCTAATGGGATCAAAGATTACACCGCACATGCTCATTAATAGGATGCATGTAAATTTGATTATGTGATTATGACTTCTGATTGACTAAATTAATGATAATTGACAGGATTATAATGTTTTTAAGTGTTTTGACAGCGGCTGTAATATACAGTAGTCTGATATACAATGGTAGAGGTCAGTACATGGAAAAATCTTGTTATTTATTGTCTGAAAATCTTTTTTCGCCACTTGTTTTTGCCAAATGAAAAATTTTTTGTCATTTTTTTTTTTTTTTTTTTTTTTTTTTTAATATATCACATTTGGCAATAATGGCGATTGGTAGTGTGAAATTATACTTTTTGGATTAAATTTTGCTTTTTATGCAGTTGTTTCTTAAAATAATTAGTGGAATGGCAAACAGTGCAGACAAAAGGACTTATAAAGCTGTATCAGCAATATTCAGTATTATGTTCTCTTTTGTTTGCTCAGGCACAATGCCCTAAATTAAATGACACAATTTTCCTTTCTTCCTCAGAATTAAAGGAACATCGTGATTAAGTTTACACAGTATATCACATTTGTGATAACATTTTGCGTAGTTGTGATATATGAAAATAAATGCAAGAATTTTGAAACCTTTTGAGGCTTAAATACCATCAAACTCTTCCTTTTACAATAACATATATTTGGGACTTCAACTGAGGTACCTACTTGTATTATGTAGGTAGTAAACATTGATGTTTCAATATACATTGTTATAATTACTTTCAATATATCAATATGAAAAAGTTGCAATCAATGACAGCTCTAACTGCCATGAATAGGCACTCTCAAGAGCAACCACCCCTCTATAACAGACACCTCTCTACAGCAGCCAGATTTGTGTCTGTCCAAAGGTGGCTGATGTCGGGAGATTGCACAATATTTATAAGAAGTCACTGCGTAGTTCCAGATAAGGCTTTTTATTTCAACCGAAAGTATTAATATTTTATTTCTCCATGATAAAATATGTTGTGGTTTTTACTCATAGAAGCATCAGGCTGATGCACTTGTAATAAGTAACCCATAAAATGTGTTCTTGTGGAGAAGCAAGAAAAATGATATCTGGATACCCCAGCCTCTTATCTGTAGTTATGGAAGTAATGTAGTGAGGCACAACTAAAGCCTAAATGAAATATATGTGTGGTTCCTGTTTCATGGCCAAAACAATTAGGGTAGGTATGTAGGCCTTAACATTAAATTAAGACATTACATTAAAACATCACAACGGCCTAAAATATGCTACTGAATGTAGTGAATATGGAGTCAATGGACCTATTTTGATGTATTATAGTTATTAATCCATACTTTAATGTCAGAATTAAAATGTCAGAAATATTTGTTTTGTTTGTCTTAACTGTGCATTTCTGAAACCAGCCATTTGAGACCACTTTTAATAGCAAAACAAAGGAAACTGCCTTGTAAATATGTCACCCTGGATAGAATTAACCCTTATCCTGCTGAATATTTTAATTTGCCACACCCATTTCTGAATATCAACCAATCAGATTTCTAGATGTAATTTATCCCTACAATTTCAGAAGCTGAATGACAAACAGTGAATATCCATATCAGATGGCTTCTTCAGACGCCATCTGATCTGGATCTACACTGTTTGCAAAGATGGGGCATATCCAGGTTCAGCTGGATAAGTATTAACTCACTTTACATTTATATGTTAACATGCCTATGCAGTATGCAACACAGAGATTTTTACCCATCATGAAAACATGCCTATATAATATTGACCCCCTTAAACCCCACTTTTATATAGTAAAACTGGGGTTTACAGGGGTATACATTATTTTTCTTATTCTTTCTCAAAAACCTAGATTGTGGGTACTCGTTAGAACCGCCTCGCCGATCAGAAATATGAAAAAATATCAGAATTTTTATCTGAATATTTTCAGTTTTTGGTGGTAAAATTTTCAGTATATTTGAATAGGCATGTTTTCTTAATGTGTAAAACCGACAGTTTTCAGTAGAAAAAATGTGATATTTTTCAACTTTACTCAAAACATAGATTGTTGGTACTCGTTAGAACTGCCATAAAGGAGGGCTGCATTACCCACAATCAATGTTTAGAGCCGAAATAAGGAAAAAATGTACACCCCTGTGAACTCTAAATTAAAGTGGTGTTCAGGGCCCAGTTGTTCAAAGCTAACGACGTCATTAGTTAACGATTTGTTAAAATTTACATCGAGTGATACGCAAATATGCTGAAATTTTTTGCTGAAAAAATGTGAGTAGCTTTTGCAGTGCAAAAGCTACTCACATTTTTTCAGCAATAAATATCAGAATATTGTATATTGAATCCGCTAAAACAGTTAACGAAATGACCCTTAACATGCTCGTTATGCTAACGACGCTTTGAACAACTGGGCCCAGAGGGGTTTTAATTACATGGGCATGTTAGCATGATGAGTAGCTATTAAGACAATTCATATAAAATACTGCCAAACCTGAAATGACATCCCCGAATGTCAGATTAAGATCGGTACAAAAATCTTTTTCAGTATTTGGATCACAACATTTCACCCCAATGGAAAATTCTTTGTTGTCTACTTTTCCATGAATGTCCTTGAACACCCATCAAAAAGGAAAATTTGTGTGGAATAGATTTGAGGAGCCTTGTTTCGTCTAGGTGTTTGCATTTCGCAAAATTAAGCAACACACAGCTAGAGGGGCAACCTGAGGTGCTGTAGGCTGCCATTTTGTGTTTTGGAATACCACATGATCGCAATTTACGGGTACGACTAATTCCCGCATTATCACGATAGGCCGAAATACTGAAGTCACCACCAAAATCACTGTGGAAATCACGGAAATCTCCCTTGTATGGCCACTTGGGGTGGTCGGGTGGTGCGAAGGTGTCATGTATCTTATGTCACCGGGGCGTCCAGCTGATATTGGCTTACAGTTGGGCAAGGCCTGCTATCCTTTTAGCAGGTAAGGGTAGGGAGGTGATGTTTCTATTTCTTCTGTTTCTTCACTTTCATTCCTGTTCCTCTTTCTTCCCTGTCCCTCTCTTTCATCTCTTCTGCTATCTCTTCTGTCTCTTTTCTCCCTTTCTCTGGGAGACGACACAAAATGACCCACAAGGGTTGACGTGTCGTTAAACCCCAATACAAGCAAGTTAGGGTGAGAAAGAATCGTGTTGGGTGTGGTTGGGTATGGTAGATGAAATCACCATGGAAACCTCCGAAATCACAGTGGAAATACCAGTTTTTGTTTTTGTTTTTTTTTTTTTTGTAGAGCAGGCTACTAAAATCACCATTGTATGGTATGATAGGGGCTGTGTAGAGAATGGTAGGTTTAGTAGGGTATGAAGTCAACCTGGAAATCAACGAAATATCCATTATTTGGTAGACAGGTACCTTATAAATGTATGAATAGACGACCTGGCATTAAAAAAAAAAAAATGACCGAAATCACCGTTGTATGGTAGAGAGGGATACCTATTTATTTATGTATTTTAAATTTATTTTTTGTGGGGGGAGGTGGGGGGATTGATGGATGTCACCAAACTTGCATTTATTAATTCACATTTTTCACATAATGTTACTTTCGTTTTCCAACTTAAACCTACTGTACCCAACCACAACCAACATGACTCTTTCTCACCCTGACATATTCTACCCTATCCTAAATGGTCATACAAGTGTGATTTCGGTGTTTTCCATGGTGATTTCGGTTTATCATGATACCGGTAATACTGGACATCGCGTTCCAAAACCATCTTGACCCAGGGTTTTTGATACGAAATTGGCAGCTCTTCGTCCTTCTGAAGAGACAGGCCCTGGTGAATGATTACCAGTAAGGCGTTTGAGAAGTAAACTATCCTATTCCAGATTTGCTTTCGCTGCGTGTGTCTTGCATAGATAAGGTACCTGAAAAGTACCAGTGTGGCACTGGTATGAGGTACCGGGATATATACATTCCAGTTACAATGGCTTACATCAGACGGAAATAATGTGTTTCTTATCACATGACTTAAAAATGGCAGACGGCAAAAAAAAATTTCACAGAGAACACCATTTTAATGTTTAGGGTCCCAGCTTTTAAATAGGCACGGTCGGGAAACCGGAACCACACATATATTTCATTTAGGCCTAATAAGTACACAAAGTATGTTTTTAGGAGATAACAAGAAAAATCTACATGTTTTTGTTAGAAAATAATTTGTGTCCAGAGCTATGTTTAAATGTCTCAGATATTTGTCATTTCAGTCACCCTATGCCCAGTTACTTGCTGCCACCACATTGACCAAACTAGTCAGCAGACCAAATATCACATTACCACTTGAACAGAGAATCGATATTAGTAAGTATGATTGACAGGTCTCATTGTTGGAATCCTGATAAGAACTTAATACATGTTTACCGTAATTATCCTAAACTTTTGTAGACATGCTTTTTAGACGACATGGCATATGGAAACAGTGTAGGCCCAGATCAGACTGATCCTGAAGGAGCAGTTAGATCAGAGTCTATACTATTCTATTCCATCAAGTATTTTGTGAAACAAACACATATAAAACTTATTTAGGCAAAAAATTTGGAATAAAAGTATATAAAATTTTAGGGGATCACCATATCTGGTGTAATTATTGGGTCCAATGAGCTGCTATAGCACATGAAAAGGCACTTTTTTCAACCAAAATTAATGGTATTTTTTCTCCACAAAAAGATATGCATCTATGATAAGTGCCCCAAATATGTTTTCAAGACGAAATAAGAAAAAATTATTTATGGGGATGTAACTCCTGTCTAGAGCTCAATACAGAGTCAAAAGTTTCGAGTCATAGCCCGTGATAGGGCGCTTTTTTTTTTCAACCAAACAGAATATATATTTTTCTTATTTCTCCACGAAATACAATGGTGTGGGTACTCATTAGAGGCACCTCAGTGAGGTGCTTCTAATGAGTACCCACAACATACGTTTTTATCTAGAAATAAGAAAAATATTTACCTGATACCCACTCTTATCTCGACCTATGCGAGTTATTGTTGAATAGAAATGTGTTATCTGGAGCTGTGCGACAAAAAAGACTGTTTATCTGGAGCCATGATGGCTTCTTACTAATCTAAAGATATTATTATATATAAACATTGCCACTTTGAAGCATGCAAATTTTGAACCAGTAGGAAGTTGTACATGTGGATTTCCATATTTTTGTCATCAAAACTGCATCTTTAAAGGGAAATGCAAGGTTGATGACAAATATGTCTGAAATGAAATATCTTGACAAATCATGCATTTTGATGTTAATTTGATAACAGTTGGATAAAAACTAAGGAGGTTAAAGATATTTAAAGATTTCATTGCCATTATCAACGTAAATGCCATTTTTAATATTTAATGATGCTCTAAACATTTCAAAATATTAAAATCTTTCTAAAAGAAATTACTGTGGTTTTCAACCAGAATCCATAAATGCCTAGAGAGGAAGCTGTCTATACAAATATACAGGTTGAATATTGTTGCCTAACCTCTTAAGGTTTTACATACTTAAGGCTTTATGATGTCAAAAAGCCTCATTAAATATTCAGAATGGCAGTGCCCATTAAAGCAGTTTTGATATCTTCAAGCCTTGATTACTTATTTTTCACCCGATTTTTGATCAAATTTGCATCAGCACGCAGGGTTTGTCAAAAAACCTTGCATCTCACCTTAAAGGGAAAGTGATACACAACCAAGGGAAACTAACTCTGACATGGAAATATTTGCCTCCCTTCTCATTGGTGGCTACTCTTAAAGGAAAGACTTCTCCCTTTCTCCCTGTGGGAGCAAGTTCTTTCTTTTAGGGGAGTAACTACCATTTTTGGAAGGTTTCAAATACTTGGGAGGCAACTTTCTGTCTGTAAAAATTGTGTCCCTTTTCAGAATGGTGGCAAAATCTTCTGTGTGTCCATTCACCTTCAAAGTAAAGTGTAATAAGAACCAGTGCACAACAAAACCAACAAAATGGCATGTGCACCCATTGAAGACTCAGATCAGCCTAGACATCCGCCCAGTCTGATCAGAGTCTTTGCTTTTCACTCAGTGGCTAGCTAAGGACCAAAGCTTTTTTCATGTGGACAGGGAAGACTGATCAGACTTGGCGGATGCCCAGGTTGATCTGAGTCTTCACTGGGCGCACATGCCATTTTGTAGGTTTTGTCATGCAGAGTGGGACAGGGAAAGCTAACATACGGTAAATGTCCTAAAAATTCGAACACTAAAGCGTCTGACAAAATGACATATGCAAACAGTGTGGACCCTGATCAGACTGCTCCGAAAGGAGCAGTCTGATCAGGGTCTACACTGTTTGCCATTCCACTAAATATTTAAAGAAACTGCTGCATAAAAAACAATAAATAAGCCAAAAGAGTATGGAATAAAGTGTTCGAAATTTTAGGAAATTTACCATAATAAGGTTTTTTTCCAGCACTAAAGTCATGGGTTGTATTTCTCATGACTGAGAATGAATTGATGTCTTTTTTGTCATCTCCTTTGTTGTTTGCTGAATTCAATGCCAGATTGCTAAGCGTTATTAGTAGGTTTGTTATATGGCCAGGCTTCATAGTGCTGTCTGTACTGTGGATAGATCCAGGAATTGCAAGTTTGAATCCCATCTCGACCACATATTTTTTTGTGGAGAATGATCGTGAGATTTCTATGGTCATTCTCCCCTTCCGCTGCTTCAAGACGGGCAGTCATCATTTACTGGTGAAAGTATGTGCACAAATACTGGTTAACTGCTTAGAGGATTTAGCCTGCCCAGGAAAAGTGTGAGTAATAAGTGACCGACTTGACATGATCTTAACAATGTTTACTGGGCAGTAAAACTCCAAATCAAACAAATGTTTGTTACTTTCCAGGAAACTATGTTCTGAATTACCTGGCTACAAGACCGAAGTTGGTACACTATGTGACGCAAGCCCTTGTTCAGGTACGTGGTACAGTCAGAGCTCTTTATATGGACACTCGATACAACAACACAACGTAGTGATAATTTGACTTGTTAATACTTTATTTAGCCTTTTCTCATGTCTTCTTATTCTATTGCAACAGCACAGTGTCTATCTCTGGACGTCAGCATTTACCATTTGACGACAAACCAGGTAAAGAATATTTCCAGAGAAATATTTTAATATTTCAAGGACTTGGCATTGCTGACGTGAGTTTCTATTTTTATACCCCCAACATACGAAGTATGTGGGGGTATATAGTTTTCGCTTTTCCGTTCGTCAGTTCGTACGTTCGTTCGTCTTTCCGTCACAGGGTCAAAGTTTTTGCATTAAAGTTTATAAGACCTCATATTTTGGAGACCCTTTGATGGATTTCATTCATATTTGGCATGATGGTAGGTATAGGTCTAAAGTTTTTATCAGCACCATCCCTACCCCAGGGGTGACCTTGGGGTCAAGGTCACAGACTTCGAATTTTCATAAAAAAGGGTCAAAGTTTTTGCGTTAAAGTTTGTAAGACCTCTTATTTTGGAGACCCTTTGATGGATTTTATTCATATTTGGCATGATGGTAGGTATAGGTCAAAAATTTTTATCAGCACCATCCCTACCCCAGGGAGTGACCTTGGGGTCAAGGTCACTGAATCTTCATAAAAAATTCAGGGTCAAAGTTTTTGCGTTAAAGTTGATAAGACCTCATATTTTGAAGACCCTTTGATGGATTTCATTCATATTTGGCATGATGGTAGATATAGGTCTAAAGTTTTCATCAGACCATCCCCACTCCGGGGGGGGTGACCTTTAGGTCAAGGTCACGGACTTAGAATTTTCATAAAAATGTCAAAAATTTTTGTGTTTAAGTTTATATAGCTATATCATCAAGACCCTTTAGGAATTTCATTTATATTTGACATGTTGCTAGATATCGGCCTAGAATCTTACTCCGCATGATCCCCACTCAGGGTGTGACCGAGGTCAAGGTCACGAACTTAGAATTTTCATATAAAAGTAAAAAATTTTGCGTTTAAGTTTATATAGCCATATCATCAAGACCTTTTGTTAAATATCAGTATTCCCTAATTGAAAGGTCCAGTGGATATAGCTATTAGCAAGGAATCTGTTGGTCTGTCCGTCCATCCGTTGAAGCATTATTTGTTCATACTTTATTTTTGTCTTAGGGTCAAAGTTTTTACGTTAAAGTTTTTAAGACCTCATATTTTGAAGACCCTTTGATGGATTTCATTCATATTTGGCATGATGGTAGATATAGCTCTAAAGTTTTTATTGGCACCTTCCCCACCCCGGGGGTCACGGACTTCCAATTTTCATAAAAATGTCAAAATTTTTGTGTTTAATTTATATAGCTGTATCATCAAGACCTTTGTGGAATTTCATTTATATTTGACATGTTGCTATATATCGGTCTAGAATCTTACTCCGCATGATCCCCACTCAGGGTGTGACGGAGGTCAAGGTTACAAACTTAGAAGTTTCATTTAAAAGTAAAAGTTTTTGCTTTTAAGTTTATATAGCCATATCATCAAGAACTTTTGTTAAATTTTGTTATCCCCAAATTGAAAGGTTGAGCAGATATAGCTGTCAGCAAGGAATCTGTTTGTCTGTCCATCCATCCATTGAAGCATTATTCGTTCATACTTTATTTTTGTCCTAGGGTCAAAGTTTTTACGTTAAAGTTTATAAGACCTTATATTATGAAGAGCCTTTGATGGATTTAATTCATGTTTGGCCTGATGGTAGATATAGGGCTTAAGTTTTTATCAGCACCAACGCTATCCTGGGGAATATTGTTGGGGTCAAGGTCACAGACTTAGAATTTTCATAAGTCAAAATTTTTGTGTTTATGTTTATATAGCTATACCATCAAGACCCTTTGAGGAATTGCATTTATATTTTACATGTTGGTAGATATAGGTCTAGAGTTTTACTCAGCATCATCCTTATCCTGGGGTATGACCTTGAGGTCAAGGTCACAGACTTAGAAATTTCATATAAAAGTTTAAAAAAAAAAAAAAATTGCATCTAAGTTTATATAGCTATATTATGAAGACCCTTTTGTTGGTTTCATTAATATTAAGCATGATGGTATATAAAGGTCTGAAGTTTTTCTCGGCACCATCCCCAAGCTGGGGCATGGCTTTTAAGTCAAGGTCACAGACGTTTCATACAAATGTCATTTTTGCTTATATTATAAAGACTGATTTCACTGGTTTATGGTGATAGTTATAGGGCTAAAGTTTTATTTAGCTCAATCCCTGCACCTGTGCCTGACCTTTGAGGTCAAGGGCTTCATATTATGTGTGACTGAATTTTTTCAATGTTATAACATGTAGCATACAACTGCCATCTCCAGAGTCAAAGCTACATACTTTGTGCTCTTTAAAAACTGGCGATATATGTGCCCCACTGGGCACTTTGTCTAGTATGTAATCATAATGGAAAGATTAAAAAAAAAAGGTTAAAACAAATCACTGTAACTACCCTAAATATTGGGATACTTTAACTCTATACCAGGTTTGTTCAAAAATAATTTGTACATCCATTTTACTACATATTGATGGCATATTATCTGGGTCTATATTGTTTGCTCAGGCCTGTCTATCTCAATACTTAGGGTAAATAAAAGGCATTTTATGTCACTACGAAGCGTCCAGGTGGCCGAGCTGTAAGCTGTCCCGACTTCGGATCACAAGTTCCTGGATTCAAATTCCACTGGAGGCGGAATTCAGCTCATGATTGTATGATACTCATAGGTCTAGATAAGAGTGGGTATCAGGTTAATAGTTTACTTATCTCTCGACAAAAGCATATGTTGTGGGTACTCATTAGAAGCGCCTCGACGAGGCGCTTCTAATGAGTACCAATAACATGTTTTTGTCAAGAAATAAGAAAAAAATATATTTTCTTTGGTTGAAAAATGCGCCTTATCAAGAGCTATGAGTCGCTTCATTGGACAGAGCCTTTCATTATCACCCTTCCATTGTCTCGATATGACTTATACAATGTTGAAAGGGACATAAAACACCAGATTATCATCATTTATATTTCCACAGCTATATTTCTGAGATGCATGATTTTTGCTTTATATTTTACAGCTGTTTGCAAGAATTACAAAGCTTGGCTGGTTTGATGTGATAAAAGATGAATACGTCTTTAAAAATGTTGTGAATGATGTAGGCCAATTTATACAGGTAAGTTTGTTTTATATACCATAAATAACTAAAAATTTACAAGTAAAAATAACCTTGGACATGAGTTGATTATCTTTCCTCTATTTGAGAGAAAAGAACTTCATGTATTGAAATTTGAAAGAGGCACAGATCCAGATAAAGGGAGAATTCATTAGATCATTTTTTTGATTATTTTTTGCATTAAAATGTATCTGGGTACCCTGACAATGGAATTGCCTCAGCAAAATGATTCCACTGAGTTACCCACAAGGTACATATTGGTGCAAAAATACCCAGAAATTAAGGGCTTGCCCTGGCCTCACAAAACAGGGAGGTCACTTCTCCCTCCAGCTGAAACATGGAGGTCTTGAAAGTCCTACAAGAGAAGTTGGGCAATATCTTGGGGCACTGTCGACAGTGACTTTGCCCTTTATGTCCATGAAAGTGATTATCAAGTCATCGTCAAGTTTAAAAGGTGAAGACATCAAAGTATATCCCTACTGTACTGTCACTATAACAATGGCTTTCAGACATTAGGTGACATTTGATTCCTAACCATTTTTACTAACTTTGGCAATACTTGCTCATAGCTCTTGATAAAATGCTTTTTTCAATCCAAAAGTATTGATATTTTTCTTATTTCTCCATGAAAACATGTTGTGGATACACATTAGAAGCACCTCGGTGAGGCGCTTCTAATGAGTACCCACAACATATGTTTTTGTGGAGAAATAAGAAAGTATTTATCTGATACCCACTCTTATCTAGACCTATGTTGCTGATGCTGCTTTGGTGACTGTACCTGGCCGACCCATAGCGCAGTCAGTAGCCTGTCTGACTGCATATCCAAGGGTTGCATGTTCGAATCCCAGCTCGGTCATAAATTTGGTGGAGATTAATCATGAAATCTTTTCTTCAGTCATTATCCCCCTTCCACTGATTCATTTGGATGTCCATCTGACTGGTGATCAGGAGGCCACAGGTTCGATTCCCACCGTCTCCAGCAACAATTCATAGAGATTGATCGTGAAATAATTTCTACAGTCATTCTCTGCCTTCCGCTGATTCAAGAAGGGCAGTTGTCAGTTTCTGGTGAAAGAATGTGCACAAATACTTGTTAACCGCTTAGAGGACTAAGCCTGTCCAGGAAAAGTATGGTGAGGTAAACTGACCTTCTCTGCATGACCCTGCCATAATTTTTTAGCTCCTTCAAATAACGGGCAGTTGTCATTTACTTGCGAAAGATTGCACACAAGTACTGATTAACTCATTAGTCAACTAAGCCTGTCCAGGAGCAGTGCGAGTAGGTTAATTGAGCATGCTCGACATGACCCTAATGGGTTGACTTGTCGTAAATCCTCAGCTCAAACAAACATGATTTTCCTTTGAACAATACTGTACTTTATGACACTTTCTGTTTTATTTCAGAGTGGTTCCACCCAGCATGTCATGGTAGGGGTACAGTTATTGTCACAGTTAGTCTGTGAAATGAACAGAGTAAGTGAGGTCAGTAAGTTAAGTAGCCTAGGTGTGGCTCCAGTTAACCTGTGGCCTGCTGTAGGTGAAAATTGTCTGACATTTTATATTTTTCTTTATTTTTCTTCTTTTATTAGAATTTTCTAGTAAATACAACCTTATTCAATGACAAAATATTGACATATATTTTTTTTTTCTCCACATAAATGTAGCGGGGACTCATTCATAGCTACAGATAAGAGGGGTATCCACATAATATTTTTCTTATTTCTCGGCAAATATATATGTTGTAGGTACTCATTAGAAGTGCCTTGCCAAGGCGCTTCTAATGAGTACCCACATCATATGTTTTTATTGAAAAATAAGAAAGATATCAGCATTTTTTGGATGAAAAAAGCACTTTATCTGTTGCTATGTCATTGTAAGAGCCAGGCTGAGGTGCTTCTGATTAGTACCTGCAACGTATTTTCATGGAGAAAAAAGAAAAAAAAAAATCTAGTGATCTAGATGAAAACGGTTTGAATAGAACACCAAATCCTGTTTTTAGTGGTGATGGGGTGTTGGGATGGAGATATTTAAAAAAAATAAATAAAGATGCTCATTTATTGGCGGCTATATTTGCCTGCAGCAGGCTAAAATATTAAAACAAGTAGATATGTTCACAGCCTTCCATAGCTCTAGTTAAGGCGCTTTTTTCAATCCAAAAGTGTTGATATTTTTCTTATTTCTCCAAAAACATATGTTGTGGTACTCATTAGAAGCTGAGGCGCTTCTAATGAGTACCCACAACATATGTTTTCGTCGAGAAATAAGAAAAATATTAACCTGATACCCACTCTTATCTAGACCTATGATTAGCTGCTGCCTTCTCATTATTAAAATACAAAATGTCTTCTGCTTTCCTAGCTGAGTTGCCTAATTTCTGCTCCTGAATTTTGTCTACAGCAGGATGTCTTTAGTCCTTACAGCACCATTCAAAATTGTAGCGGGCAACGTTTTAGAATATTTGTTTTGTATGCAGTATTTTTCAGTGAATATATGTCATGCATTTCCTGTGAAACTTCTGTCTAGTAAATGATTCATATGAAATATCAAGCCGTATTTACATGTACTTGGAAAAATATTTTAACTCAAAGTGCTTATTTGACAGATGATTCACTTGATATGTCAAGACTGTAAAAAAAGATAAAAATAAAATTATAAGTGTCCTCTTCTGCATTTGTGATTGGTGCTTTAAGAGTTGAAATGCCATCAGTTGCAGTTAACTGTTATGGATGGTGCATTAAGTGTTAATCCCTGCCTTCTATTTCTGGGTATTAAAGCCTTCTTCAAAAAATTATGAAAAGGCTGTGTTTAGTATTTCTTCCGAAAATGTATTCTGTATTTCTGTTTGTATGCCAAGGGTATAAAGAGCTTTATATTTACAGTTATGAGTACCTTACCAGCTTGAATGATGATGCTACCCATTTTACTATCTGTTGATGTGTTTAAAAACTACTGAATGGGTGGCAAATAGTGCAGACTAATCAGATAATGCCTACTACACTGTTTTCTCAGGGCTGTGTGTCCTAATTAAGGCTGGCTAATCAGAGCTGAAAAAATAATTGATTATCAGTCATGCCATTGTAATCGATAATCGATAGTTATCACTGAAGATTTGGTCATAATATTACCTGTCTACCTGAGCATGACTCTAACCATATGTTATACTTTACTGTATGAATTTGGTCAGACAGGCCTGAGCAAACAGTGCAGACCCAGGTGAGATGCCACATTTGCGGCATTTCATCAGGGTCTACACTATTTGCCACTCGTCCAGCTGTTTTTAGACGCAACATTAGGTAGTAGTTTGTACTTATTCAGATTTTAGATAAAGTATGGTAATGAGTTAATGCAGGGTTCGCACTAGGATTTTTTTTTTCTTTCGCCACCATTTTCGCCAATTTGATTTTTTTTGTGCCATTTTTTTGAGCCAGATTTTGAGCCAGATTTTGGCCATTTTTTGCCAAAGAATTATCTTGTCAGAAAAAAGGTGTTCATTTACTGATTCCTTTAATTGCAGCAGTAGATTCAAGATTCAGTATAGTGTGAAATGTGTGGGGGACTTGAAATTAATTCTCATACTGATTTCTTTGTTTTGCATATCGAATGTTGAAGACACAAAAATAGAACACTTTACATGGAAACGAAAGTTCTGAAAAGTGCTGTATAAGCCAGTAAATATAATGTTATTAATGTATTATACTGTAAGAGAATAACGTAACAGTATTCATTTGTACCCTGATAAATGCGGGTAAGTTTCTTACACAGTAGGTTTTACTATTTAAGGGAGCTAACTGCAACTGACTTAAAAGGGAGTTTGCTGCAATTGCTTTACGAGTTGGTATGCGAAATGGAATGGGGAACAGCATTTTTTTATGAATCGCGCCAATAAAAAAGAGGGGGCATGCTTATACAATAAGCGGTTAACCAGTACATTGCACACCCTTCCGCAGAAACTTGTAACTGCCAATCTTGAAGCAGTGGAAGGCGCGAATGACCATAGCACAATCTGTGGGATTGCGTGATCCGGACTCGGAGACTAATGTGTCCGCCTCCGAGGCATTATTCTTGTGTAGGTTTTTTTTTTTTTTTTTCCAGGACGACGTTCATTGATCGCCAAATAAAATTAAGGCTCATAAGGAGGTACCGAAACATGCTTAATTAAAAGTCGGCACTGTCAAAGTGTACTTACCGCTTTAATAAGCTGAACCGATTAATGACAATAATTATTTCTCGTGTAAATTTGTTTTCCATCTTTGTGTTTGACATAGGGTTCCACGTAATTACATTCTGGTTAGATTTCCGTGACGCAGGCGATGGATGCGACTTTGACATTAATTCCTAATTGATAGTTTTGACATAGCGTCGTGAATATTGAGGACAAAAGGCGTGGAAAGTGGGCGGTGCTACTGTCAAACTGCGCATCAGGGCATGTGACCGTCTACCGCTTTCATCAAATTCAGGTTAATTTGATCAACTACCGTTTTCTGATCGATAATTGAGTTGTTAATTGGTGAAATATACAATCAAGGAAGGTGCGATAGACACGCGCGACAATTATATGGCTTAGTAGTGGGTAATTCAGGATATATTTTTTTGCCACTTGTTTTCGCTAATTTTTTATTTTTTGTGCCAAATTTTATCTTTCTGCGCAAATGGCGACAATGGCGGACGGTAACGCGAACCCTGGTTAATGTTAAGTGAATACTAAGGGTAAATACGGTAAAGTAACAGAAATGAAATGGTCGATTATAAGCAAATCTGTAACGATAATTATTTTTGTGGTATCTATCGATCAATTAATTGATTATCCGATTAATTGTGCCAGCTTTAGTCCTAATATAGGTAAATATGGTTGCCATTTCTAATGTGATGTAGTTGACTAATTTCAGGCTGATGCAAGTAGGTCATTAACAAAACACAGAAAGATAGCTTCATCATTCCGTGACACACAGTTGTTTGAGATCTATCAACTGGCGTGTTCCTTACTACAAACAGCAGAGGGAAATATAAAAAGCCTCAACTTCTCAGATGATAATCAGGTAATATTAGATCCCCACAAGTAATACTTAGACCTTAGAATATAGCACACAGGCAGTTGGATTAGGTCTGTGCTGTCTGTTGGCCAACAATAGTGGCTGGGTATTATGGTTTCACGTTGTCTGTCCGTGTGTCTGTCCATCCATCCTTCTGTCAGTCGTCTGTCCGTCCGTTTTTCGTTTCCAGATGATAACTTAAGTAAACACCAATTGATTTTCACCAAACTTGGTATGTGTATTGATATTGCAGAGATCTGGTTTGGGATTGTTAATGGGCAAATTTCGTCAAATTTTTATGGAGTTATCTGCCCGAGACACGCCCATATTTTCATTTCTGGATGATAATGTGAGTAAATACCAACCGATTTTCACCAAACTTGGTATGTGCATTGATATTGTCGACTTCAGGTTTGGGATTGCTAATGGGCAAATTTTGGCAAATTTTGACGGAGTTATCTGCCCGAGACATGCCCATATTTTCATTTTCCGGACGATAACTTGAGTAAATATCAAGGGATTTTAACCAAACTTGGTACATGCGTTGATATGAAGGAGATCTAGTTTGAGATTGCTTATGGGCAAATTTCGTCTATGTTTGACAGAGTTATTTGCCCACGACACGATAATGGCGGGGTATTATAGTTTAATGTTTTTATTATTTCAGCAGAGGACTTGTGAAGGATTATTTAGTGGAAATTCTGGGATAGAATTGTCTTAATTCTCCATTAAAGTATATGTTTTGGGTGCTCACTAGAGGCTTCTAATGAATACCCACATTACACATTCTAATGTAGAACTGGAGAAAATTATTCCAGAGTTATCGTTAAATACTCCTTAACCTTTGCCATTCTCCGTGTCAGTTCAGCAGATGACCAACAGGGCCCAGTTGTTCAAAGCGTCGTTAGCTTAACGAGCTCGTTAAGGGTCATTTCGTTAACTGTTTTAGCAGATTCAATATACAATATTCTGATATTTTTTGCTGACAAAATGTGAGTAGCTTTTGCACTGCAAAAGCTACTCACATTTTTTCAGCAAAAAATTTCAGCATATTTGCGTATCACTCGATGTAAATTTTAACGAATCGTTAACTAACGATGTCGTTAGCTTTGAACAACTGGGCCCTGATATTTTTCTCAGAAAATAGACTTTGACATTTCATGCAAATTGTCTCAAAAGGGAGACAGTTTGCTTGAAATGTCAAAGTCTGTTTTCTGGAAAACTTTAGAAAAATATTTCAGAGTGTTGTCTGCTGAAAAATTTACCCAGCATGACTAGCGTTAAGTAAATATTTCAGAGTGTTGTCTGCTGAAAAATTTACCCAGCATGACTAGCGTTAAGTACTCTGGGATGGTGTTAGATAATTTTAGTGTTTTAATTGATCACTGGGTTTCCACTAACTCTGCAATGATGATTTGCTGAAAATTTGATAGCTGCCACAGTTTGATGGTCTGGTGATAAGTTGATAGACTTCCTTTGAAGGAAGTCTAGGTCAGACCTGACAAGCTTGAGGTGGTAGCTTCCTTTTGCTACCTAGGAGACATGCTCTCAGCAGCAGGTGGCTGTGAACTTTCAACCACAACATGTGTGAAAACCGCCTGGAAGAAGTTCAAGGATCTGCTACCAGTCCTCTCTTCACGCCACCTCTCTTTCAAAACACGCGGCCATGTGTACAGCTCTTTTGTGTGGAGCGCAATGCTCCATGCCAGCGAGACTTGGCCATTGACAAAGCCGAACCTCCAGCGTCTGCAGCGAAATGACAGGGCAATGATCAGACAGATCTGCAATGTCAGGCCACAAGACATTGTCACCACCAGGTCCAATGATCTACTTGTGCGTCTTGGCATTGAGGATCTGGACCTCATTCTGAAGGAGAGAAGACTTCGATGGTATGGACATGTGGAACGCTCCAGTGGTGCAATCAAGACAGCCTTTGACATACCGGTTGATGGAAAGCGTGGGCCTGGGAGGCCCAAAATGACATGGAAGCAGCTGACAGAGAGGGATTGCAGAGAGTGGAAGCTCTCTGCTATCAACCCTCATGATAAACGTACCTGGAGATCTGGTGTGAGATCTGCCATGCGTGCAGCAAGCCAGCTATCTGGAAGGGGGCCCACTGATGTGGATGTTGCCCCTGTACCTGCACATTAATAAAAAATCCGATTATGATATGATGAATGTGCAGTTTGATGATATGGTGATAATTTGAGAGGTCACATTTTGATGATATGGTGAAAGTTGTTGCTTCCCTTCTCAAAGGGAGACCACTCCAGCACAAAAGTTGGTTGGTGGGGACCCTTCATAAGTCTTTAAGCACTCGCAAAATTATAATAGATAGCATTCTGAAATAATTTTTTTTTTTACAGTGAAAGTAAGGCTTGATATTCCATATGTGTAGTCTGCTAAGCAGTGATAGTGTTATATGTGGTTGCATCCAGAACCATACAAGTTATATAGAAGTGAGAACTTATAAAACACCGAGCAGAATTGTAGCAGACAACAATTTTTTTATGATTTTAAGAGCCTGAAGTTTTATGAATCATCTGCTAGACAGATGCTTGATATTCACATGAATGTCAAGCCTTCGCCGTCTGACTGGAGACCAGGAGGTCGGCAGCATTCTTTCGTAGAGATTGATCATGAAATATTTTCTGCTGTCATTCTGTCCCTTCCGCTGATTCAAGAAGGGCAGTATTCAGTTTCTGGCGAAAGAATGTGCACAATACTGGTTAACCGCTTAGAGGACTAAGCCTGCCAAGTAAACATGTGGTTAGGTAAACTGACCGCGCTCGACATGACCCCACTGGGTTGACTGGGCCGTAAACACAAACAAATGTCAAGCCTTCTTTCCTATGATAAGTAAAAATTCAAAATGTCATCTGCTACAGTTTGCTATTGTTTAGGGTTTCAAAAACAATAACAAAAAAAAAATAAATAAATAAAATGGGCCCAGTTGTTCAAAACTAACAATGTCATTAGTTAACGTATTGTTAAACTTTGGTCACAGCTGCTCACAGTTTTCAGCAAAAATACCTGTGAATTAGATATTGTACTTACTAGTACAGTTAACATTTTGAACACTAATGAGTTTGTTAGGCTAACGATGCTTTGAACAACTGGGCCTTGCTTGGAACATAGTGAGAATCAGATTGTGATTTTTGTGTATTTACAGCACGGCCTTCTATCACATTGTCTGCGTCTTGCCCACAATTGTTTGACCTTTGACTTTATTGGTACTTCAACTGATGAATCCTCAGATGACCTCTGTACTGTGCAGATACCCACCACATGGAGATCAGGTAAATATCAGTGTGTTCAGGCTGTCCTCCATGATCTTCTTAATCCTTTTCAACACTACATATGGGCAACATCCTTTCGTGGAGATTGATCATGAAATATTTTCTACGGTCATTCTCTCCCTTCCGCTGATTCAAGAAGGGCAGTTGTCAGTTTCTGGCGAAAGAATGTGCACAATACTGGTTAACCACATAGAGGACTATGCCTGCCCAGTAAACGTGTGGTTAGGTAAACTGACCGGGCTTGACATGACCCCATTGGGTTGACTGGGCCGTAAAACCTCAACACAAACAAACACTACATATGGACTTGAAAAACGGTAAATATCCAGATGAGATGGCTTGTAACGAGCCATGTGCCGGCCTCGGTGGCTCAGTTGGATGTGCCGTCCGACTGGAGACCAGGAGGTCGCGGGTTCAACCCCCGCCGAGGTCGGCAACATTCTTTCGTGGAGATTGATCATGAAATATTTTCTACGGTCATTCTCTCCCTTCCGCTGATTCAAGAAGGGCAGTTGTCAGTTTCTGGCGAAAGAATGTGCACAATACTGGTTAACCACTTAGAGGACTAAGCCTGCCCAGTAAACGTGTGGTTAGGTAAACTGACCACACTCGACATGACCCCATTGGGTTGACTGGGCCGTAAAACCTCAACACAAACATTGTAACGAGCCATATCATTAGGTAGGATCTATACCCTTTGTCTTTCATATTTTTTTTTTTTTTTTTTTTTCCTTCATTTTTATATCACAATGTTGTTTGGGTGTTTTCGATGTTTGGCTAAACCTTTTTTAGCTCACATGAGCTGAAGGCTCACAAGCTGAGCGTGTAGTATACCAATGGTCCGTTGTCTGTTGTCCATCCATACTTTTAAACATCTCCTCAGAAACCCTTGGACCAGTTGAAGTCAATTTTTATGTGGAACATCTATGCCTGACAGGAACAAAAGTTTATATATTGGTCCTCGTCACATGACCAAGATGGCCACAATGCCCATATATGGTAAAAATCCTTAAAAATCTTCTTCCCCAGAATGAATGTCCATCAAAATTTTAAACATCTTCTCTTCAGAAACCACAGGGCGAATTCATGTCAGATTTTATATAGAACATTTATGCCTCACAGGGCAGTTGTCAGTTTCTGGCGTAAAAATGTGCACAATATTGGTTAACCGCTTAGAGGACTAAGCCTGCCCAGTAAACGTGTGGTTAGGTAAACTGACCGCGCTCGACATGACCCCACTGGGTTGACTGGGCCATAAAACCCGAACACAAACAAACAAACAGGAACAAACATTTATATAATTGGTCCTGGTCACTTGACAAAGATGGCGGGAATGTCCATATATGGTAAAAATCATTAAAAATGTTTTTCTCCAGAACCATTAGTCAGATGACCTTGAAACTTAATAGATGGTAAAAAAGGACTTGAGCCCTGCAAAAATTACATAAATGATAATCCTGGGTTGACCTTGACCTATTTTATGGCAAGGGCAAATCTGTTCCCTTAGGCTTTTGAATGGGAAAAATTTAAAACAGTGCATTCATCCAAACCAATTGAGGTTTATGAAATGAAATAGATCTTATATGAACCTCACTCAATGTCAAAGGTCAAGGTCATTCAGAGATCTTGGCCCAAGGTCACTAGGATTGTATGTCTGTCAACATTTTAAAGGACTCTGAAAATGCTGGGCCAATTTCTATTAAATTTCATGTGCAGCTTCAAGGCGGGGATGGGTGTGTTTGGGGGAGGATTTTATTTAAATGGTCCAGGTCACATGACCAAGATGGCTGCCACATCAATATATGGTATTAATCTAAAGAGATCGAGATCTTTTTCTCCAGTACTGCTGGCCTGATTGCCATGAAATTTGGCGTGTAGTATGAGGTGACTGAAAATTACCAAATTTGTTCAAATGATGATCTCAGGTTTACCTTGACCCATTTTACGGCAAATATGGTCCCTTAGACTTTTGAATGGGGAAAAAGGTAAACTAATGCATTTTTTCAAGAATTGTAGTTTAGAATATGAATGTAGGTATCAGTACCCAGGTGAGTGATCCTTGGCCTTGGGCTATTTGTTTGAGAAAGTAGACTTGTCCAGATTCAGAGATGGAAAGAGTTGATTTTGAGTGATCGAGGGTTGAAAGAGCTAAAATCTGCATAGGCTTCTAATTTATCTAAGTTACCGCTTGAAATTCAAGACAGAATTTAAAGTTGGGACAGAATTTCAGGCTTTTTATTGTAAAATGAACAACAACTTTGGGCAAACTTGCTGTGCTTAAACTTTTATATTTATGTTTACATGTTTCTGAGAAAATGCAAATGAAAATTGATTATTGTCATGACTACTTTAGCAAGCAGGAGTGACTTAGGAATCACTTTCCGGCAGCCGTGTTAGTCTTGCAATTGATGTTAGTGTTGGCATTGGCATTGTCAGTGTCAAACCGGCACAGTGGCTCAGTGGTAGAGAATCGGCATTGTGACCAGGAGGTTGCGGGTTCAATCCCCGACCAGGTCATACCGAAGATTTTTAAAATGGTACTAGCTGCTCTTTTGCTTGGCGCTCAGCATTAAGAAAGTAGAGCTAGAACTGATCAACTCAGTGTCAGTGTGTCAAACCGGCACAGTGGCTCAGTGGTAGAGCGTCCGCTTTGTGACCGGGAGGTTGCGGGTTCGATCCCCGGCCAGGTCATACCGAAGACTTTAAAAATGGTACTAGCTGCTCTTTTGCTTGGCGCTCAGCATTAAGAAAGTAGAGCTAGAACTGGTCAACTCAGTGTCAGTATAATGTGACTGGGTGGAATATCATGTCAGAGTGTCTGTGGCGTGATATTTCAGTGAGACAGCACTCAAATAGTGAGCATTGAGCTCCCTGCCACATCCAGACACCGTCGCGATATGACTGAAAGATTGTTGAAAGCGACGTTAAGCCCAAATCAAACAAACAGTTGTCGGTGTCAAACACCAAGGCTTCTAAGCTAGTGAAACATCATACACTGTAACACACATCCACCATGACCTTGACCTTCTTTTCACACATGACTGAACAATGTTCAAGTTGTGCATTTAGCATCGTATCTCAAACACAGAAGCTATAGGCTAATGAAACTTCATACACACTTTGATGATGCAAAAGGAGGCAAAACATGTACTTACAGGGAATTCTTGTATTTTCAGCCTTTTTGGATTTCACTACACTACAGTTATTCTTCAGCCTGTATTCAGGTCTACCATCTTCATTATCACCTCTAGTAAGTAAATTTGTCTTCTGATTTTGTTGTACCTGCTTTAGTAGATGCCTTGTAAGCATCAGGCTTCCATCCATCCCACCACTCTTAGCTCCTGTCAAGGCTTCTTTTTTTTCTTTTTTTTTTTCCGAAGAAATAAGTCTTAAGAAAACATTTGAATATTTTCCTCATTTTTTTGCCAAAACATATGTTGTGGTACTCACAATATTATGCTTTCTTAGGAAAATAATAAAAATACTCTTTATCTGGAGCTTTGATAAACTGCCATATTTTGGCTACCGTAAATGAAGGTGATGTCAAACTTCATTAGTGCATGCCCACTGTCAGTCAAGGGTACTTCCCACAACACTAGAACAATGTGATCTACTTCTGTTAAAAGTATCCAGTCAATGCAGTGTTGTGCGTCGCATCTTATCTTCTGTGGGCCCGAGTGATGTCATATTTCAGACGAATTGTTAAGGAGGAGTATTTGGTGATAATTCTGAATAATTTTTCTTATTTCTCCATAAAAACATACGTTGTGGGTACTCATTAGAAGCACAGTGACAGGATTGGAAAAACGCTGCATAAAATCTACATATCTGCAGTGGCTATTTCACTCCGGTGAGTGAGCTGTGGCCTTTGGGCCCCTTGTTGTTAAATGTTCTGTAGTGTTTCACTTACAAATGTTTTTTTCTTTTAATAACTATATGTAAGTTATATTCTGTTAAGTTTGGGTAACAGAGTTGCCACCATTTTGGGAAAGGGTTTCCAGCTCTGCTTACCATTTGTTTTTTGTTGTTTTTTTTTTGTTTGTTTTTTTTGTGGCTGTTTAATTGTATTTGTCTGTCTTTCCCTTTGATGTTGAGAACTCGATGTGGATCAGATTGTATCGGTTCCTGAGTTCTAATATTTACTTTGTCTGGAGCTATATATATATATAAGATGCACAACACACGAAAAGGACCCTTATATAATTTGCGGACAATGCAGGCCCTGATCAGCCTGCGCATAAGTGCAGGCTGATCTGGGCTTTCGTTGCCCGGTTACAGAATCAGTGGATACTGTAGTATATGTTGACGAACAGCAAATGCCCAAATTAGACTGCACAGATATGCATGCTGATCTGGACCTACATTATCCACAAATTGCATAAGTGGGCCTTTTTGTGCGCTGTATATCATATTGCATACCATAACATTTTTGTTTTTTCTGTTTTCAGGCATTATCATGTCTTGTACAAATAGCATCAGTCCGCCGATCGTTATTTAATAATGCAGAAAGAGCAAAATTTCTAAATCAAATAGTTATGGGGGTGAAAGACATTCTGGAGAACCCACAGGTTCAAGGACTTTCTGATCCAGGAAATTATCACGAGTTTTGTCGTCTTTTAGCACGATTGAAGTCTAATTATCAGTTAGGAGAGTTAGTGAAGGTAGATAACTATCCACAAGTGATAAAACTGATTGCGGAATTCACAGTCACAAGTTTACAGGTAGGTATAAATTCTTTTGTCAGCAGTGTTTGTGTATTTTGTCTGTTTATAAGTAGTAAAAACATACCTTTAGACATAGCTCGACATGACCTTAAAGGCTCCATGTTCCTCAAAAATAGACATTTTTTTCCAAGAAAGGTTTAATAAGTTTTATTAATACTATAATATAATGTAGCACCTGACAGCCTGTAAAATTTCAGTTTTTTGTTTTTGAACTGGATCAAAAATGAAACGATTTTTTATCGTATCTCTGAATTAATGCAACATTATTTCAAGACGGTTAAAATAAGAACAAAGAATATGTTGAAATAACCTTTATCAACTCTTCCTGAGTGTTTTAACAAAGTAATAACTATTCACAGTGTTTAACATACACATAAAATAATTTGTGGCGTAAAGGTTGCAGATCAGTGGTTGGAAATTCGAAGAGATGCAATCAATAAGGAGATGCTTTCTCATCTTTTATCCCACTGGTTTCTACATAGAAACCACCGCAAAGCAACACGGTGTATACACATGATGCTTGCTAAACAACATGGTACATACACATGCTGTTCTATTAAACAGCACACCGCAAAGTATCACGGTACAGACACATGATACCCGCCAAAACAAAACTCCGCAAAGCATTCCGGTATGTACACAGAATGCCCGCTAAATCATATACACCACCGCTGAGTAAATGGTACATACACATCTACCAGCAAACTGTTGGATGAGAAAGCAGCTCCCAAATATATAACAAGATTTCAGTCAGAATCACATCCCTTCAGAATTTTCCGCCACCCCCAATCAGCAACAGCTAGATTGCATACTAGACTGGAATGTTCCTGCCCATGAGTTATCCAAATAATCCACAGATTTAAAAACAGCTTAGTCTTTCTGATATTGCAATTTATACTTAACACTCATGTATCTGATGATACACTGTAGAACATTAAAGCAGCATAACTGTCTTTCACCAAAATATAACACCATTATTTAATCCACCAGGCAGGAGAATGAAAGGACATGGATGACTGTTCTTTCTGAAATTATAAAAGAAACTGGGCGGCAGTATCCTACCACAAAATAATGACAAACATTGACATAATTATTTATTTTAACCATCTGAAATAATACATAGAGCTACTGTTCTTTAGCTGCAATACTAAATGGTTATTAGTGAATTAAGAATAAAAATTGGGAGGGAGGGCGGGAAAACTTTTTCCTTGCTGCAGCAATCAGCTGTCGTCAGAAAGAGGCTGTTGCACTGGGACCCAGCTGTGCAAAACACATTCAGTATGTCTACATATAAGCCTGGAACCAATCCTTTACAGTGCTCAAAGGACATGTGTACTGAAATGACCTTACAAGTTGGTACAGTAATCAAAGTACTGAAACAACCCAAATTACCAAAAATGCGAACTGGACTTACTATTTTAATGCTGAAATAAATGGAGCCTATTGTAGATCAATATGCTGTATTATTTCAAGACGGTTAAAATAAGAACAAAGAATATGTTGAAATAACCTTTATCAACTCTTCCTGAGTGTTTTAACAAAGTAATAACTATTCACAGTGTTTAACATACACATAAAATAATTTGTGGCGTAAAGGTTGCAGATCAGTGGTTGGAAATTCGAAGAGATGCAATCAATAAGGAGATGCTTTCTCATCTTTTATCCCACTGGTTTCTACATAGAAACCACCGCAAAGCAACACGGTGTATACACATGATGCTTGCTAAACAACATGGTACATACACATGCTGTTCTATTAAACAGCACACCGCAAAGTATCACGGTACAGACACATGATACCCGCCAAAACAAAACTCCGCAAAGCATTCCGGTATGTACACAGAATGCCCGCTAAATCATATACACCACCGCTGAGTAAATGGTACATACACATCTACCAGCAAACTGTTGGATGAGAAAGCAGCTCCCAAATATATAACAAGATTTCAGTCAGAATCACATCCCTTCGGAATTTTCCGCCACACAAACCAATAATTTGGTTTGCCCCAAAATTCCACCGCAAACAAAACTGGTGTTCACAACTGATCCTGCAGAGCCTCCCGAATGTCTAACATTAAAATATCAGAACCAATATCAGATAGATGTACGCCATCTGGTTTATATAAGCCCGGTGTGTCAGATGTAATTTCTGGATGATCAATAAAGACCCCCCTACCATTGTATTTTATAAAGCGACGAATCACTCTATTAATGAATTTTCGTTTGGATTCCATTTTGTCTGGAACCTGTGTTCCTGACCATACAATACGAGGCAACATAGCAGAAACGAAAATGGCACTGCTAGTGAATGTTTGAACTAGATTACTTAAGTCATCCTTCATATTATGGATCAAGACCACCCCTTTCTGATAAGCTAAGTCATTGGAACCAACATGAACCACTATTGCCTTTGGAGCAGCATTATGGAGAGCAGCATACTGAATCTTTGGTAGAAGCTGTTGCCATTTCATGCCGCCCTGACCCATCCACTTGACTTTCTGAACTTTGGAAGCGCCAACCGTACTTTCAAGCTGCCTGGTTCTGGCTCGGGCTGCTAATCTATTTATGTAGGAGTCCCCTACCAACCATACATCTGGAAATCAAAATTTATGATGCAAATTATCAATAGGGCTAAGGAGCAATGAGCAAGTCCGCTTTATTGTCTTATGTACTTGAGAAATGAATTGGACTGCCATCTGCCCATTTTCTTGATAGTCTCATACGATACGCCTTTGCTGGCTAACCACGAAGCGGCCCCAATACGGAAGGAATGCGTTCTGAAATGTGTTGTTGGTAGATTCAGAGCAGTTATAGCTTTATTTAAAACTGCCCCAAATTGATATCTTGTAAGAGGTTGCCCATTAATATGACAAAAAAGATATACTGATTTGTGAGGTCTAATTTTGAGAAACGCTTCCATGGCCAATAATGGACATTCTGTAGATTCAATAGCTGGAATGTCAATTATATATGGTTTTCCTGTTTGATTGCATTTGGCCTTACGCTGGCGGATTCGTAAAATATTTTGCCCAGCTTTGGTGGTACATAATACATCAGATACTTGCAATGGTTGATCAGGTTGCTGTGACGATGTAAATACCAACTCACTAACACGGAACAAACCAAAAAATGCCAAACGGTAAGCTGCTCTAAATAAAAGTGTTTCATACTCAGAAATGCAGATATTCCCCAAAATTTTACAAATAGCAACCAGAGTATTATACATAATTGGCATACGGTTATCAGGATTGGCTCTAAGACGCTTGTAGCCTTCAAGCATTTTTGAAATGGCAAAAGTGGAAGTGTTATCAAAATTATGGTTAATTTTATGTTGAAAGCTAATAGCAGATATGTGCATGGCAGCTGTTGATGGGGCATAACCATTGTGGAAAAGATAAGTAATATAAGCATGAATATGAGTTTCAGGTACTGGCCACTGCAAAGGGAGAGCATAATTAGATCTAAAAGTTGAAAAGTTTGCCAATGCAGTAGCATATGCATGACGGGTATTAACTGACAAACTTGCAGTCACAAGCTGGTGGGCTCCTGATTGAAGACGCTCCAATGATGGTCTGGAACAGGCTCTGGCTCTGGTTCGGCTTCTGGGGCCAACTGTCGAAAGCGATTCATCTGCAATCGAGATAAACTGTCCGTCACGGCATTCCGAGAAGTTGATAAATGTTCCGCTTTGAGAACAACATTCAGCTGCAAACATTTTAATGTAATGATTCTGACCAAGACCATGACATACTCTGCCTTTGACGTTTGCGAATTCAAGATATGAACAACTGCCTGATTGTCACATTTGAATAGAATCTTTTTGTTGCTGAGATGCTGACCCCAGATTTCAAGAGCAACAAAAATGGGGAACAATTCAAGTACTGTAATGTCATCAGTAATACCGCGGTGAAACCATTCAGCAGGCCACAGACCATATGTCCATTTTCCCTGAAAATAAGCTCCAAAGCCTTTACCATAACTTGCTGAACTGTCCGTAAACAAACATAAGTCAGCATTTGACAGCCAAAACCTGTCATGAAAGACAGAGACACCATTAAACGATTTGAAAAATGTCAGCCATGTTTGCAAATCTAACCTCATTGCCTTGGAAATCCGAATATGATGATAAGGCTTTGTAATACCCCTTGTAGCATTTATCAGCCGGCGGCAAAAAGGACGACCAGGAACGATAGCCCGGCACATGAAATTCAGTGAGCCAAGAAGAGACTGCATAACCTCCAGTGTAATACTGGACTTATGTAATATTTCTTCAATAAGACTTTGTAGTTTCATAATTTTGTCCTTTGGAATTCGTACCTCCATAAGAATTGAATCAAGTTCAAATCCCAAGAAAATGATGATTGTTTGAGGCCCTTCTGTCTTTTCATCTGCAACAGGCACGCCCATTTTTCCACAAGTCTTGAAAAAGGAAGTCATAATTTCTTGACAGTCAGTTGTGCCAGCTTCACCCCCAAACAAAAAATCATCCAAGTAATGTTCAAGTTCACCCACTGTGCATGATTCTCTTACAGCATAATGTAAGAAATGGGCAAATTTCTCCCATAATGCACATGAATATGAAAGTCCAAAAGGTAAGCAACGGTCAAAGAAGTATTGACCATCAAACATAAAACCTAACAGGGGAAAATCATCTGGGGAGATAATCATTAGGCGAAATGCATTTTTTATATCAGCCTTGCCTAGCAGAGCACCTTTTCCCAATTTCTGAATCATTTTAACAGCTTGATCAAATCTAGTATATTGGACACTGCAAAATTCAGGGTCAATATAGTCATTGATTGAATCCCCCTCTGGATATGATAGATGGTGTATTAAACGATATTCACCTGGCTGTTTTTTGGGTACCAAACCCAGAGGAGAAACCCTAAAATCAGTGAAAGGTACAGTTTGAAAAGGGGCCAGCAACTCTTCCTGCTTCCAATTCTTTCGTGATTTTTTGCCTGACAATATCAGGGGCTTTATTTGCTGAAGGTAAATTTTTTGATATGACCAATTTTCGAGGACCTTCAAAGTTAATGTGAAAGCCATTTTTAAACCCATTTTTCAACTCTTCCGCTGTTTGTCTGTCTGGATATTCTTGCAATTCCTTCTCAAAGGCAGATAAATCTACAGGAGTGGAGCCGAGCTCAAATTTATTTCCGTTTGAATGAACCACGAAAGGAGGACCTTTGAGTGTGATCTATTTCAGTGTTCTTATTTGCAGTGAATGCATTCTGTTGTAAATTTTGACTGTGTCTGGGACATTGGTTTTCAGAATGGTCCCCCTTACATGCCAAACAAACATGAGAAAATCTACAATTTTTGAAATAGCATTTGCCTTTGTTATAATCAAAACATACGCCAAGTGCAAGACGAGACTGATTTGAGTGGCCAGCAAAGCTAGGCTTAGATTGAAAGGTAGTTGTTTCTAGCTTGTTTGTGTTTGTCATTAATTTAAGCCACAAATCTGAATAAATTTTATTCCACGGCTCCTGTTTTAAAGCTTGCCTTGTCCTAAATTCAGCATCATATTCTCGCCATGCTAAATTTTGACACCTGCTTTCAGCCTCTCTGATGGTGCTCAGGTACTGAATTAATTCAAAAACTTTATCCTGATACTTTTTCAAATATATATTCATGAATATTAAAAAAGCATCTGTCCACTCCCTGATATTGGTTATTTCTTTTAATACTTTAGGGCGTGTTTGAATTTGGCCATGTTCATTTATAAATAAATTACCAGATTCCTCCCCACGCCTTTTTTGATTTTTCTTTAACAGAGAAGCCAAATTTATATATTCATTTTTCCATATCTTAATACAAATATCTTGCGGAACATGCATCGCAATATCATCATCAGCACAACGTACATCCGGCATCTGAAAGTCAGACTGAGTGTTTTGTGCAATTGTTTGTGCTAGAGGGGTCCCCTGAACCCCCAAAGCACTAGTCCAAGTATTTAACATACTGGACCCTGTAGCATTAATCTCAGGTGAGTATGACACTTGGTTACCTGACTGTTGAACCCCGCCATCACCACATAACCTTACAATTTCTAGTGTTCCTGTTGCCCCCGGTTGAGGGCATGGCTCATTTGCTGCTGTTTGTTGCTGATTTTGTTTTGCTTGGCCCCTAGCCTGACCCTTCCTAGCCCTCTTTCTAGGTGGCATGATTATGGAGGCACCAAGATAATCTCAAAATTGGGCTTGAAATGTTCGAAAAGTTGAAAAATTTGCCAAAAAACTGGACTGAAAACTTTTTCCTTGCTGCAGCAATCAGCTGTCGTCAGAAAGAGGCTGTTGCACTGGGACCCAGCTGTGCAAAACACATTCAGTATGTCTACATATAAGCCTGGAACCAATCCTTTACAGTGCTCAAAGGACATGTGTACTGAAATGACCTTACAAGTTGGTACAGTAATCAAAGTACTGAAACAACCCAAATTACCAAAAATGCGAACTGGACTTACTATTTTAATGCTGAAATAAATGGAGCCTATTGTAGATCAATATGCTGTATTAATTCAGAGATACGATACAAAATCATTTCATTTTTTATCCAGGTCCAGAACGAGAGACTAACTGAAGTTTTACAGGCTGTCAGATGCACATTTTATGATCGTACTTACACATTATAACAGTTCATTAAATTTTCATTGGATAAAAAAGTGTCTGTTTTTGAGGAATATGGAGCCTTTAATAGTGTTGACAAAAAGAAATCAAGCAAACAATATAGACTCAGATCAGATGCCATAGAACATCTGACTGGGTCTACCCTGTTGACCACTCATCCAGCAGTTTTTAGCCACCTCAAGAAGTAGATAATGGACTTGTCCAGGTTTTGGGATAAGTATGGTAAGGAGTGAAGGTGTTCAGATATTTGGAGTAAATGCAGAATTATGAAAATAAAGGATATTGATTAGATTCAGCATGGAAGTATGATAGAATGAGGTATATTGTGAACAAAGTATTTTCCTATTAGCAAACCAGCAAATACATCCTATTAGCAAACCAGCATATACAACCCTTTTGAACAATAACATAAATTGCAACACTGTCAGACCTCTTAGCCTGGTTCAAATTATTCTAATTGGGCTCCTGATCACAAAAGACTGAAAGTTTGAACATAATCACATAACATTAATTAGATACATAATCACGTAACATAATTAGATAAGACGTCTAAACAGAAAACAAGCAACCTGCATGGACCCATATCTTGCTGCAATCAGTCATATTTCTAGAAGTTGCTTCTTGAACTGAAAAGTGTTAATATTTTTCTTATCCCTTTATGAAAACATGCATGGTTGTACTCACTAGAAGCACCTCTTTGAGGGAATATCCACAATGCAATTTTTTCATGGAGAAATAAGAAAAAAGTTGTAGCGTATGACATTTTTATTATCATTTTTCATAGAAAACAAGGCCTTATATTTCATGTGAATTGTCTGCTAAACAGATGATTCACATCAAATGCCAAGCTTTATTTTTTCTGAACAATAAAAATAGAATGTTGTCTACTGGAGTTGTGACTGCTTCTTAAAAATGCCAGATTGCAGCTATAGTAAATAAGAAGTATCAACAAAAAAGGGCCATCTGCTCTAAGCAAAATTGAGAAGGCCCAATGGAGCAGGCAAAACCAGACAACCAAACTTCACATTTTCATAGCTCCAGATAAGAGGAGTATTCAGATTATTTTTTTCTTATGCCTATGTTGTGGCTCCTTGGCGACCAGGGCCCAGTTGTTTAAAACTAACACTGTCATTAGTTAACTTATCGTTAAAACTTTGATCATTAAATATGGCATATATGCTAATATTTTTGCTGAAAAAATGTGAGTCACATTTTGCGAGTAGCTTTTGCATTTGCATTATTCCTTCAGAAAAATACCTGTGAATTAGATATTGTACTTACTAGAACAGTAAACATTTTGACCACTAACGAGCTCATTAAGCTAATGATGCTTTGAACAACTGGGCCCAGTATAAATTCTAGTTGGACTGTTGTTGTGCAGGCTGATTTTGGTCAAGTATTTCTATGTCCGTTTGAAGGGACTCATATTTCCCATTGCTGTGTTAAATTTTCAGATGTGGCAGTTTGCTCCTAATAGTGTCCATTACCTCTTGAGTTTGTGGCAGAGAATGGTGGCTTCAGTGCCCTATGTGAAAGCCTCAGAACCCCACCTTCTAGAAACTTACACACCTGAAGTCACTCAGGCTTATATCACATCACGGCTAGAATCTGTAACTGTTATAGTGCGGTAAGTTCTCTGTTGTTGTTTTATCTTGGCAGCCTGGAACTGTTGAAAGATTTTGACCTTCACATTGTTTGTATCATTCCCAGATTTAGTGTTAGTAAATTGTGTCTTGTCACAAAAAGATACTTTTCACAAACAGAAGAGGGCCAACCTTGCCAGGAACAATGCTATTTAAAACTTTTTGCAATTTGTTTACACATAAAGAAGTAATGTAATTCTCCAACCTTTCTTGTAGAACCCCATTGCTCAATTCTCTGGTAGGATAAAGCATTTTGGGCTGTGTTTTTCCTTATAGAAAGAGCTACAAGTATTAATGTGGAAGGACAAAAAATATTATTAAAAAAGAAAGGAAAATATTGGTCAAAATTGAGGATATGCAAAGAAAAGATGTGGACAAAATATATATGGAAGCTTGAAAGAAATGTAACTCTCCACTCAGAATCTTTTCTACATATCTCCAGAGAAGGCACTTTTTTCCTCAGAAAATTGTTGATATTTTTCTTATTTTTTCTTTAAAATAGATGTTAACCCTTCTCTTGCTGAACACGGCATGCCCTGTCTTAGCAAACAGTGTAGATCCAGATCAGTTGGCTTCTGAAGAAGCCAACTGATCTGGATCTGCACTGTTTGTCATTAAAATGCGAATTTCTATCAAAAACCTAAAAAGTAATCTGATTGGCTGGAAATTAGAAGTGGGCGTGGCATCTTAATTTATTCACCATGACAAGAGTTAAGATACTTATTAGAAGTGTTTCAGCAAGGTGCTTCTAATAAGTACCCACAACATATATTTTCGTAGATACATAAGAAAAAAAAGTCCAGATACCCTCTCTTATCTAGAGCTATGAAGGTAAAACTAAAATCAGATTTAAAAAACTTTGAAGCTATTATATCTTACAGTGATGGTTTAGAAGATCCATTAGAAGATAATGCACTTATTTCCCAACAGCTAGAACAATTATCAACAATAGGGCGTTGTGAGTACGACAAAACGTGTGCTCTCTTAGTTCGACTGTTTGATGAGTCGGCTCAGAGGTACCAGGAACTAGTCTCTTCTGGAACACAGGGTGCAGAGGTCACTGTTCAAGAAGGTAATATAAGCTTGATGATATTTACCCTAAGTATTTTGACAGGCTGGGATTCATAGTGCAATCCGTTGCATGTCTGACGGCAGATTCAGCGGTCGAAAGTTTGAATCCCAGCTGGGCCACATAACTTGAGTAGAGATTGATCATTAAATATATTCTACACTCATTCTCCCACTTCTGCTGATTGAAGTTGGTCATTTGTCAGTTACTGGTGCACAAAGTACTGGGCTCAGTTATTCAAATTTAATGAACTTGGTAACTAACGTGACATTAATATTTCAATCTTGAAATATGGCAAATTGCATTGCAAAAGCTACTAACATTTTTGCAGCATGAATGAATATCAATGTGTTTGAAAATACCTTAGTTGCAACAGTTTAATGAGTTTGTCATTAATGAGCTTGTTAAGCTAACAATGCTTTGAACAGCTGGGCCCTGGTTAACTCCTTAGAGGAGCCTGCCCAGGAAAAAGTTTGACAGCTCTGACCAGCTCGACATGACCTTAACAGTGTTGACTGAGCCATAAAAATGAGCAAAAAGTATTTGATCAGCCAGCATAGCTACAGTTAAGACACTTTTTTCAACCGAAAATGACCGATATTTTTCTCCACAAAAACATGTATTGTGGTTACTCATTTGAAGTGCCTCGGCAAGGCGCTTCTAATGAGCACCCATGTTTTTTTTGTGGACAGATAAGAAAAATATTATGTGGATACCCCATCTTATCTGGAGCTATGAGCCAAGCTGTTACTATCATCAGGACATACAATCTCTTCTTCATTAAATCTTTTTTACCAAGTCAAGGTATCTGAAGATACAAGTGAACACTGAAAATTGTGAATCACAACACTCATTGTCATGGAAACAAGAAAAAACAGATTATATATATAAACATAGATGAGGCTTTTTTTTTTTTTTTTTTTTTTTGTCCAACCCAAAGTATTGATATTTTTCTTAAATCACCATGAAAACATCTATTGTGTGTACTCATTAGAAGCGTCTTGCAGAGGTACTGCTAATGAGTACCACAACATACGATTTCTAGCGATATAAGAAAAACATCTGTGGATATCCCCTCTTCCCCTCTTATCTGGAGCTATGAATATAAAGGAAAAGTAAATGAAGGATAGCTGGTTATTAAAAATATGAAAATAAATGAATAGTTTGAATTAATGGTGTGTTTCTTGGATTAGTTAAAAACAAAAAATCAGGGCCCAGTTGTTCAAAGCGTTGTTAGCTTAATGAGCTCGTTAAGGGTCATTTCGTTAACCGTTTTAGCGGATTCAATATACAGTATTCTGATATTTTTTGCTGAAAAAATGTGAGTAGCTTTTGCACTGCAAAAGCTACTCACATTTTTTCAGCAAAAAATTTCAGCATATTTGCGTATCACACGATGTAAATTTTAACAAATCGTTAACTAACAACGTCGTTAGCTTTGAACAACTTGGCCCAGTTGTGGTAGATAATTTCGAGAGGGCATTTACTACATATGCCACTAAATAAATGTATGTGTTTAATATATTTCAGGTCGTTTGTCCTGGTTGGTGTATATAATAGGTTCTGTGATAGGAGGTCGTGTCTCATTTGCTAGTACAGATGAACATGATGCCATGGATGGGGAGTTAGTGTGCAGGTAAATTCTTTGTACGGCCCGTGAAGCATGAGTTGCATCTAAAGGAATTGAGTTGGGTAATTCTTGCATTTTTAAAATTTTAGCATAGCGTTTTAGGGAGTTTTGGAGTTTCGGACAAAATGAACTTGATCAAAAGCCTCTGGAGTCTGGAGACCCTTAAAAGGGTAACTGGCAAACAGTACAGACTCCTTTGTTTGCAAATAGTTCAACCATATTTCTCCAGGAATTCTAAATCACGTAGCCTGACATACCTTAAATCAATAATAGAATCTTTTGATATAGTATGTGGGGGAGTTCATTCAGTCTACAATGGGTTAAACTTGGCAGTACTGGCTGAAGAATTGAGCTTGTGAATGTTTTAATAGTATTGATAGATAAGCGCGATAAGAAAATTACTGTTCTCATTTTTTCACGAAAACGTCTGTTGTACATTCTAGGGATACTGTTTGCTCACAGACAAGAGGGGCCATTTTTTTTCAAATTTTACTGGAATTGATCCAGAATAGTAACTCCCTATACCATTTTGTAAACTGAAGGACAATTTTGCCCATGGCCATTTCCAAATTTATCCCTGAGGTTCTCAGTAGAAGTGCTCAGAGAGTGGTAATAATTAGACCGCTTACACTATACCCTCTAGCTGGAACTATCAGTGAATATAATCCTATATTAATATTGATACTGTTTAAATAAAAATCCAAAAGGTTGCCTTTGGAAACAGAAAACACAGAAGAATGAAAATTTGAGACTTAGTTTTATTAGCTCATGCTGGGTAAATTTGCATGCGTTTTTGTTGACTGTGGATTTTTTTTTTAATTAAAGTTTCAAAAAAATCTTTCAGGAATACCATCTGATTGTCAAACAGTTTGGATCCAGATAAGGCCCGACACTTTGAGGGGCCTGATCTGGGTCCAAGCTGTTTGCAGAGGTTATCAGCAGATGACAAAAGTCGCCAATAATGGGGAAAGAGTTCAGCCTCTTCACATACAGTAGTGTAGTTTTCGAGGCTATATAAGCTCCCTTTAATCCATATGAGTTTTCTTAACTGTTACCACTCTGGGCTAACTCAGTAGATTACAAATTGATATTTTTCTTATTTTTCCCAGAAAATGGGCTTTGACAGTTCATGCAAACTGTCTCATAAGGAGTTAGTTTGCGTCAGATGTCAAAGCCTATCTTCTAGGAAAAAAATGAAAACTATTTAAAAAATGCCATCTGCTGAAATTTTTACCCAGCATGCTAAGCATTAAATGTGAATGTTTCTTTTGTTGTTGTTATATGAGATTTTTTTTTAATACATTCCAGAGTGTTACAGTTAATGAACTTAACAGACTCAAGGTTACCACAAGGTGGATGTGAGAAATTAGATCTAGCAATTCTTAGTTTCTTTGAGCAATTTAGAAAAATTTATGTAGGGGACCAAGTACAGAAATCATCTAAGGTAAGATCATTTTCAATGCCCTGTTCATTTCACATTCTAGGAAAATTCAGCAAGTTACACATATGATCCTATTTCTTATTTTTTTTCCAGAAAAAAAGAGTTTGACATTTCTTTAGGATTCATTACACGTGAAATGACACTGTATTTTCTGAGAAAAATAAGAAAAATATTTCAAACTGCTGCATGTTACACAGGATATTGTCAGGTTACCTATCAGGGCTCTAAATAAGATTTTGGTACAATGAGTATTTTATTCCTTGCTTTAAAGCTTCACCCTCGGGGGTGGTCGGGAGGTGCGAAGGTGCTGTGTATCTTACATCACCGGGGCGTCCAACTGATATTGGCTTACAGTTGGGCAAGGCCTGCTATCCTTGTAGTGGGTAAGGGTAGAGGGGGAATGTTTTTATTTCTTCTGTTTCTTCACTTTCATTCCTGTTCCTCTTTCTTTCCTGTCCATCTCTTTCATCTCCTCTACTCTCTCTTCTATCTCTTTTCTCCCTTTCTCTGGGAGACGACACAAAATGACCCTCAAGGGTTGACGTGTCGTTAAACCCCAACACAATCAATCAAAAGCTTCACCCTTAAAGCGCCAATCACAACTATTGTCGTCTGCTTTGTCATCTGCTTGTGATTTTAAAAATCATTTTTGCAAACAGTGTGGACCCAGATAAGACTGCTCCTTTAGGAGCAGTCTGATCTGGGTCCACACTGCCTGTATGCAAAAATAGGTTTGAAAAGTTTGCAAGACTATTCAGCAGACGACATAAACAGACAATATTTTCAGATGCACGTTTTCTTGGCACTTTAATGGTTAATGCTGAAATGCCCATTTGCAATTGCTTAACCCTTAAAGCACCAAGCGAAACAGTAGGATACTAAATTCTTTTTTTTTTTTTTAGCAAAAATAAGGCTTGGCATTTCATGTTAATTGTCTGCTAGCAGACAATTCACATGAAATGCCAAGCTTTATTTTCTCTGACAAGAAAAAAAAAAGCAGGATACCATCTGTTGCATTTGTCATCAGCACTTTAAGGGTTGAGCTCTTCCTGATCTAATGTACTGATACTGCTCATAAAAGAACCAATAAAAATTGCTTCATAAAAATGTAAAGTTCACTGAAAATGTTTACCCCTTAAATTTGATTTCACTGCTGAAATTCAAAATTTCATTAAGTATTTTTACCCTCTCAACTTCAATTTCAATGCCGATTTTCAAGAAATCAATGCTGAAATACGAGGTCTAACTATATTATCCTATATTTTAGCAAAACACCAATAAATACCTGTATTTTGGCCTTTGGGCCAGCCAGAACTATTTAACTATTTATCGTCATTAAAAGAAGTTCTTGGGAATGGAAAACTAAGCATTTTTTACCTGTGCTAGTTTGGCTTCCAGAAAGCAGTTTGTTTAGTTTTAAAGCAAGCTGCAAAAATATTCTTTGGTAATATGTTATAAAATCCTTTTTGTCATTATTACTAGTGTTTAAAATAACATATTGTATAAATGAGGCATCTGTCTATCTTCAGATTAAGGATTTTTGATATATGTTCCTGCATGTATTTCACATAAGGGTGTACTTACATTAGGAACTGTTCTTGCATTATTATAGTTCTTTTTCTTAAATGTTCTGTCCTGTTCCACTACCAAAGGTTTTTCTTTTAATGATTGTATATGTTTAAAATATATTCAGTTAAGTTTAGGTGGCAGAGTTGAGGGTGGGGTAGGGGCCGCTGGCTCTGCTTGCCATCTGTGCTTTTGTGAATGTATAATTTTGATTGTCTTTCCCTTTGATGTTGAAGTCTTGATATGTCTTGATTGCATTGGTTACTGCTGTTCACTTATTGCTTTGGTATCCTTCAACCTGGTTTAGAGGGTACTGACATTTTTGGTTCTTATGCCAATTTTCAAAGGGCCAATCAAGATTTCCATAGAAAATTATTCAAATTTTAAGGGCTATCCTGGCCTCTTTTCCCCCATTTGAGAGGACAAACCATAATTTTAGGTGGATAAGTGGCCCCATGGCACCCTCTTGGGACTACACTGCAGCTTTGTATTACCTGACAGGAACCTCTGACTGAAAAATAACTCTTCTGATGTCACCTTCGTTTCTGACAAGCTGTGTGTGAAGGTCACAAATCAAGGCAGCGGTATTCATATACTTTGGAATCATTGCCTTTTCCCTGTATTTCTTCGAATAAAAATTAGCTGTGCACTGAATGGTGTAAAGAAATAAAGTTTTTGTCCCTTCAACTTTACCTATAATTTCCTATATTTTCATTGCCAAAATACCTGCAATTTTAGATTCTACCTATATTTTGACCGCCAAATGTCACTTGACACCCTGCATGTATTTGCTGAATTTATACCAAGTCGTTAAGCTTATATTGAATGCTAATACTTTATATTAAAAAAATACAATAAATATGAAATAAAAAAAAAACAACTCAAGTTTTGCAAAAACTGTTTGTGAATTACTAATGAGATGAGGACCCAAAACAACTCTTTTCATGGAGAAAAAAATATCAGTACTTTTCAGTTGAAAAAACAGTATTAATTCATAAAGTCAAAACATATAGTATTGAATTAAAAATATACTAGAAGTGCATCCAAAGGACACATATGCCTCGGCCTAAAAAACTTAAACGCAAGTTGCTAATGCCTGATGGAGATGGACGGAAGGACAGATGGACATAGGTAACACTATATGCCCTTTCCACCATTCTTCGAATGGCGGGGGCATAAAAATTTCCATGAAAGACTTAAGTGGTAGTTGTGTTAAGTGAAGCCATGATATTTTTCAGGTAGTAAATATCTGAAATATGTTGTTTGAATTTCTGCAGGTATATAGAAGATTATCTGATGTTCTAGGTCTCAATGATGAATCAATGGTTCTAAGTGTGTTCATTGGTAAAATGTAAGTTCATAGTCAGTGAGATAGGCACACAGAAATACCTATATATTAAACATATATAAACATGGTAGACTGTTTTCATGTTGTCCATCAGTATATCCGTCTGTTAGGTTTTGGTTTCTGAGCAGGGGGTATCTAATAAGCACTGCTTATTGACATTTCTTTTTGGACCTGTCAGCTCCCTGTCATACTTAATCCTAAAATTTTAACGTCCATTTGGCAACCTAATGAGAAACATCTGTATGGACCAACAGTTAAAGCTCCCAGCTATCGGGGTCAGAGACGCAGATGGACTGTCTGGTGCTCCTGCCACAGAGCTGCTTGTACATGAAGCTTCAGACGGGATCTGATTTTGTCATCTTGATTTGGGTAAAAGTCCCACAAAATCAGAGGCATCATCTGAATAAAACTGTATATTGCTGACTGGGACTTTATACTACAGCTCAACAAAAGCTATTTATTGACTTTGGATCACAAGGGCCAGGGTTTGAATCTTTCAGGGACTGGAAGCAATGCTGAACTTAGCTCCTAACTGTACAGTGCCTTTCATTATCATCCATCATCTACATATCATATATCTGACACTGTTGGAAGAGTTATAAAACACAAAATATTGTGACTGAATGGCAAACAATCTAGACCCTGATCAAATTCTTTTCTACATGTATCTACCTCTCTCTGGGAGATGGCTTGACATTACTGAAGTATTATTTACTGGGCTGTTAAATCTCAACTTGGACAAAACATTTTCTTCAGTTGCATCTGAAATGTCAAGCCCTTTCTTCAGATGAAATATCACTTGGTTGTTTCATGTCCGAATATGTGGGGTAAATACAGTGTGTTTGAAGCAACATGCTTGTGCATGTGTGTTAGTTTTGTCTTCATTTGGATCAAGTGAATGATGAAAATGGTATGGCTGTATGAAATTCAATGTTGTGAAATAAAAGTGTTCACACATTGTGGTTAGATAAACTGGCCACGCTGGACATGACCCCACTGGGATTGACTGGGCTGTAATACCTCAACACAAGCAAGCGTTTACACAGTCTGCAGAAATGAGTAATACTGTTACTGAGCTTTTAGTATTCTGCAGTGAGCTGTTTTAGAATTTTAGTTGTTCAGATGTATTTGTATGCGATTGATAGATGAAAAATTTCTTTGAGTATGCTTTGGTATTCTTACAGTCTGACATCTGCTCATTTAATCTGCACATTTTCTTGACCCTGAGATTTTGTGCAGACCATATTCTGAGATGCAAAGATAGCTCAAGGACTACCCAGTTTGCATATATATGGAGACCCTTATCACATAATATAGTCTATATATAAAACATATATGTAGGGTTCTTAAAAACATTCTCTTTGTGTCATAATCTAAAGAGGGGTGAAGTTTGGACAAAAAATACAATTTGCACTATATAGCAGGTTGTCTGACAAAATCTCCATACATGAATGGGCTGGGTTCAACAAAAATGTTGGACATGTAAAGGCCTTTATAGCTTCAGATAAGAGGGGTAGCCAGGTAAATATACTTTTATTTCTCCACAAAAAAATGTGCAGTGGGTACTCCTTAGAAGAGTCTCACCAGTTAGTTTCTGATGAGTTCCCACAACACATTTTCATGAAGAAATAAAATAAATCATTTAGGCTGAAAATAGCTTTTTATCTAGAGTTATGTATCGTGTGCTCAGTTGGATGCGTGTCCAACTGGTGATCGGGAGATCACTGGTTCTAGCCCCCCCACCAAGGTGTATGAAATGCAATATTGTACAACAAAGTATTTACACAATCTACAGAAATAAGCGATGATGTTTCTGTCAAAGCTATTTAATATTCTGCAGTAGTGTGTTTTAGAATTTTAGTTATTCAGATCATGTCAGGAGGTCGCTGGCTCTATCCTTGCCGGGTCTGGCAACATCCTTCCATGGAGATTTATCATGAATATTTTCTATGGTCCTCCTTCCGCTGATTCAAGAAAGGCAGTTTTCAGTTTCTGGAAAAAGAATGTGCACAAGGACTAAGCCTGCCCAGGAAAAGTTGGTTAGGTAAACTGACTGGCTTGACATGACCTTAATGGTATTGACTGGGCCGTTAAACACCAACCCAACCAAAGTGTCAGTAATATCTAGTCTTTGCTGTAAATGTATTCCTTGTCTATTTCAGAATAACAAATTTAAAATTCTGGGGTAGAAGTGAACAAATAATTACTAAAACACTACAGCTACTCAGTGACCTCTCTGTAGGATACAGTAGTGTGAGAAAGTTGGTGAAGTTAGAAGCTGTACAATTTATGCTCAATAACCACACTGTAAGTATAGTCAACTCTCATTATCTCGAATTCCAAGGGACCCTCTGAAACACTTCGAGATATCCGTACCTCGAAATACCAGAGTTGCAGAAGTGAGGAAAACAATAAATCGAACAAACACATTTAACAAATGAACAATTAATTTGATTCCTGAAGTTAGAGACATATTGAAAATATTGTGGAAAAGAGGAGAAATTGCTCCTTAGGAGCAATTTCTCCTCTTTTCCACAATATTTTGTTACCTGTTCTTAGATTTCCATGTTAAAAACAGGGAGCAGAATTTCACTTCGAGATAAGCGGTTATTCGAGATAAGCGAGGTCGAGATAACGAGAGTCGACTGTATATACACTTAGGGTGTCTACAATAGATAACTCCATTCTCCACCCAAGCGGCCAATTGTATGGCTATAAAAGGCCACGTAGTTCTCTATATCTGGCCAACCCTGATGACCTACAGAGAATTTCTTAAAGAGGAGTATTAGGTAATAATTCTGGGATCATTTTTCATATTACTCTGTAAAAAATATGCTTACGACATGAGTCACAACGAAGGAATAAAGCATAGCTGAAAAAAATTCCCGCCAGTCATGGGATTCAAACCCCATGTCTGGATAAAAATCCAGTGCTCTAACCACTGAGCCAAAGAGTTGACTCCCTGACAGTTGTCAGAGAGTGAATATATACCTACAAGCTATGCCAAATCTGCCAAGGCAGATTATCTAAGGTAGGAGTGCTAGACCTTAACAGTATAATGTGGGTACATGTTAGAATAACCTCATTTCGGCGCTTCTAATGAGTACCTACAACATTGTTTTAATGTAGAAATTGAGAAAATTATTCTAGAATTAGCACCAACATTTAGTCAGGCTGCTTAGCTCAAAATATCTAACAAACAAGAAATGATGTGTTAGAAAGCTTACAAACAATCTGTAATGAGGTTTCTACAAATCTTCTCAACTTCCACTATTTTACCAATACCTGGTGAATTTCTTCCAACTAAAGCAAAGCATAATATTAAAGTATTAATGGCTCGAGGAACTGATTACAGTTTCTCAGTAAAAGAAGGCTGTTGTGTTGGCACTTTCTTTATTATGGATTTGCTTCCCTCTGCTACTGAAGAAGATGCCATTTATCATAGTAACAGCTAAAGTGCTTTTTTCATCCAAAAAATGCTGGTATCTTTCTTATTTGTCGACAGAAACATATGTTGTGGGTATTCATTAGAAGCGCCTCACCGAGGCGCTTCTAATGATTACCCACAACATATGTTTTTGTCGAGAAATAAGAAAAATATTATGTGGATACTCCCTCTTATCTGTAGCTATGATTTATATTAGTAGAGTAGAAGGGATATCCATATACCGTAATATACGTAAGTATTGGGACGGGAAAAAATAATTAAATTTCTGGCTGTCCCAATACTTTGAAACACAAAAATTAATTATTTTTTTAGGTGTCCCAATACTTACGTCTCGTAGTTGAAAATGGCACCGATTAATGATGAAAAATGTGTCATATTTGTGTTCATTGTTTTGTGTATTTTCAGACCACTGTCTCGTTAACCTAATCTATTGTTAATATTGAATAAACAGATTGGCACTTATTTGTTTTGATTTATAATCCCCTCGTTTATCTATCATGTGTTGAAAGCGTCCAAGTGAAAAAAAAATAATCATATGCTGCTTCCCCGCTTTAAAGGTTAATTGCGCATAACCGTAGCGAATGCGGGGAACAATCTACCTGTTCTAAAAATACTGCCATTACATCGGGTGATGACGTTATTATTGGGGTTCGTCTCAACGATGTTTTGGGGTTCATCTCAACAGTGGTTTAGGGTTCCCCCAACGCTGTTTTGCATTAAAACGTTATCGGTAAACAATTCTGTCGAATTTCTTTTTATTATTATTATTTATTCATAGTTTTTTTTTTTCTTTTTTTGTTGTGTTTGTTTGTTTGTTTGTTTTTGTTTTGTAGAACTTTATTGATGCACTTGAGTTGCAAATTAAAACGTGACGTGTCACGTGACAACCACAAAATGGCGACGCATCCAGACTGATGCAAACGCATGTGCGTTTTCGTTTTTGCAGATTTCTTGAATAAATTTCATATTAATATTCTCAAAGAAAGGTTTCATTTATTTTCTACTTTCAAACCAGCCTGCCGTAGGAACCCCCTGTTGTATGCTTAGACGTAAAATATTGCGTGACATTACTTGTAAACAAAACAAAACACAAACCGAGAAAACAGTTTTACCCTGTTAACTAGATCATTATTTCACCCAAATGCACTGTCCCAATTCATATGGTACAAAAAATTACTGAAAATTTTAGCGATTTTTGATATGTCCCAATTCTTAGGGTGACGAAAAATAATTATTTTTACGAATCTTAAGGGTGTCCCAATACTTTAGGTGTCCCAATACTTAGGTATATTACGGTAATATTTTTCGTATATCTCGCCAAGGCGCTTCTAATGAATACCCACAACATATGTTTTCGTGAAGAAATAAGAAAAATATCTACTTTTCAGTTGAAAAAAAAATGCCTTGTATGGAGCATGTGACTGATTATCCATTTATCTAGCATTTATATGTAGCTTCATCTCCATTTCAGAGTGATCATTTTCCATTCCTTGGAATCAACTCTGGTAACAGTCCAATGGCTGATATGAGATGTCGGACAACATTCTACACAGCTCTTGGCAGATTACTGATGGTTGATCTTGGGGAAGATGAGGAGAGGTTTGAACAGTTCATGATGCCATTGGCAGGTAATGTTTTACCATTAACCCTTAAAGCGCCAATCACAACAATTGTCGTCTGCTTTGTCTTCTGCCAGTTACTTTAAAAGTTATTGTTGCAAACAGTGTGGACCCAGATCAGACTGCTCCTTTAGGAGCAGTCTGATCTGGGTCCACACTGTTTGCCTATATGCAAAAAGTATGTTTGAAAAGTTTGCAAGTAGATGCAGCAGACGACATAAACAGACGACATTTTCAGATGCAGTTTTTTTTTGGCGTTTTAAGGGTTAAATGGAATGGGCACACTTTTAGGGAAGGCAACAGTTTTTAAATTGTTTTTGCCTCCCTTCTGAAAACGGGTCTGCTCTAAAAAGAAAAAAAAATCAGGGCTCAGTTGTTCAAAGCATCGTTAGCTTAACAAGCTCACTAAAATGTTAACTGTTCTAGTAAGTAAAATATCTCATTCACAAGTATTTTTGCTGAAAAAAATGTGAGTAGCTTTTGCAAAAAGCTACATTTTTTCAGCAAAAATATTAGCGTATATGCCATATTTAATGATCAGAGTTTTAACAATATGTTTACTAACGACATGTTAGTTTTGGACAACTGGGCTCTGATTATTTCCTTGTAGTATACCTTTCAGAAGGGGCTTGGTATCCAGGAAGTAAATAGTCTAAAAAGTTGTCACCCTTGTAAAAAATGGCAAAAAAATCAGGGTTTGGGGCTTTTTTTCTCATCTGTCCCATTCTTCCTTTCTATCTCCATGTCTGGGAGACGACTTGACATGACTGAAATATTGTTAACAGGGCCATTCAACCTCAACTAACAGAGAAACATTTTCTGGTGTTGCAGCTCAAATGTCAAGCCCTATTTTCAGATAAAATATCACCTTGTTTAATGCTTTTGAAATGGCAGACTATATTTTGATACAATTTTCCTTGTACTTGCAGCAGGTAGGGGATGGGGCCATATAAATGTGTCATTTGTTTTGCCCGTCATTTGCTTTTTCCTTTCGATTTTTTCCCCCTATGAGCTCCATTTCTCCCTTTCTCTGGGAGACAACACAGAATGACTCGCAAGAGTCGATGTATCATTAAACATGTTACTGGTGAAAGAATGTGCACAATACTGGTTAACCACTTAGGGGACTAAACCTGCCCAGTAAATTTGTGGTTAGGTAAACTGTCCACGCTGGACATGACCCCATTGGGTTGACAGTTCCGTAAAACCCCAGTACTAACAAACAAACAAAATCATCAAAAGAACAACTTGCAAAAAGTTTCTTTTTTCTTTACAAAATGTGCCTGTGGACATGTGCACCCCAAGAAAGACTTGAATCAGCCTGTGCATCTGTAGAACCTTTGCTGTCGACTTGAAGAAGCCTTTGATACTTGGCTGTCCAGAGTGCCCAGCAAAAGTTCTTATCAGATTGCATGGATCAAAGCTCCATATAAGAGGGAGTAAAGGGTATTTCAGCGTTGATTTTTTGAAAATCAGCATTAAAGTTGATATTGAGGGTGTAAAAATACTCAATGAAATTTTGGATTTCAGCATTGAAATCAAATTCAGGGAGTAAACATTTGATAGAAAAAAATTCATTGTCAGAGTATCTTAGCTTCCTCTTTGAAGAGTCATATGAATTGTGTAGCAGACAATTCACATGAAATCCCAGGCCTTATTTTCTTTGATTTTTTTTTTTTTTTTTTAATGCTTCATTCTTGCTTCATGGTGCTTCAACTGTTAAGCATTGCAGATGTGTATTTCATTATTAAGCTTTAAAATTTGGGGTAAAATACTCATTGTACCTTAACCTTATCTAGAGCACTGATGGATGCATCTTAGTCTGTGCTGGTTACACATCTGAAAATACAGTTTCTCACAGAGTAGCAAATATAATGACACACACAATATAATAATAATAATATATATATATATATATTTACTTTTATATTTCAGCATTTGATTCTGTGAATAACATGCTGGCCAATGCAAACACACCAATAAAAGTGGAGGAGGCAAAGGTAGGTAGCTGTCTGTTTCTTGTCTGTGGTTAGCTCATCCACCATTTTATAAATCCCAAAGCTTTAGATGGTTACACACTCCTATTAATTTCTCCATAGACTACAATGCTAAGAAATCAAAAGCGTCTCACCTGCTGCAGTTCCATGGACCTAAATCAGATCCAGGTTTCGGTTGGATGTGACAGCCCCTCGAGTCAGCAACAGATACTGGGATTTTCATGTCCTCTTCATCACTTCGAAAACACATGACATTGCCCGCCATATGACATCCCAAAAATTCCTCCTGTTCGGGGTCACAAACTGGAATGACTGACCGACTCGTTGTAGCACTCCACCCAGCCAAATAGTTCTCTACAGAATCTTTTACTATCTGGAACCTCCTGTGGCCTGAAATAAATAGAACAATGCAGTCTTTTTTACCTTACACTGTATACAACATCTACTCCGTACACTCTATTTTTAGATAGGACTATTTTTCAGGGTACCACAACAGTGTGAAGTCAATAGTAGTCTGGTTCCTATATCTTTTTTTTTTCTTTTCAGCCAAAAACTGTTAATAGTTTTTTGTAGCTAAATTACCTGACTGTTTAACACAGATTTTCTCTTGTTTCAGCGATCACTAATAGGCCTGGCTCGGGATCTTCGAGGTGTCGCCTTTGCCTTCAACACAAAGACAAGTTACATGATGTTGTTTGATTGGTTGTATCCTGGTTACACTCCGGTGTTACATCGTGCAATAGAACTTTGGTATCACCAGCCCTCTGTCACAACTCCCGTCCTTAAACTTATGGCAGAATTAGCACAAAATAGGTATACACATGCTTGTTATTACTTTATTTAATACTTAATGAACTGGGCCCAGTTGTTCAAAACTAACGATGCTTTAGTTAACGTATCGTTAAAACTTTGATCATTAAATATGGCATATATGCTAATATTTTTGCTGAAAAAAATATGAGTAGCTTTTGCATTTGCAAAAGCTACTCACATTTTTTTCAGCAAAAAATATGTGTGTATTAGATATTGTACTTACTAGAAATCTTAACATTTTGACTACTAACAAGCTTGTTAAACTAACAATGTTTTGAACAACGGCCCAGATGATTTTAAGGGGACTTGATGTACTTAGTAGTTGTTCAGTCATTTGTTACAAGGGAGACAATTTTTGTGACTTCCTGTTTGCTTCCTCCTCTGCTCTAAAAGGAAAGAATTTACTCCCTCTAGTTATTGATAGGTTTCAAATAGATCAGAAATTGCAAATTGCAGTATTTGTCAGGTTCTTCACTCACTGTTTACCACTCGACCAGTAGTCATTAGACACATCAATAGGTAGTAAAATGGATGAGTAAGTACTAACCCTTGTCATGCTGAATAAATTAAGATGCCATGCCCACTTCTAATTTTCAGTCAATCAAATTAGTTGATCCGAGTTGTTCATACAAACTCAAATACTTAATGACAAATAGTACAGATCCAGATCAGTTGGCTTCTGAAGAAGGATCTGGATCTACACTGTTTGCAAAAACAGAGTATATCCGGGTTCAGCAGGACCAGAGCTAAGGTAAATATGTCAAAGATTTAACTTTATACTTAGTGTTATTATCGCACCTGCTTGTAGCAGGGTGCGATATAGGCGTCCGATTTTCTGTCCGTCCGTCAGTCTGTCCGTCTGTCAACATTTATGTCGACGTTCGACATTTATGTCAAAGTTAGTATTCTAATCAACTACAAGACTAAACAACCATCAAACTTTGCATGAAACATCTCCCTGACCTCCTGACTTTGCGACATAGGCGTCCGCTTTTCCGTATGTCTGTCCATTCGTCCGTCCGTCTGTCAACATTTATGTCGACGTTCGACATTTATGTCAAAGTTAGTATTCTAATCAACTACAAGACTAAACAACCATCAAACCTTGCATGAAACATCTCCCTGACCTCCCGACTTTGTGACGTAGGTGCCCACTTTTCCATTCGTCTGTCTGTTCGTCCGTCCGTCTGTCTGTCTGTTAACAGTTCTGTTATGTCGAAGTTCGACATTTATGTCAAAGTTAGTATTCTAATCAACTACAAGACTAAACAACCATCAAACCTTGTATGAAACATCTCCCTGACCTCCCGACTTTGCGACATAGGTGCCCGCTTTTCCATTCATCTGTCCGTTCGTCCGTCCGTCTGTCTGTTAACAGTTCTATTATGTCGAAGTTTGACATTTACGTCAAAGTTAGTAGTCTTATCAACTACAATTCTACAACAACCATGATACCTTGCATGACACATCTCCCTGACCTCCTGACTTGGCAGGTATGTTGACCCAGTGACCTTGACCTATATTTTGCGCTCCATTGGCTTTGACACAATTTACGTTGACGTTCCAGATCTTCTCAACTATAAGGTGTACAACTACCAAACCTTGCATAGTGCTTCTCCTAGATGTACTGACTTGGCAGGTACCTTGACCCGGTGACCTTGACCTATATTTTGCGCTCCAGTGACTTTGACATATTTTGTGTCGACGTTCGATATCTCCTCAACTATAAGGCCTACAACCATCAAACCTTGCAAAGTGCTTCTTCACAATGAACTGACTTGGCAGATACCTTGACCTGGTGACCTTGACCTATATTTTGGCTGCAGTGACTTTGACATAATTTACGTCAGTGTTCTAGATCTCCTCAAGTGTAAGACCTCTAGCCACCAAACCTTGCATAGTGCTTCTCCTAGATGTACTGACTTGGCAGGTATCTTGACCCAGTGACCTTCACCTCATTGCACTGGCTTGGCAGGTACATTGACCCAGTGACCTTGACTTATATTTGACACATTTTACGTTGATGTTTGATAACTCCTCAACTATAAGGCCTACAACCACTATACCTTGCATTGTGCTTCTCCTTGATGTACTGAATTAGCAGGTATCTTGACCCGTGACCTTGACCTATATTTCATGCTCCAGTGACTTACACATTTTACGTCAACGCTCCATTATCATTGGGCTGTATGATACGAAAAGTCAGTGCTGAAGATATAGCCATTAGAGGGTATGGGACTGGCCTGGAATATATGTGCCCCACTAGGCACTTTGTCTACATTTTTTTCAACCCAGTTTTCCAAGTAAGCACTGCTAAGAATGAAATAAACTTATTTAATAACCACGTTCTGATTGTGGCTCCTGTGACTTTTGCCCCAGCAGTTGCGATGACGCCTTCCGCGGAATTCTTGTATTGAGAATCAAACACTAAGCCTTCTGTTTAGTTATTCTGCAAATTACTGTGGATAAAAGTTTTCAGTAATGCTATTGAATTCAGTTTTGAAAAGCTTCCTCTGCCTGTATAAATAATAGGGAAATGTTGTATTCAGTATTGAAAAACAATTTACTTCTGTTACTGAAATTATGATTGGGCCACATCAAGTTATAAGGTGTGAAATGATCAAAGTGACAGGAATTTGCCGGAGTAGGCTTAGCTTAGACATGAAAAAGAAAAAAATGTTATTTGAAGATCTGTAAGTTTAGCTACATGTTAATACCCCCACCATTCGAAGAAGGGGGGAATGGGCATATAGTATACCCTTGTCCGTCTCCATCTACATCCGGCATTAGCAATTTGCTATTATAAGTTTTTCAGGTGTTGGCATCCGTGTCCTTTCGACACATTTCTAGTTTCCTGCTCAAATGAAGTTTCTTACAGCATTTTAAACTCAGATTTGGAGTTGTCTTCACTACTTAGATTTGCAAAATATAAATTTTATGAATTATATGTATCATTATCATTTGTTAAAATGATAAGATTTTTTTTAATTTTTTGTTCAAATTTTGTAATTGGGCCTAACATTTATTTCCATAAAGTAAATTAGCTTATTTGAGATTTGGGAAAATATCAGCATTTACTTGTGCATTCACGGGGAAAAAAAGAATGTTTATGAATGACAAACTTTATATTGAAATAGCAAAATCTAATAGAGCAGTAAACATGTATCTCTGAAATTATAGTTTTAAATTGTCCTAATTGTTTCCTCAAAGTTAGGATAATAGTTGTGTGGGCGACATAGTCAAAGTTAGGGTAATAGTTGTTTGGCTGGCATAGTCAAAGTTAGGGTAATAGTTGTTTAGGTGACATTCAAAGTTAGGGTAACAGTTGTTTGGGTGGCATAGTCAAAGTTAGGGTAATAATTGTTTGGGTGGCATTGTCATAGTTAGGGTAATAGTTGTTTGGGTGACATAGTCAAAGTTAGGGTAATAGTTGTTTGGGTGGCATAGTCAAAGTTAGGGTAATAGTTGTGTGAGTGACATAGTCAAAGTTAGGGTAATAGTTGTGTGGGCGACATAGTCAAAGTTAGGGTAATAGTTGTGTGGGCGACATAGTCAAAGTTAGGGTAATAGTTGTTTGGTTGACATAGTCAAAGTTAGGGTAATAGTTTGGGTGACTTAGTCAGAGTTAGGGTAATAGTTGTTCAGGTAGCATAGTCAAAGTTAGGGTAATAGTTGTTCGGGTGACATAGTCAAAGTTAGGGTAATAGTTGTTTGGATGACATAGGGTAATAGTTGTTTGGGTGACATCGATATTCTCATTTTGAAAATCAGCATTTAAAACTGAACTATTATTCTTCCTCTGCATAATGTTAGTTATTGGTTATTTAATAGGCAACTATCGATTATTTTACAGATCTCAGCGATTACAGTTTGATGTATCATCACCTAATGGTATATTATTATTCAGGGAAGTTAGTAAAATGATTGTTAGTTACGGTAAGTGAAGGAGGACTTTGTTCAAGTAATTAAAATTTGTCATTCATTTACTATGAATGTATATACATCGAAGGGAAAGGAAAATTAATCATTAGTTTCCCTTCTTGTGTGGTGCTGCTCATAGAGGAAAAATTGCTCCCTTCTCCCTTTTTTTTCGGAAAAGTAGACCCCATTTTGGAAAAGCCTCAAATACTAGGGACACAAGACTTGTGTCCCATAACAAATTAAAGTAAAATCTTTCAGGTATACACAGCAGGCCCCGTAGCCTAGTGGATAAGAGAGCTGACTCTTATCCATTAGGTTTCTCACCGCTGTGGTTCGAGCCTTGCTCCGGTCACATGTGGGAAAGCCAAGTTCTGCTTACGGATGGTCAGGTGGTTTTTCCCCGGGTTCTCCGGCTCGATGTAAGTGAAATATTCTTGAAAGGGCCGTAAAACCCAAATAAAAAAAAAAAAAAGGTATACACACTCTCCAGAACTGTTCCAACCACACAGATCACAACATAGACCTTTAATAATAGTGAGATGACACATAAAGAGCAACAAGTTGTTTCTTCAGAATCTGTACTGTTTACCATTATGTAATTTTGTCTATGTTTAAAGAGTTTGTACTGGATAGGGATGTTGAATAAAAGTTGAATAAAACATGCCAGTTTAAATAAAAATGGGTTTCATAAATTTTTGGATCAGACGGGAAAATCAACATTTTTGCAAATGCAAAGAGTGAAATTACAAGTCCACTTAGGCATTGATAGTTTGTTTTGGACAAAAGATGCCCCTTCCGTACTATTTATTATACCCCCGACATACAAAGTATGTGGGGGTATATAGTTTTCGCTTTTCCGTTCGTTCGTTCGTATGTACGTTCGTTCGTACGTTCGTTCGTTCGTTCAAGGATCAAAGTATTTGCATTAAACTTTATAAGACCTCATATTTTTGCGTTAAAGTTTATAAGACCTCATATTTTGAAGACCCTTTGATGGATTTCATTCATATTTGACATGATGGTAGATATAGGTCTAAAGTTTTTATCAGCACCATCCCAACCCCGGGGGTGACCTTGGGGTCAAGGTCATGGACTTAGAATTTTCGTAAAAAAGTCAAAGTTTTTTGTGTTTAAGTTTATAAAGCTATCTCATCATGACCCTTGAGGAATTTCATTTATATTTGACATGTTGGTAGATATCGGCCTAGCGTCTTACTCGGCATGATCCCCACCCCGGATGTGACCGAGGTCAAGGTCACAAACTTAGAATTTTCATTTAAAAGTTTAAGTTTATATAGCCATATCATCAAGACCTTTTGTTAAATTTCATTATCCCCTAACTGAAAGGTTGAGCGGATATAGCTATCAGCAAGGAATCTGTTCGTCTGTCCATCCATCCGTTGAAGCATTATTCATTCATACTTTATTTTTGTCTTGGGGGTCAAATTTTTGCGTTAAAGTTTATAAGACCTTATATTTTGAAGACCTTTGATGGATTTCATTCATATTTGGCATGATGGTAGATATAGGTCTAAAGTCTTTATCTGCAACATCCCCACCCCGGGGGTGACCTAAGGGTCAAGGTCATGGACTTAGAATTTTCGTAAAAAAGTCAAAGTTTTTTGTGTTTTAGTTTATATAGCTATATCATCAAGACCCTTGAGGAATTTCATTTATATTTGACATGTTGGTAGATATCGGCCTAAAGTCTTACTCAGCATGATCCCCACCTTGGGTGTGACCGAGGTCAAGGTCACAAACTTAAAATTTTCATATAAAAGTAAAAATTTTTGCATTTAAGTTTGTATAGCCATATCATCAAGAACTTTTGTTAAATTTTATTATCCCTTAACTGAAAGATTGAGCGGATATAGCTATCAGCAAGGAATCTGTTAGTCTGTTCGTCCATCTGTTGAAGCATTATTTGTTCATACTTTATTTATGTCTTAGTCTCAAAGTTTTTATGTTAAAGTTTATAAGATCTTATATTATGAAGACCCTTTGATGGATTTCATTCATATTTGGCATGATGGTAGATATAGGGCTTAAGTTTTTATCAGCACCAACCCTGTCCAGGGGGATAACCTTGGGGTCAAGATCACAGACTTAGTTCATAAATAAGTCAAAATTTTTGTGTTTGTTTATATAGTTATACCCTCAAGACCTGTTGAGGAATTTCATTTATATTTTACATGTTGGTAGATATAGGTCTAGAGTTTTACTCAGCATCATCCCCATCCCGGGGTATGACCTTGAGGTCAAGGTCACAGACTTATAAATTTCATATAAAAGTAAAAAAATTGCATCTAAGTTTATATAGCTATACCATCAAGACCTTTTGTTGAATTTCGTTATCCTCCTACCGAGAGGTTTAGGGGATATAGCTATCAGCATGGAATCCATCCGTCCATCCATCCATCTGTCTGTCCATAAATGCATTATTGTGCACCCCATAACTCCTAAATACTCTGTGAGCTATTTTCAGGAAACTGTCAGGTTGTAGAGGGCATTTGGTAGGGGTGTCAGGTACAAGAAAGACAATTCTAACTGACTAGGTCCATGAGTTATCTCCCCTTGTCTCCAGAATTGTAAAAATTTTGTGCGAACCATAACTTTAAAACACGTTAAGATATTTTCATGATACTTCACCAGTATGTAGAGGACATTGAGTAGGCGTATCACATTCAAGAATGACACTCTGACTCCATTCTGCAGTTTTCTCCCTTGGTTATTTAAATCTTTTGCGGGCAGTAACTCTAAAATTTTTTTATTAAGATATTTTTGTGATACTTAACCGATATGTAGAGGGCATTGAGTAGGCAGGTCACCTTAAAATTTTCATTAAAATTTATATAGCTATATTATGAAGACCCTTTTGTTGGTTTCATTAATATTAAGCATGATGGTATATATAGGTCTAAAGTTTTTCTCGGCACCATCCCCAAGGTAGGGCATGGCTTTTAAGTCAGTGTCATAGACTTATACAAATGTCATTTTTGCTTATATTATAAAGACTGATTGATTTCACTGGTCTATGGTGATAGTTATAGGGCTAAAGTTTTATTTAGCTCAATCCCTTCACCTGTGCCTTATCTTTGAGGTCAAGGGCTTCATATTATGTGTGATTGAATTTTTTCAATGTTATAACATATAGCATACAACTGCCATCTCCAGAGTCAAAGCTATATTATATATAATATACTTTGTGCTCTTTAAAAAGTGGCGGGTTGGGGGTATACGTGCGTGGGGCACTTTGTCTAGTTACCCTTAGTATGGAGAGACAGGCCTGAGCAAACTGTAAATACCCAGACCAGATGCCACAGAATAAGGTGTCTGGCTGGATCTACACAGTTTATCACTCATACAGCAGAGACATTAACACATTAACATAGGTCTAGATAAGAGTGGGTATCAGGTTAATAGTTTTCATATTACTCGACGAAAACATATGTTGTGGGTACTCATTAGAAGTGCCTCGCTGAGGCGCTTCTAATGAGTACCCAATGAGAAGCACCTCGCTGAGGCACTTCTAATGAGTACCCACAACATATGTTTTTGTCAAGAAATAAGAAAAATATGGATACTTTTTGGTGGGAAAAAAGCGCCTTATCAAGAGCTATGATTAACAGATAGCAGAATGGACTTTCTCAAATTTTAGACAAGAATGGTAAGAAGATGAGGTGTTGGAATAGTTAGGGTATATATGGTAGAATTTATTCAGTGAAGACAATAGCCTTGGCAGTCCTGTATGGATTCACAGACATACATATATTCCTTATTTATTATATGAATCTTGACAATTGAAGCATCCAGGTGGTCAATTGATTAGTGCTCCTGACTTCAGAACACAAGGTCCTTGGTTTTAATCCTGCTGGGAAGCAGATTTCAGCTCATGACCATGGAACCTCTCTGCTAGCATTCTTTATAAATCTACAGCGGGCCGTTATCGGGCCATCGGCTACCCTGACGGGCCGATAACGGGCCGCTATAGATTTATAAAGAATGCTTACTGGGCTCATGGCATGGAGCTTTTCATTATCACCCTGCCATTGTCTCGAGGTGGTTTACATTGAAAGAGACATAAAATACCTTTAAATAATCTAAATAGATGCCAGCAAATAATTTCTGACAGTAATTTTGCATGTTGTGCATATGTATTGTTTTGACTGACCGATTTTAACATAAGTATTTAGACAGTCCTGAACTAATAGTGTACACTAGGCCTGTGGAGATACCATGTCCAACTTGTCAGACCTGGTACATGATGCTGGTAGACAAGTAAATTGTTTTAAATATGAATGAACCACAGAACAAGTACATGTAAAATATTCAAAACCAGGATATTAAAACCCAGCAATGACACCATTTTAAAGTTCAAAGTACCGTAATATACCTAAGTATTGGGACATCTAAAGTATTGGGACACCCTTACAATTTGTAAAAATAATTATTTTTCGTCACCCTAAGAATTGGGACATATCAAAAATCGCTAAAATTTTCAGTAATTTTTTGTACCATATGAATTGGGACAGTGCATTTGGGTGAAAAAATGATCTAGTTAACAGGGTAAAACTGTTTGCTCGGTTTGTGTTTTGTTTTGTTTACAAGTGATGTCACACAATATTTTACGTCTAAGCATACGGCAGGCTGGTTAGAAAGTAGAAAATAAATAAAACCTTTCTTTGAAAATATTAATATGAAATTTATTCAAGAAATCTGCAAAAACGAAAACGCTTATACGTTTGCATCAGTCTGGATGCGTCGCCATTTTGTGGTTGTCACGTGACACGTCACTTTTTAATTTGCAACTCGAGTGCATCAATAAAGTTCTACAAAAAAAAAACAAAAAAACAAACACAACAAAAAAAAAGAAAAAAAACTATGAATAAATAATAATAATAAGAAGAAATTCGACAGAATTGTTTACCGATAACGTTTTAATGCAAAACAGCGTTGGGGGAACCCTAAAACACTGTTGAGATGAACCCCAAAACATCGTTGAGACGAACCCCAATAATAACGTCATCACCCGATGTAATGGCAGTATTTTTAGAACAGGTAGATTGTTCCCCGCATTCGCGGTATCGGTTATGCGCAATTAACCTTTAAAGCGGGGAAGCAGCATATGATTTTTTTTTTTACTTGGACGCTTTCAACACATGATAGATAAACAAGGGGATTATAAATCAAAACAATAAGTGCCAATCTGTTTATTCAATATTAACAATAGATTAGGTTAACGAGACAGTGGTCCGAAAATACACAAAACAATGAACACAAATATGACACATTTTTCATCATTAATCGGTGCCATTTTCAATTACGAGACGTAAGTATTGGGACACCTAAAAAAATAATTAATTTTCGTGTTTCTAAGTATTAGGACAGCCAGAAATTTAATTATTTTTTTCCCGTCCCAATACTTACGTATATTACGGTATTTAGTAACACAGTAATTATAGTCTTTGCTCCTCTTTTTCAACCCATGCCCAGAGGTTATAAATTTTTCATGCTCAACTCAGCTGAGCATGAAATTTGTCCTCAAATTACTAACAATTGCAAATTCTCTCTTGCTAAACATAGTGGGGGTAGTTGGGTGGTGCAATGGTGTCGTGTATCTTACGTCACCTGGGTGTGCAACTGATATTGGCTTACAGTGGGGCAAGGTCTCCTATCGTTGTAGCAGGTAAGGGTACAGGGGAATGTTTATATTTCTTCTGTTTCTTCACTTCCATTCCTGTTCCTCTTTCTTCCCTGTTCTTCTCTTTCACCTCTTCTACTAGCTCTTCTATGTCCTTTCTCCCTTTCTCTGGGAGACGACACAAAATGACCCACAAGGATTGACGTGTCGTTAAACCCCAACACAATCAATCAATGCTAAACGTAGCTGAGCATGAAATTTTCTCTGCTAATAAATATGAAAAAGCTAACTATTGTTGGCATTTTCATATATATAAGCAGAGAAGATTTCATGCTCAGCTGTGTTGCCTCGGGGCCAGGCAAGTTTCAGCCACATGTTTTGAGTTTCTTCAACAAAAAGATAACCGGCACAGTGGCTCAGTGGTAGAGTGTCCGCTTTGTGACCGGGAGGTTGCGGGTTCGATCCCCGGCCGGGTCATACCAAAGACTTTAAAAATGGTACTAGCTGCTCTTTCGCTTGGTGCCCAGCATTAAGAAAGTAGAGCTAGAACTGGTGAGCTCAGTGTCAGTATAGTGTGACTGGGTGGAATATCATGTCAAAGTGTCTGGGGCGTGATATTTCAGTGAGGCAGCACTCTAAAAGTGAGCATTGAGCTCCCTGCCACATCCAGACACCGTCGCGATATGACTGAAAAAGGTTGAAAGCGATGTTAAGCCCAAATCAAACAAACAAATCAACAAAAAGATATTTCTTAAAATTTAGTTTTATACAGTGGGATTGAGGTATATTGGCCCGTTACAAGACAGCCTCATCTCCAGAGTTTACTTGTCGAGGGAGAAGTGCAGTATTTTCATATTTCCACTGATACTGCAGACAGCAACAAAATTAACATGGTCATTGTAAAATGGTCTTGCTCAAAATGAGATTACTCTATTCTTTCTTTTTTTCAGGGTCAAGAATATTAACATTAGGCGAAATCCCTAAAGATACAATTTATCCAATGAAATATCCTTTTATTTATTATTTAACCCTTGTCCTGCTGAATAAATTAAGATGCCACGCCCACTTCAAATTTGCAGCCAATCAGGTTACTTGATCCAGATTGTTGTTATAAATTTGCATACTTGATGGCAAACAGTGCAGATCCAGATCAGTTGGCTTCTTCAGAAGCCAACTGATCTGGATGTACACTGTTTGCAAAACATGGTATATACGGGTTCAGCAGGACAAGGGTTAATACCAGTCTGGATAAAAACTGTAAGTTGAAATAGTGACTGATTATGTGTGCCTAAATATGCATAGATCTAGGTGAGCAAATTGTGGTGCTATTTATTGTAGTTCTCCATGAAAACACATCCGTTAGGGTACTCACTGGAAGTGCCTTGCCGAGGCGCTTCAAACTAGTACCAATAACATTTTTTCATGTTTTAATGATCCATAGCTCCAGTTAAGAGTGTCCGCATAAATATTTATCTTATTCCTCCATCAAAAAGTAAGTTTGGGTTACTTACACTTCTAATAAGTTTCCACAACATATGTTTTCATTGAGAAATAAGTAAAATATCAAAATTTTTTGTTTAGAAAAAGTTCATATTTGAGCTGTGGTAATTGTTTTACAGAGTTGTGATCTATTTGAGGTTAGAAAGTTATTTGTAGAGTTTATCAGTGACAGTGTATTATGCTTTCATTTACATATATGTAATGAACTCATTCTCAGAAAACCTTGAATAATGAGTTAAAAAAAAAAAAAAAAATTGTAAAAATTTTGATAACATTATTTCGTACCTGTTAGTCGTATAATGGTCTGGATAAGAGCCGCACACTGAGAAATGATCTGATTTGATCAGAATCTAACACTAAAAGATGAATGGATGAATGGAAAGTGGGGGAAGGTATCCAGATACAAGTGTCGGTCTTATGCAGTGCATTTATTTTAGTAAAATTAGCATAACAAATACATGTATATATTAGTGAACTCATCAGAATTTGTTTTCCTTAACCTGTATTACATTAAAGGGTATATCAATATGTTTCTCGATGTTACGAGCAGCATTGTGTGGTAACTATGTCAACTTTGGTGTGTTCCGTCTCTATGGTGATGATGCCCTAGACAATGCTTTAGGAATGTTTGTTAAACTTTTGTTGTCCATATCACAAAGTGATCTCTTGGTAAGTTTGGAAAAGGTTTTAACTTTTACAACTAGAGGTGATCAAGTTACACATACTTCACATTATAATGCTGGGATTAGCATAGTGTTCCAATGATTTATTTTGCTTTCTGCTGGATAAATAACTAGCCTTTAGCTTTAGATAAGCACTTCTTTTAACTAGAATGTAAATGTAAACATATTTTTCATGTTTCTCCATGAAACCTACACTGTGGATACTCACTAGAAGTGCCTGTCCTAAGTATTCGGACTCAGTGGCATGCGCATCCGACTAGTGATCAGGAGATTGCAGGTTCGACACCAGCCGGAATGGCAACATTCTTTTAGTAGATTGATCATGAAATATTTTCTACTGTCATTCTCTCCCTTCTGCTGATTCAAGAAGGGCAGTTGTCAGTTTCTGGCGAATGGATGTGCACAAAACTGGTTAATTACTTAGAGGACTAAGCCTGCCCAGTAAACCTGTGGTTAGGTAAACTGACCTTGCTCAGCATGACCCCATTGGGTATACTGGGTGGCAAAACCTCAACACAAACAAAGTATTTTGACAGACAGACCTGAGCAAACAGTTGAGACCCAGGTTAGATGCTGTAGAATGCAGCACTTGATCTCAGTTTACACTTTTCCACACAGAATTTTACAATCGTCGGCAAGTAGCAAATGGACTAGTTTAGTATAGTAAAGGTGTCTGATTATTTAGGATGAATGTGGTATTTGATTTCAGGAATATCCAATATTTTCTGTTAGAGGACTCGTTTAAGAGTATTTGCTGATGATTCTGTATTAATTTTTCTTATTCTCCATAAAAGTTTATGTTGTGGGTACTCATTAAAAAAGCCTTACTAATGAGTACACACAACATATGTTTTGATACAGCTTATCACTCCTACCATTGATAATCTGCCTTGGCATAGCTTGTAGGTATATATTCAATTTCTGACAAGTGTGTCAGGGAGTTGACTCTGGCTCGGTGGTTAGAGCATTGGATTTTTATCTGGGCAGTCCAGGTTAAAATCCCATGATAGGCGGGATTTTTTTTTTCAACTATATCTCCATTCCTTAATTACAACTTACATATTGTAAGTTTTCTATGGAGAAATTTAAAATATCACAGAATTATCACCAGATATTCCTCCTTAATGTCCTTTGTTTCAGTATTGTATTACTTGATTTCAGGACTATCCAAAATTAAGCCAAAATTACTATGGTTTATTAGAGTGCCTAGCACAAGACCATATGTCGTTCATCAGTAATCTAGAACCCCAAGTGTTCCTGTATATACTGTCGACAATCTCAGAAGGGCTCACAGCATTAGGTGAGTACTTGGAACGTCTTGTAAGTCAAAAGTTTGTCCATATGCCATAATTTGGAATTTCGTGTATTCCTTTGAGTATAGGCAGACCAAATTGACCTGTCACTTTGACCTTTTGATTATAACATTTATAAGTATTGTTTATTGTCTAATCAGATATTAACTGTAAAAGTGAACCCGTAGCTGTCTCCTCTGGTTTTCTGGCTATCATGCCTAAATTGTACAATGGGCGGACCCTAATGAATATTAAATGTAATTTAAACTTAAAGGTGTTCAATCTATACCAACAATATACATTGTACATTGTGCGTGTGTATGGAGTGTGTGTGTGTGTGTTAAAACAACTAATTAAACAATGTAAAAGAAATCCTGGATGATGAGAATGATGTTTTGAAATATTTTTTAACATGGATATCGTGGGGCTCAATAGTAGCAAGGAACAAAATTTTTAATCAGGTGTCAGATGATGAACAGAAAAACTAAGTGCAGGAACAAATTAGATGCAGAATTTTATGTTTAAAGTTAAGGTATAACATTATCATGCAGCCTGCCTCGGTGGCTGGGTTGGATGTGCATCCCACTGGTGTTCAGGAGGTTGTGGGTTCGACCCCTGCCAGGTAGGCAACATTCTTTCATGGAGATTTGATCATGAATACTTTCTACGCTCATTCTTTCCCTTCCGCTGAGTCAAGAAGGGCAGTTTCTGGCGGAAAAATGTGCACAATACTGGTTAACCCCTTAGAGGACTAAGCCTGCCCAGTAAAAGTGTGGTTAGGTGAACTGACTGCACTCAACATGATCGGATTGAGTTGACTGGGCTGTAAAATCTCAATACATACAAACATTATCTTGCCATCAAATGATGTTTTATATTTCATAGTTTCATAGAATTAACTCCTGTTATGTCAAACTCCAAGGAACCAGAAAGTTTGGTTTAAGATAACAGTAGTTTGAGACAACAGGAGTGGAATTGTAAAGAACATATAGCAAGCTTAACAGTAGTTTGAGACAACAGGAGTGAAATTGTAAAGAACATGTAGCAAGCTTAACAGTAGTTTGAGACAACAGGAGTGGAATTGTAAAGAACATATAGCAAGCTTAACAGTAGTTTGAGACAACAGGAGTGGAATTGTAAAGAACATATAGCAAGCTTAACAGTAGTTTGAGACAACAGGAGTGTAATTGTAAAGAACATATAGCAAGCTTAACAGTAGTTTGAGACAACAGGAGTGAAATTGTAAAGAACATATAGCAAGCTTAAAAGTAGTTTGAGACAACAGGAGTGAAATTGTAAAGAACATGTAGCAAGCTTAACAGTAGTTTGAGACAACAGGAGTGGAATTGTAAAGAACATATAGCAAGCTTAACAGTATTTTGAGACAACAGGAGTGGAATTGTAAAGAACATATAGCAAGCTTAACAGTATTTTGAGACAACAGGAGTGGAATTGTAAAGAACATATAGCAAGCTAAACAGTAGTTTGAGTTATCAGTGTCTGAGATAACAAAAATCAAGTGTACCTTATACACTATAACCTCTTTATAACACATTTCATTATAACACGGTTTTGGAAATAACACAGTTCAAAGATGGATCCCAAAAATGTATAGATTATATTGAAAAAATGAAAATAAATGGTCATTTTTCAATATAATCTATACATTTTTGTGTGGATATAACACGGTTGTTTAACAAACACGGTTTATGTTATGGACCCCAACAATAGTGTTATAAAGAGGTTGTGGTATAACTTTAATTGTATATTGTATGAGTTGACTGACATAAAACAGACTTGAGCAGAAAGTTGAAAACAATTCTAATTTTTTTTTATTTTATTTTGTGAACACTGAGTTACAAGGCTGTTGTATACTTTGTAGATACTATGGTGTGTACGGGATGTTGTGCTACTTTAGATAACATAGTAACATATTTATTCCGTCGGCTTAGTAAAAAGAAGAAAAACCACCCCAATTCATTGCCAGACAGTGAAGCATTCCTACGAATACTCGAGTTACATCCAGAAATTCTTCAACAGGTTGGTGCTTGTAGTATATAATGTCAACAATTTCTGCATACATCAGCAAACAGGCAGATAAGGAGTCCTTTGTAATTCAGTATTCAGTAAACTATCTGAAGATTATGAATATACATCCTTGTATCATTCCACTTATGATCCTTTTCATTATTGCCATATTAGAGGCTGGAAATTACAGAAAGAAGTCTGTAAAATGGTAGTAATTGAATATAATGGCAAATATGAGATATTGGCTGAGCAGCCTTGGATCACAAGATCCCAAGTTCAAATATGAATCCACTAGAGGTAGAGTTCAACTTATGGCTGTATGGTGCTTCATTGCACAGAGCCTTTAATTATCATCCCTTCATCTTCTTGATATCGCTTAAATAATGTTGAACAAGACATAAAACACCAGGGCCCAGTTGTTCAAAGCATCGTTAGCTTAACGAGCTTGTTAAGGGTCATTTCGTTAGCTGTTTTAGCAGATTCAATATACAATATTCTAATATTTTTTGCTGAAAATATGTGAGTAGCTTTTGCACTGCAAAAGCTACTCACATTTTTTCAGCAAAAAATTTCAGCATATTTGCGTATCACTCTATGTAAATTTTAACGAATCATTAACTAACGATGTCGTTAGCTTTGAACAACTGGGCCCAAATCATCATCATCATCTCTGTGGATGGTAATGTGAATTCTGAGGATGTGTTTTGTTTTTTTGGGTTTTTTTTTTTTTTTTTTTTTTTTTTTTTCAAAATACACAACAAACTCATCTTTTATTTCCATCTGTTTCAGATGCTGCAGACAGTGTTAAATATAATCATGTTTGAAGATTGTCGGAACCAGTGGTCCATGTCACGACCATTGTTAGGCCTTATACTGCTGAATGAAGAGGTAGGAACATTTTGAAGACCTCCATGTAATCATCACTATGCTGGTAATAATTGGGTATTGTATACATGTAAAATAAAAATTGTCAAAAATTGATGAAATTTGCCCATTAACAATCCCAAACCAGATCTCCACAATATCAATGTGCATACCAAGTTTGGTGAAAATCCATTCGCATTCACTCAAGTTATTGTCCAGAATCTAAAATACGGATGGACACACGACAGACAGACGGACACACAGACGACCAACTCGAAACCATAATATCCTGCCACTATCGTGTGGTGGGGTATAAAAAGAGTTACATGTGGATATTGTAAGGAATTGAAATAAGTAATACAGTAAATGTTCTAAAATTTTGTAACCCAACTTCCATGACTATAAGGCATATGCAAACAGTGCAAACCCAGATCAGACTGATCCTGAACAGATGTACAGTGAAATAAATGCATAAAAAAAAAGGCAAATGAAGTGTGGAAAAAAGCGTTGGAAATTTCGTGTAAATTGCTTCAGAAAAATAACCAAATCGGTTTTAGAATATTTGCTACTATTTGCTCAGTGTAGTAAGAGTGAAAATGACATTTATGACGTTGAAAAGATAAAATGAGGCACAATAAACTGACTTGCAGTACTGAAGTAATGCACAGAAAAATAGTGAGGTCTAAATTGAGAGGCCGGCCTCGGTGGCTCATTTGGATGCGCCATCCGACTGGAGACCAGAAGGTCGCGGGTTCAACCCCGCCAAGGTCAGCAACATTCTTTCGTGGAGATTGATCATGAAATATTTGCTACGGTCATTCTCTCCCTTCTGCTGATTCAAGAAGGGCATTTGTCAGTTTCTGGCGAAAGAATGTGCACAATACTGGTTAACCGCTTAGAGGACTAAGCCTGCCCAGTAAACGTGTGGTTAGGTAAACTCAACATGACCCCATTGGGTTGACTGGGCCGTAAAACCTCAACACAAACAAAATGCTCGTAAGATACAAAAGAAAGTAGCTGCAGCTATAGAAAAATATTCATTGTGCAAGTTAGATAATATTTTCACTATTTACTAGAATTTTTCAGCTTAAAGTACATGGAGCCATGTCTTGAGTATTGATTTCATGTAAAATTAAAGGTTGAGAGTTGAGTTTTAGAAATTCTAGAGTTGTTGCTGTCACGCTATGTGAGCTGGTGTATACATGTTAAACATTTTCAAACATTATGCTTTCAGTATTACAACAAATTACGAGAGAATATCATTTCTAGCCAGCCACAGGACAAACAGCAGACTATGGCTCACTGCTTTGAGAGCTTAATGGAAGGCATTGAAAGATCTCTTCTCACAAAGAACAGAGACAGGTTTACTCAGAACTTGTCAATCTTCCGGCGAGATGTAAATGATTCATTGAAAGCCACTGGTACAAACAGCCCTTCAGCCTCATCTTCATCTCTTGACATGATGAACTTATAGCACAGGCTAAAGTTACCATAGCACAGTCATTATTTCATTCTTCATCTTAGCTCCAGATAAGAGGGGGTACCCACATCATATTTTTCTTATTTCTCCACAAAAACATGGGTACTCATTAGAAGCACCTCGATGAGGCACTTCTAATGAATACACACAACATATGTTTTTTGTGGAGAAATAAGAAAAATATCAACACTTTTTGGTCGAAAAAAGTGCCTTATCTGGAGGTGTGTAATCTTCATGAACCATCATCTTCATTTGTCTAGATGAGAGGAGTTTCCAGATAAGCATTTTTCTTGTTTCATATGTTATGGGTACTTAGAATTGCCTTAACAAGGTACTTCTAATGTGTACGAAGATGTTTTCATCGACAAATAAGAAAAGTTCTAATAATTTGTTTGGCTGAAAAAGCTCCTTATCTAGAGCTTTGTATAGTAAACAGTTTTTCCTGCTGATTCAAGAATGGCAGTCGTCAGTTTCTGGCAAAAGAATGTGCACAATACTGGTTAACCACATAGAGGACAGCCTGCTCAGGAAAGTGTGGTTGGGTAAACAGACCAGCTTGACATAAGCTTTATAATAATGTTGACTGGGCAGTTAAACTCCAAACCATTCAACTAGTAATAGATAGGCTTTTTTTTTTTTCAACCAAAAATTATTACACAGTAACATCTTTATATTATAAAACGGTTCATTATAGCAAGCTTTCAGATAAAATACAGTTTATAGATGGACCCCAAAAGTGTTGTACAGTCAAACCTGTGTTAAGCAAGCACCTATGGGAAAGCCAAAAACTGGTTGCTTAAGACAGGTGCTTGCTTAATACAGGTAGATTTCCACTTCTTTGCCTTAAATGGAATCTGAAATAGTGGCCTTTAAAGGCAGGTGATTGCTTAATACAGGTGGCCTTTAGGACAGGTTTGACTGTATACAATAAAATTATATAGAAAAATTACCTTAGCTTTTTTGTATCCAAATGAAAATGTGTACATTTATAGAAAATGCACCATTTATTCTTATTTTTCTATATATTCAATACATTTTTGTTTGGATACAAAATGATTGCTTAGCTAAAGCACTGGATCCCAGCAGTAGTGTTATAAAGCCATTGTAGTGTTATATTTCTCTTCTTCTTTTGCCATGGAAGTATATTGAGGCAATTCTAACAAATATCCAAAACATGTTGCTTGGTGTTTGAATGCAATACCCTTGCATAATAATGTCTCCTTAACTGTCACCTCATGAGCCAAGGTTTTGTGGCATTCAGATTGCCATTATAACAAAATTGTTGTTATATCGAATGTCGATATGAAGAGGGTTGACTGTACTCAATATAATTGCCTTGGTAAGATGATTTATATGAGTACCTAAAACATAGGTTTTCGGGGAATAGTAAGAAAAATATTTATCTGGATAACCTTGTGTCTAGATTTAGAAAGCTAAATGTGCTAGTACTTTAAAATTAACAGTGCTTGAAGCTGTAAGAATAAAGTAAAGAGAATCTGTGATTGGCCTATGGTGCAAACAAGAAAATCCCTACCTAAGAATTGAAGGTTATTGTTGGGAAAAAAAAATTAGTGCATTTTTTTCTGTAATCATTGTTTAACCCTTTCACCCATGAATTTCTGACATGGACTCTTCCATCTCTGAATTTGGACACATCCGTTGTTGCAAATAGAGGTTTCAGTCAAAAATCAATAACAGAATGGCAAACAGTGAAGATCCAGATGAGACGGCTTGTTCTGGATCTGCACTGTTTGCAAAGGTATCTGTATTGGTCTGTAGGGATGAAAGATTTAGTGAATTGGGATTTCTTATCTGCAAAAAAAAAAAAAAAAAAAAAAAAAGATGACAGCCAGCTTTTCTCAGCAACAACTTCGGGATAAGGATTTCCTGTATTAAGGATTCAGATAAAAAAGTTAATTTAGGAAATAATGTGGTATTTTTGCTGCAAAATTATGTGCTGCAGATACTCTTCATAGCTAGAGACAAAGTGATGCCCCAGCAAGTCATCTGGGCCCAGTTGTTCAAATTAACGACGTCGTTAGTTAACGATTCGTTAAAATTTACATCGAGTGATACGCAAATATGCTGAAATTTTTTGCTGAAAAAATGTGAGTAGCTTTTGCAGTGCAAAAGCTACTCACATTTTTTCAGCAAAATATATCAGAATATTGTATATTGAATCCACTAAAACAGTTAACGAAACGACCCTTAACGAGCTTGTTAAGCTAATGACGCTTTGAACAACTGGGCCCTGAGCTGCAACATGAGAAAACATACCTTCTGACATGTGCCAAACGAAGACTGATCTGTTCATCCACGCAATCTGATCATCATCAGTCCTCATTGTCCTCATAAAGAAACTGCATCCATGGCTATCCAAAATGTGCCCAAGATTCTGATCAGACTACAAATGTGAAGACTGATCTGAATCATTCCTGTGCACACATGTCTAAAGGTACACTTTCTTACGCTGTGCCTCAGTTTCTTGTCTCTCCATGAAAACATGTTATGGGTACCCAATAGGGTTACCTTGCCACGGGGATTCCAACAAGTACCCATAAACTGTTTTGTTTTTTACCATGGAGAAATGAGAAATTTGTTACGGACTGAAAATAAGTCTTATATAGAGCTATGGATAAAAAATTACCTTGCTGAGGTAGTTCCTTTGTAAACCCAAAGGCATTCGTTTTGGTGCAGAAAAAATAGTCTTAACCCTTGTCCTGCTGAACCCGGATATACCCTGCCTTTGCAAACAGTGTAGATCCAGATCAGTTGGCTTCTGAAGCCAACTGATCTGGATCTGCACTATTTGCCATTAAGTATGTGAATTTATAGCAACAATCCGGATTAAGTAATCTGATTGGCTGAAAATTAGAAGTGGGTGTGGCATCTTAATTTATTCAGCAGGACAAGGGTTAAATTATCTTGTGCTGTGGTTGTATCCTACTTTTCAGCTTGACAATGCCACTTCCATTCATTTAAGGGGAATGGGATGCACTTTCAAAGGGGATAACTCTGTCAAGATGGTTTTTGTCTCCCTTCTAGAAAGGGTCTACTCTAAAAGGGAAGAATTTGCTGCCCCAATTGCAAGGGGAGCAAATTCTGTCCTTTTAGAGTAGATACCTTTTCGGAAGGGGATTAGTGTACAAGAACACAAACAAGAAGTTACAAAAGTGGTCTCCCTTGTAAAAATTATTAGAAAATCTACCAAGTGTATCCAGTCTTTTTAAAGTTTCTGATGGATGTGGTTGGTTGGTACTTGTCAATCTAAATGCTGTTAACATTACTTCCACTGGTGTCATATACCCACTGGTGTCATACACCCGTATATTGTGACCTACATAGTGCAGATTATAACTCCAGATATGCGTGATATCCAGATAAGTATTTTTCTTATTTCTTCATGAAAACATACATAGTGGTTACTCATTAGAAGCGCCTCTCCAAGGGGCTTCTAATGAGTACCCCCAGTGTGTGTTTTTATGGAGAAATAAGAAAAATATCAGCAAGTTTTTTTGGTTGAGAAAAACATCTTGTCTAGAGCTGTGGTGTAGATAGCATTATGTAGCACTGCCAAAACAAACAAATATAGAGTAAATCAGAAAAACTGCTCTGGAGATTTAAAACATGAGCATTCCCACAGAAAATCATTTTTTATAGACATTGGATTAACAGAATTCTTAGATTACCTGTATCAGAAGGTGTCTTTCAGACAGTCTGCAAAAATAATAGGAATTTTTGCTGGATGCTAGGAATATCCTGCCTCAAATAAATTGAATGCCTAAGCGCATGCCAAAGCACAAGATAAAATGCATTTTTGTCTAAGTTTTTTTAACTATTAATTTTATCATAGAAACTAAGGCTAAACATTTCATATAAATCAACTATCTTAAATCAAAATGTTATCTGCTGCAGTTGTGCTTAATTAAGGATTTAATTCATGGTATTATATATGAGAAATATATAGATCAGGGCCCAGTTGTTCAAAGCTAACAATGTCGTTAGTTAATGATTCGTTAAAATTTACATTGAGTGATACGCAAATATGCTGAAATTTTTTGCTAAAAAATGTGAGTAGTGCAAAAGCTACTCACATTTTTTCAGCAAAAAATGTCAGAATATTGTATATTGAATCCGCTAAAACAGTTAACGAAATGACCCTTAACAAGCTCGTTAAGCTAACGACGCTTTGAACAACTGGGCCCAGATAGAATGTATAGACTAGGCTGGCTCTGCAATTCTTGCCAAGACATTAAGGGAAATGGATACACCTTTAAAGGAAATAATTAAGGCCATATTTGCTTCCCTTTATATTGGGGGCAATGCTTAACTCTTTCCCCACTAGTGGTGACTTTTATTGTCGGCTGATAACCTTTGCAAACAGTTTGGACCCAGATCAGGCCCAACAAAACGTTGGACCTGATCTGGATCCAGACTATTTGACACTTGATGTTATTCCTAAAAGATTTTTTTGAAAAGTTAATTTTCAGAAAAAAAAAAAAAAAAAAAAATCCAAATCCACAGAGGACAAAAAAGCATGCAAATTACCCAGCATGCAAAAAGTTAAAGGAAGTAATTCTTTCCTTTAAGAGGAACCCTTATTTTTAAGGTATTTCAACTGCTAGGGAGACAAATTTCTGTCTGAAAGAATTGTCTCGCTGTGCAAAATGACAACAATCTTTCAACTATCCATTCACCTTAAGATATTGTTTTTGACTGGGTTTGGTGTTTGTACTGTGGTTTTTGGGACAGGCGACTTTGCTGAAAATATCCACCGCCACCTGATATGATATAGATATGTGTAGGTATCCACATCATATTTTTCTTATTTCTCCACAAAAAAACACATTGTGGGTTCCCTGAGGCACTTCTAATGAATACCCACAATGTGTTTCAAAAAGAAATAAAAATATTGGTACTTTTTGGTTGAGAATAAAAAAAATAAAAAAAAAATCTTATCTGGAGCTGTGGACTTGTCCAGATGGTGGTGGAGAATATATTAGTTGTTGGGCAAGGAACTTTCCTTATACAGTTAATACTGTTATAGTAAATTTGTAGTTTGTTAAACTTCCCACCAAAATGTTTATTATTATTGTTGGATTGGTTTAATCACCTTCTTGTGAGGGAATTTCATGATATTTTTTATGAGCATATTTCCCGAAGTATTCAGATAGATAGGCCTGAGCAAACAATGTAGAACCAGATCAGACACTGCAGAATGTTGCATCTGATCAGGATCTACTCTGCCTTTCATACAGTGTTTAAAGTACATTAGCAGGTAGTAAAAATTGATTTTCAAACTTTAGGACATTTCATAGCCTTATTTCATAAGGTGCTTTTTTCAACCAAAAAGTATCTATATATTTTTTTTATATCTCGACGAAAACGCGAGGTGCTTCTAATGAGTACCCACAACAGGTTTTCGTCGAGATATAAAAAAAACTATTTACCTGATACCCACTCTTATCTAGACCTATGGGACATATATGGTAAGGAGTTTAAATGTCAGAATATTTAGGATAAAGATGAGCCAGGGCATGACAAAACCAACAAAATTGTATGCCTGTCCAGCGAAGACTCCGATCAGCCTGGCATTTTCTCAGTCTGATCAGAGTCTTTGCTGTGTGATCAATGGGTAGATAAGTACCCAAGCTTTCTTCATGCGGATAGCTAAGACTGATCAGACTGGGCGGATGCCCAGGCTGATCTGAGTCTTCGCTAGACGCACATACCATTTTGTTGGTTTTGTTATGCGCTGGCTCATATGGTAGAACTGGGAAGAAAGTATGTATATGGATAGGTCATCTTTCATATATGGGCCACGTCAAGTGAAAAAGTGCCTTTGAACATGTGCAGAATGTGCAGATTCAGATCATCCTATGCATGCGCAAGGTACCATCTGGGCCTTTGCTCTCCAGTCATACATTCTGTAGAGGCCAATAAGTCTATTAGTGGACCTGATTAGACTTCACGAAAGTTAAGACAAGTTTTTGCAATGTGCGGCCCATATATTAAATAGATCTTGCAAAGTTTGAGTTATGGGAACAGCAAAGAACCTGATCAGATTGTGGTGACATGCCAGCTGATCTGACTATTAACTGTTTGTATATACATGTAACAAGAAGTTTTTGCATCTTATGACTCATAGAGACTTGATACATACATGTATATGTAACTAATTGATTAGTACTGCTTTGATTAGGATGTACAATGTAACTTGGATAGATACTATATTAACTCTAAATATTGTGACATACAGGCCTTTGCAAACAGCTTAGACCCTGATCAGATGCCACAGAATGTGTCATCTGATCAGGGTCTACACTGCTTGACACTCATCAGATTTTTAGACACATCAGCTTCTTCAAATATTAGGACATGTACAGTAGGAAATCAAGGTGTCCCAATATTTAGCATAAATAAGGCAGTCTACAATGTAACTAGGATAGACAATTCCATTTGTGCCTAGCATCCCATAAATGGGACATTGGCAAACAGTGTAGACCCAGATCGGACACCGCAGAATGCGGCATCTGATCAGGGTCTGCACTGTTAAATTTAAATACATGAATTTCTATAAAACTTGGTAATAATAAAAAAAACTGACCAGGCACCTCTTATATTAGAAATGGACTGGTCCAAAGAGTGATTGTAGATGAGATCATTCGGCATGGGTTAAGTTGGACTGCAGAATACTGGGCAATATTTTAGGATAAATTTTGTTATTTGTACAGAAATCTTCGGCAGTTTAGTATGAGAATGCACAACATACATTTTTATGCAGAATTATGAAAATAATCTTCAGATAGCCCTGTAGCCACTACTTACCTTTACTACTCTCTTGGCTGATTCAGTGTATGACAAATTGATATTTTTCTTATTTCTTTTCCGGAAAACAGGCTTTGGCATTTCATGCAAACTATCTCCTAAATGCCAAAGCCTATTTTCTTGGAAAAATCAAAAAAATCAAAATGTCATTTGCTGAATTGTTTGCCCATTATGCTTAGTATTAAATTTGAAACTCTTATTGTAAATGAATGTTTTGGTTGGATAAAAGTCCTGATGAAACCCTTTGGAACTGCTTCATGATGTATTATAAAGTACCTTCGTGTAAATATTAACAACCTTCTCATTATAGCAACTGACATTATGCATTTCACCTCAAACTGACTGAAATATGGTCTGTCACACGAATAAGGATCCTTGATACATATGCAAATGGCAAAGCCCCAAATCAGCTGGTACACTGGAATATCTGTATAAGATGCTATTTTTTTTTTTTTTTTTTTTCTTGTACTTTGGATATAACACTGATAAAAAATGGAATAAAAAAAAATCAAACAAATACAGTTGACTCTTCTTATCTCGAAGTCCAAGGGACTCTCTGAAATACTTCGAGATATCTGTACTTCGACATTTCAGATTTGCAGAATTGAGGAAAAAAGCTAATTCGATTAACCACATTTAACAAATATATGTGTAATTGGACTCTTGAAGTTAGAGATATATTGAAAATATTGTGGAAAAGAGGAGAAATTGCTCCTTAGGAGCAATTTCTCCTCTTTTCCACAATATTTTTTACATGTTGTTAGATTTTCGTGTTTAGGCAGGGACCAGATTTTCACTTCGAGATAAGCGGTTATTCAAGATAAGCGAGTTCGAGATAGTGAGAGTCAACTGTATGTATAGATGACATTAATGGACATTTTTATGCTCCTGCCATTCGAAAAATGGTGGAAAGGGCATATAGTGTTACCTCTGTCTGCCCATCCATCTGTCTCCGTCCACGTCCAAGATGGTGTTTGCAATTTGCATTTAAGTTTTTCAAGTGGGGTCATCTTTGGACAAATTTCTAATTCTGTATAATTTGTACAGTTTTGTTTAGATGCAGCATGATTTTTTAGTTAACAGGGAGCCCACCAGTAGTGTCATAAAGAGGTTATGGTTTAATTATGCACAGCCTGATTTAATACCCAAATAATTGTCGCAGTATGCAGTGGAGTTCAAAACAAGCAAGAAATGGAGGAGGTATCAGAAAGTTTGCCAGCCTCGGTGGCTCAGTTGGATGCGCCGTCCGACTGAAGACCAGGAGGTCGCGGGTTCAACCCCCCGCAGAGGTCGGCAACATTCATTCGTGGAGATTGATCATGAAATATTTTCTACAGTCATTCTCTCCCTTCCGCTGATTCAAGAAGGGCAGTTGTCAGTTTTTGGCGAAAGAATGTGCACAATACTGGTTAACCGCTTAGAGGACTAAGCCTGCCCAGTAAACGTGGTTAGGTAAACTGACCACGCTCGACATGACCCCATTGGGTTGACTGGGCCGTAAAACCTCAACACAAACAAAATCAGAAAGTTTAGAAGTAGTGAACTTAGATTGTTATTAAAACTGAAATGCAGAATTTGTGTTTGTGTACCATCTTTAAATCTTTAATATATAATCTTCTGTAATAATCATTTTCACAAACTAAGTAATGAAAGAATTTTAAATGCATATCTCGTACACAGGGAGGGACACAATGTATTGTATCTTGAAAGGCTGATGACCTAGGGTTCTTTTTTTTTTTTCTTTTTTTCTTTTTTTTTTTTTTTTTTTTTTTCCCCTTCATAATTTTTCATGTTTTTTTTTGTTTTGTTTTGTTTTTTTTTTTTAGGGTGTGGGGGTGGGGTGGTATTTTTATTAGTACTTAACTAAAACATCCTTGACTTTGACAGCTTTATGTGTTTCTTGTCATACTCTTTCTACAAAAAAGAACATAAACATACAAAAGTTCAATCAAGGATATCACAGAAAAGTACTTTAATAATAAGTCTTTCACTGTGCTATGTTTTATATGAATTCATACAGAAGTAATAGAATTGTTAAGAAAAAAAGGAACTTTAAGATTTAGTGGTCATCAGTCTTTGGCAGCATAATACACCAAATGATACTCCTGAATGCAAAAATAACAGCGCCATACCTAGTGACAGGCTGTCTTTAAGGCACATCTGGACAGAGACCCAGATCAGTCTGCATATCCATGTGGTTTTATCAAGACCTTCACTGTTTGCTTAGAGAATTATTGCTCGGTAATAAATCAAAGTACGATTAACATCACTTATGGTAAAAGTTACTTTTAATTTATTTTGCATGCTGGGTAAAGAATTTCGGCAGACAACATTTTGAAATATTTTTCTTGATGCAGATTTGATGTTTCATGCATCTCCAAAACAAATTGTCTTCTTGGGATACAATTTGCATGAAGTGTCAGATCCTATGAAAAATAGAAGAAAATATAATTACCATATTTGATCTAATTACCGCACTGTGCGCTTACGTTTTTCAAAATTACTGGGAACACTCAGTTTTGGTAAAATATGTATCTACCTTCTTAGGGTGCACTGTAAAAAAGATCAGGAAAGGACTTGAAAATGATTAGGCAATTATTTTTTTCTGATTTTCTTTATAAAGGCATATGTTCTGGGTACTCTTTTGAATTGCATCAACAAGTTGATGCAATTCAAATGAGTACCCACAACATACGTCTTTATGAAGAAGTAGACAAAAAGTACACTGGTTGTAATCTGAAGACTACAGAATTGTTTGACTGTGCACTTATAGGAGTATATGCGGTAATTAAGTCAATTACGGTAGTTTGTTGTCTGCTGAATTTGCTCATAGTATTGTAAGAGTTAAAGTGTATCTGACAGCTATAGAGTGCTAATTTTACATCAGTCATGTCATGTCATAGAAAACCCTGAGTTATCATCACAAGTTAATTTTAAGCATGCTATAGGCAAAGTTAGCATTCTTAAGATATGGTAAATGTCCTAAAATTTCGAACATTTTATTGCGTACTTTGTTTTGCCTAAATTTTGATTTGTATGCAGTTGTTTCTTAAAATATTGATGGAATGGCAAACAGTTCTCTGATCTAGTTCTGTTCAGGAGCAGTCTGATCTAGGTCTGCACTGATTGTGTATGCCATTTTGTCAAAAACTTTGGTATTCAACATTCTAGAACATTTACCGTAGTTATCTTTAAATTAAAAAGCCATTAAGTGCTCATTTGACATCAGTCATTTCATAGAAAACCCAATGTCATCTTCGCAAGTTAACTTTAAGCATGCTCTAGATAAGCATTTGGATAGAAAGATTTGAGCAAATAGTGTAGACCCAGATCAGACACTGCAGAACATGGCAGCTGATCAATGTTTACCCTGTTTAGCACTCATTTAGCAAGCAGTTTTTTTTTTTAGAAATATCAGCTGGAAGTGCAGTGGATTTGTTCAAATATTGAGGACATGTATAAGAAGGTATTAACCCGTAAAGTGCCAAGAAAACCTGCATCTTTTTATGTTGTCTGCTTAACTTTTCAAGCCTATTTTTGCATACAGGCAAACAGTTTGGACACTGATCAGACTGCTCCTAAAGGAGCAGTCTGATCTGGGTCCACACTGTTTGCAAAAATGACTTAAAATCGCAAGCAGATGACAAAGCAAACGACAATTGTTGTGATTGGCAATTTAAGGGTTAAGGTGTCTGAATACTTAATATAAAAATATTTTTATCACACCAACAGGACATAACCTGACTGCATTGTCATGGCTTACTTTCAGAAAGAACTGCCGTATTTACTCTAAATAGACACCATAACACCTTGTATTAATAATCTTGAACATGTCCTTTTATTACCTGAGTGGACCTGTCCAAAGACATGCGGTAGAAGATTCCATTCGGTGTAAATGAGTTAAAAATATCTTAAGTCTTTTTGCTAATACATAAGTTCAGCATGCTAAAAATTAAATGAAGCATCACCTGGGTCCAGTTGTTCAAAACTAACGATGTAACGATTCATTAAAAGTTACTTCGAGTGATACGCAACTATGCTGAAAATTTTTGCTGAAAAAATGTGAGTAGCTTTTGCAGTGCAAAAGCTACTCACATTTTTTCAGCAAAAAATATCAGAATATTGTATATGGAATCCGCTAAAACAGTTGAAACGACCCTTAACGAGCTCGTTAAGCTAACGATGCTTTGAACAACTGGGCCCAGGTCCGACCAGCTTACTAATTCTAGTCTTGAGCATTTTCACATAGCATAAGAGTAATCTTTCATTCTGTTTCTCCTTTTTTTTGTATTGTTTCTTGTTCTACTTCACTCTATCTTGCTTTCCTACACTTTTCCATGGCAGAGTATAAATAAGACTTTTTATTATCGGTTTATCAGAGCAGAATGTACCTGTTGTTAACCTAAAGCCAATTCTGGACAAATTCAGCAAAGGATAGCCAATCCTCTTTTTGTTTTTCTTGGTAAAATAGAGTTTGACAAATGTGGATAGCACAGACCCAATTCTGTTTGGAAGCAATGGATTCTGTATTAAACAACAACAAAGACCTGGACTAGTCTGCATGGAAATGCAGGGTGATCTGAACCTAAACGTTTTTGTATTGTACAGCCCGTGTGATCAGTTGTCACCATTTGATGTACCAAGTGTTATGAAGGCAGATAATTTTAGCCAGTATTCTATGTTTATCCTAAGTATTGGTACACCTTATTTCCTTACCAAACTTGTCCTAAAATTTGAAAAAGAAAAAGTCTATTTTACTACCTGTTGATGTGTCCAAAATCATGCTGGTGAGTGGCAAACAGTGTAGACGCTGATCAGATGCTGCAGAATGCGGCATCTGATCTGGGTCTACACTGTTTGCTTAAACCTGTCTGGTCCAATACTTAGGGTTATTACAGTAGTTCATAAGCTGTACTGGGCGTTCGCTATGCATTTTGCAGGCATCTTTTTGTTTGCTTTAGCTGCATCGTGCAACTGAGATCAAAATTTTGTAGCTTTTTTTTATTCTATCTCAATAATCCCATATGCAATATATACAGATGACCGTACAGATGTCTGAAGGAAAAAAGGCTTCAGAAGCTTAGCATGTTAATTAACTTTAACATGCTAAATTCAAATACTGGCATGAAGTCTGTAATGTCAGCATTAGGAGAAAATTTGCTTGAAGTATTAATCTTTAATGTGCTGAACAGATTGTAGCAGATGACATTCTAAAACAGATTTTGTTGTTTTTCAAAGAAATGAAATAACAAGTCTTTGCGTCTCTAATAAATGTAGAAAAAAAAAATATTTCAAAGTTTTCATCTGCTATAGTTATGATTAGCTATTTGATGCGAAAAATGAAGAAAAAATTTGCTGGGGAAAAAATAAAGAAAAAAAAATCAAAATATTGTCTGCTGAAATTTTTACCCAGCATATTAAGTATTTAACACTGTCTCAGTGTTAGTGTATCTCTTTCATGACCAGGGCCCAGTTGTTCAAAGCGTTGTTAGCTTAACGAGCTCGTTAAGGGTCATTTCGTTAACTGTTTTAGCGGATTCAGTATACAATATTCTGATATTTTTTGCTGAAAAAATGTGAGTAGCTTTTGCACTGCAAAAGCTACTCACATATTTTCAGCAAAAAATTTCAGCATATTTGTGTATCACTCGATGTAAATTTTAAGGAATCGTTAACTAACGACGTCGTTAGCTTTGAACAACTGGGCCCTGGTTGATTTATCTATCTAAAAACAGCTTAGCCAATAGGATAGATATTGTGTGTCCATGTTTAATAGAACATTTGTTTCATTAGCACCCCTTTAATGCTGAGCATGCTGGGTAAAAACTTCAGCAGACAACATTTTGAAATACATTGTATTTTTCTATTTTGTCCTGAAAATTGTCTACTAAGGCTAAAGAGATAGTTTGTACGGAATGTCAAAGCCTATTTTTTGGCTAAATTTGCCCATAGCAAGCAAAGCGTCAATGTGTTGTATGGGTACTATAAGATGTAAATGACGCTGATCTTTTGATAATTCAGCATCTAGTTAGAAGGGGCATTTAGCCTGTTAAATGTGTAGATCTAGATTTTGCTGAACTTCAGCAACCTCCGTAAAAAAAATAGTCTGCAGGGCTTATGGGTTATGGGATTATGGAAGACCAAGACTGACCAACACATATGTAAACTGGACTGGCTTATCTAGTTATCTTTGTTTGTGGGCCAGTCTTGAGACAGTATATGATGGTAATTGCTGATCTAGTTGTCTTGGTTAGTGGGCCATTCTTGAAACAGTATATGATGGTAATCGCTGACCTGGTTGTTTTGGTTAGTGAGCCAGTCTGAATTGAGACTGTATATGAAGGTCATCATTGATCTGGTTACTAGTATTTTGGTTAGTGAGCCAGTCTGGATTGACACTATATGAAGGTCGTCGCTGATCTGGTTACTAGTATTTTGGTAAGTGAGCCAGTCTGAATTGTATATGAAGGTCATCGCTGATCTGGTTACTAGTATTTTGGTTAGTGAGCCAGTCTGGATTGACACTATATGAAGGTCGTCGCTGATCTGGTTACTAGTATTTTGGTAAGTGAGCCAGTCTGAATTGTATATGAAGGTCATCGCTGATCTGGTTACTAGTATTTTGGTTAGTGAGCCAGTCTGGATTGACACTATATGAAGGTCGTCGCTGATCTGGTTACTAGTATTTTGGTAAGTGAGCCAGTCTGAATTGTATATGAAGGTCATCGCTGATCTGGTTACTAGTATTTTGGTTAGTGAGCCAGTCTGGATTGATACTGTATATGAAGGTCATCGCTGATCTGGTTACTAGTATTTTGGTAAGTGAGCCAGTCTGAATTGTATATGAAGGTCATCGCTGATCTGGTTACTAGTATTTTGGTTAGTGAGTCAGTCTGGATTGAGACCATACTGATGTGTGTAGGTCATTCATTATGCTAATCCACATCTGGAAAAAGCCTGTCTTAGAATTTAATACTGTTTGGGCTAAACTAACAGAGGACAAATTCATGATATTTTTTACTTTCCCCAGAAAATAGGGACTGACATTTCATGCAAATTGTCACCTTACAAGACAGTTTGCATGAAATACCAAAGCCTGTTTTCTGGAAATTATTGGGAAATATTGCTTGGTATTTCTTGTAAGTTAGAGAGAATTGGCATGAAATGTCAACCTTATTTTCTGGAAAATTAGGAAAGAAATATAGTTCAGAATGTTTTCTGCTGAAATTCTTAACTCGGCTTAACCCTTAAAGCACCAGTCACAACTATTGTCGTCTGCTTTTTCATCTGCTTGTGATTTTAAAAGTAATTTTTGCAAACATTGTGGACCCAGATCAGACTGCTCCTTTAGGAGCTGTCTGATCAGGGTCCACACTGTTTGCCTGTATGCAAAAATAGGTTTGAAAAGTCTGCAAGAATATTCAGTAGACAACATAAACAGACGACATTTTCAGATGCAGTTTTTCTTGGCGCTTTAAGGGTTAATGAGTGTTTGTAATATAAATGCCAGTCCTGAGCATATTTTGGATCTGATCAGGCTACAAATATTTAGTGTACAGACAGTGAAAGCATAGGTTTTCGTGGCTGATCTAGGCTTCTGGGTAAGGCAGGTTTTCTTCTGATGAGGCTTATGAACATGTGTGTTTGTTGTTGATGAATCTGTGTGTAGATATTTTTGTACTGGTGCATATATGTTATTGCATGGTCATGGAATTGTTATTGAAAATAAATGATAAAATTGTGGTTAAGAAAAAAAGTGAAAACACTGCCTTCAGACTTCTTTTATTCTTTCAGGATGTTTAACCTTTACCACTCCCTGGGTAAATTCAGCAGATGACAAATTGATGATAATCTTCTGATTTTTACCTGTAAAATAAGCTTTGACATTTCATGCAAATTGTCTCCTCAGGAGACAATTTGCTAGAAATGTCAAAGCTTATTTTTTGGAAAAATAAGAAAAATATTTCAAAATGCTGTCTGCTGAATTTTTACCTAGAGTGCTAAGGGTTGAAAAAAACTGTGAGCCTTACAGCTTGAGATAAGGTACTTTTTTATGTCCTAGACTTTGAAAAAGTTGAGGGGATGTATTACTTTTGTGTTTATCCATTATTCAATTCATCTTACGTTACCTTCTGTACAAGATATCCCAGAAAGTATTTGAGCGAGAGCTTTAATATTTGGTAGACTTATTGAAGCTTAGATGACCTGATTAATTAAGAAAAGCGGATTAACGGTAATTATCCTAAAATTTCTAACACTTCATTCCATGCTTTTTTGGCCTATTTTTATACGCCCGTTTGAAAAACGGGACGTATTATGTTACGGGGTATGGTGTCCGTCCGTCCGTAAACTTTTTCGTTTCCGGCTAACTCCTCCTACAGTTTACATCCGATCAAGCTGAAACTTGGTATATAGTTAGACCATGATGTGGCGCAGCGCATATTGTTTCGGGGTTACAGTCCACCAAATGTTTGCAGAGTTATGCCCCTTAGAAAATTTCTGTAAACTTTTCATTTCCGGTTAACTCCTCCTACATTTTACATCCGATAGGCCGGCCTCGGTGGCTCAGTTGGATGCGCCGTCCGACTGGAGACCAGGAGGTCGCGGGTTCAACCCCCGCCGAGGTCGGCAACATTCTTTCGTGGAGATTGATCATGAAATATTTTCTACGGTCATTCTCTCCCTTCCGCTGATTCAAGAAGGGCAGTTGTCAGTTTCTGGCGAAAGAATGTGCACAATACTGGTTAACCGCTTAGAGGACAAAGCCTGCCCAGTAAACGTGTGGTTAGGTAAACTGGCCGCGCTCGACATGACCCCATTGGGTTGACTGGGCCGTAAAACCTCAACACAAACAAATTTACATCCGATCAAGCTGAAACTTCATATATAGTTGGACCATGATGTGGAGCAGGGCATATTATTTTGAGGTTACAGTCCACCAAATATTAGCAGAGTTGTGTCCCTTTGAAAATTTCAATAGACTTTTCGTTTCCGGCTAACTCCTCCTACAGTTTGCATCCAATCAAGCTGAAACTTGGTATATAGTTAGACCATGATGTGGCGCAGCGCATATTGTTTCGAGGTTACAGTCCACCAAATGTTTGCAGAGTTATGCCCCTTAGAAAATTTCTGTACACTTCGTTTCCGGCTAACTCCACCTACAGTTTACATCCGATCAAGCTGAAACTTCATGTATAGTTAGACCATGATGTGGAGCAGCGCATATTATTTCGAGGTTACAGTCCACCAAATATTAGCAGAGTTATACTTCTTTGAAAATTTCAATTAATTTTTAGTTTATGGCTAAATCCTCCTACAGTTTACATCCAATCAAGCTGAAACTTCATGTACAGTTAGACCATGATGTGGACCAGCGTGTATTATTTCGAGGTTACAGTCCACCAAGTATTAGCAGAGTTAAACCCCTTCGAAAATGTCTATAAATTTTTTGTTTCCGGCCAAATCCTCCTACATTTTACATCCGATCAAGCTGAAACTTGATTTGTAGTAAGACCATGATGTGGAGCAGCACATATTGTTTCAAGGTTACAGTCCACCAAATAGCAGAGTTAAACCCCTTTGAAAATTTCTATTTTTTGTTTCCGGCTAAATCCTCCTACAGTTTACATCCGATCAAGCTGAAACTTCATAAATACTTACATGATGATGTGGAGCAGCACATATTTTAGGTTACAGTGCACCAAATATTTGCAGATTTATGCCCCTTTGAAAGTTTTTGTAAACTTTTCACAGCATATTGTTTAGAGGTAATAGTGTGCCAAAGGCTCATATGAGCTTATAATATAGCCATGCTTTTGTGGTGTGTCCTCCGTCAGAAAGCACTTCTCCCTAGAAGCAGCAAACTTCTCCCTTAATTTCTTGGCCAGCTTGGACCCTTAGGTTACAGTTCACCAAATATCAGCAGAGATTATGCCCCAATGAATTTTTTTTTATTTTTTTTTTTTTTTTTTTTTTTTTTGTAATTCCACTTACAGTTTATATCCGGAGCACTGAATTATACAGAAGCCAGTTAATGTGCTGCATCTTATTACTTGCCACGGGTGTATAATGCCCCGCTTGGCGGAGCTCTTGTTATTTTTGTGCAGTTGTTTCTTAAAATGAGTGAAGGGCAAACAGTGTAAATCTTGATCAAACTGCTTCTGAAGGAGCAGTCTGGGCCCAGTTGTTCAAAGCTAACGATGTCGTTAGTTAACGATTCGTTAAAATTTACATCGAGTGATATGCAAATATGCTGTAATTTTTTGCTAAACAAATGTGAGTAGCTTTTGCAGTGCAAAAGCTACTCACATTTTTTCAGCAAAAAATATCAGAATATTTTGTATTGAATCTGCTAAAACTTTACAAAATGACCCTTAACAAGCTCGTTAAGCTAACAACGCTTTGAACAACTGGGCCCTGATCTGGATCTGCACTGTTTGCACCTGCAATTGTGTCCGGTGTAAGAAAATTTAGGACAGTTGCCGTATTTTATATGTGTGCTCTTTGACAAGTTTGACATTTTGTTTGTTTTGAGGTTTTACGGCAGAATCAACCCATTGGGGTCATGTCGAGTGCGGTCAGTTTACCTAACTACACTTTACAGGGCAGGCTTAGTCCTCCAAGCGGTTAACCAGTATCGTGGGTAAACCAGTATCGTGCACGTTCTTTAGCCAGAAACTGACACCTGTCCTCCTTGAATTAGGGAAAGGGGTAGCCGTTTTATGGGGACAAGCATATAGTTGGGAGTATGTTTTACAAACATATTTCTAGTGTTAACCAAAAAATATTGATAGTGTTCTTATTTCTCCACAATCGACGAGGCGGTTCTAACGAGTATCCACAATTTATCTTTTTTTAGCAAAAATAAGAAAATTACTGTATACCCCTTTAAACCCCAATTTTACTGTATAAAAGTTGGTTTTAGGGACAAAATTATATAGGCATGTTTTTGTGATGTCTGCATAAAAAAGGAAAATATTTATCTGGATACCGCTTTTATCTGGCGCTGTGCTGTGACCTGGTCTGGATTTATCAAACTGATATTGTGCTAATTACAAGCATTTGATTGGTTGATGGTGTACTACTGTGATATTTACATTAAGAGGAATGAACAGCAGAAGAACTGCCTAGTAAAGGTCAGTGTCGTGGACTGGAGCCTTGTGCGGATTTTTAACTCTAACAGGCACCCGTGGCACATAGAGGCTGCGGCAGTTGTTATGTACATGTATTTGTATGGCCTTGCTTTCACGGGACAACCATGCACACTTAGTGCCACTGTCTGTCACCAAGCGCCGCCCTTTCCACTTTATACTCGACCCAGGGCACGTCAGGCCGGCCTCGGTGGCTCAGTTGGATGCGCCGTCCGACTGGAGACCAGGAGGTCGGGGGTTCAATCCCCGCCAAGGTCGGCAACATTTTTTCATGGAGATTGATCATGAAATATTTTCTACGGTCATTCTCTCCCTTCCGCTGATTCAAGAAGGGCAGTTGTCAGTTTCTGGCGAAAGAATGTGCACAATACTGGTTAACCGCTTAGAGGACTAAGCCTGCCCAGTAAACGCTTGGTTAGGGAAACTGACCGTGCTCAACATGACCCCATTGGGTTGACTGGGCCGTAAAACCTCCACACAAACAAACGGGGCACGTCAAGTATGAGGTAGGCGTTCTGATGGTCTGAAAATTGTCCCGTCCACCCGAGCGGGATTCGAACCCAAGATATCCCGCTTGAAAGTCGAGTGCGCTAACCACTAGACCACCCAGTCCACATCTCTGGAGACTTAATCTTTACCATGCTAAATAAATAAAGATACCACGCCCACTTCTAATTTTCAGCCAATCACTTGATCCAGGTTTTTGATACAAATTCACATACTTAATGACTTAAAGTGCAAATCCAAATCAGTTGGCTTCCAACTGATCTGGATCTACACTTTGCAAAGGCAGGGCATTTCCTGGTTCAGCAGGACCAGGGTTAAGTTCCAGAATTTTGCAGGCACCCAGCCTCGCCCTCGTCTCCAGCGTAGTTTTCAACGTAAATATTGAAGCGATCCCCCATAGAAATCCTAAAAGGCAATTTCTGGGCCAAGGAGTGTGAACGGCATTGTGAAATGCAGTCCCTGTTGACGAAAACATGCTTCTGGACGTGGAACTTTCTTTTTCTCAAGAAGACTATTCAGTTTCAACTTTTAACCCGTCTTAGCAAACAGTGTAGAGCTTCTGAAGAAGCCAACTGATCTGGATCTGCACTGTCTTTAAATATGTGAATTCCTAGCAAAAACCCAGATTAAATAATCTGACTGGCTGAAAATTAGAAGTGGGTGTGACATCTTAATTTATTTAGCATGACAAGGGTCAAAATCCTAGAGACAGCTCTGGACGAATGACAGGCTGATCTAGATATATTGGGATACCTTCGCTCCATACCATACGTCCCATTACAAAAACATGCCTATTCAAATATACTGAAAATTTTACCACCAAAAAATGAAAATTTTCAGATAAAAATTTCTGATATTTTTCAGGATTCTGCTCAAAACATAGATTGTGGGTACTTGTTAGAACCGCCTCGTCAAGGCGGTGATATTTTCAGGATTCTGCTCAAAACAGATTGTGGGTACTCGTTAGAACCGCCTCGTCTAACGAGTACCCACAATCTATGTTTTGAGCAGAAATAAGAAAAATAATGAATACCCCTGTAAACCCCAGTTTTACTATATAAAAGTGGGATTTAAGGGGGTCAAAAATATATAGGCATGTTTTACTGATGCTAAGATCTGTATTTAGTGTCAGTGTCTCTAAACTGCTGTGTGAGTGAGTGGATGACAGTGAAGAGGCTGCATTCTGTTGTCTCATCTTTTATTACTATGCTACCACCAAACAGGGTTTTGAGGGATGGGTTATATTGGAATAACTTTGTCAGATCCCATCCTGAACAACTATATATTTTTAATGATTATTTTGAAGCCTAGTCATATGTGCATTGTCTCGTGAGGAGTGTTTAGGACAACTTGCATTGTCTTTCATTTTGCATGACTTCCGAAATTGTCCAATCCAGATGGCCGACTATATTTGAAAATTTGTTTTGAAACTATTATTAAAGGGACTTAACTCTATTATGCATTTTTTTTTTCATGACTTATAGCCCCCTTCAAACCATCCTTAGGAAATTGTCTCATTTACATGCATTTTGACTAATAACTTTTGTTGCATTTAACCTTCATCAATATGGTCCCTTTACCCAAGGACGTAAATAATACGTAATTTTATACGTCTTTGCTTTACCTGAGCATACCAAAGTTACTGGAATATTTTACAAGGAGAAGGTTCTGACTAGTTACTCAGCACTGTGCCACAAAGCGGCTACGACTGGTGTGCGGGTACGACAGGTGTGCGTGGAATCTTTATCTATTACGTGACAATGTATGAACTCTTCATTCAGACGTGGTAGTTGAATATTTAGAGGAGTGTCCTGTTAAAACCGCGACACCAACCCTATAGCCCTGATCTTCCTGTGACGTTTGATTAAATTTCATATTGAGGAATATATGCGCGATCGTCGTTCCTGGTCACGTAATGTAGTGGGCAGTATACCGTATTTTCCTTATGTATTCGGACAGGCAGGCCTGAGCAAACATTGTAGACACTGATGAGACGCCGCGTGTTTCATCCAGCAATTGTTAGACACAACGTCCGTCGGATAGTAAATTGTACTTGTTCAAATTTTAGAATTAGTATGGTAAGGAGTTCAAGCGTCCGAATACTTAGGGTGAATACAGTACACAAAGTTAAGATTTTGGTGACATTGACCTAATTTTCAAGATGACAGCAGTTGGGGGAAAAAAATGAAAATTCACGGTGGAGGGACATTTTTTCTCTGAAAACACAGTTACTAGTTAACTATTTTGGCCACTAAATAAAGTTTCTACCTTTATGATTACGGTCATAGTGAAAGTGATGCGTCGTAGTTTTACGTATATTATTTCACACTCAAGTAATTTAGGACAATTACGGTTTTAATCAAATTCAAAAGTCATTTATACTTCCGTAAATCCACTGAGCAGAAAATATGCATGTTTTATACCCCGCCACACGATGGACGCCCGTTTGTCGTCCATCCGTATTTTCGTTTCCGGACCTTGAGTAAATATAAATGGATTTTCACCCAATTTGGTGCTAGGCTTCTGACATCTGTGCGTAATGACAAATCTGGCAGCCTTATTTTGCCATGCCTTCTTAAAGAAACGGTACTGGACCGGTATGCGCAACAGAAAAAAATCCCCATTTTCAACTAAAAAAGCACTTTTTTCAAGCATGAGAGTACCGAAATGCCCCAGTATTTATGAACAAGTCCTATAACACCACCAGTATTCAGAATGCAGCCACAGTTTTGTTTGACAGAAAGTCAGTTCCGAAAGACCCCGTTTCTAAAGTATTGGTGGCACATACACATGTTCAATGACCGAGTACTCCCCCACAAAAATAATTACTGTCCTTTCGACATCGTTCGGAAAGACGTTTTTTGCTTGGCGTTTTATTATAAATGAAAATATTTTGTCCTGATTGACCATATCTTATCAGAAACCATTTGTCTTTTCTGTTTCTGTGCTTTGTTCTCAAATATTTACCCTAAACTTAAATTTATGGCCAAAAATTGGTCTGACCTATGCAATTTCTATAGTAAAGTGATCTTTTGGAATGTTTGTCTAAGAAAATATTTTGCATTTTTCTTTGCTGAAATTTAAATAATTGATGTTTCACAACAATACTGTGATAATTTCAGAAAAATTGAACGAGCAGAACTTGTTGAAATCTGCTTCCAAGTTACCTACCCAACAGATTTCTGCATTATTAATATCCATTTTACTATGGAAAAAAGTGAAAATATTTAATTTTTTAAAAACCAATGACTAGAATAAAACTTTTTGTGCATATGTAGTTACGACAAATGGTTTTGCATTAAATTAAGATAAAAGTTTGCAACTTTACTTCATCTATGTAAAGCGGCACGCAAAAAAAAAAAAACAAAAAAAAACAAAAAAAAAACGACTTTCTAAAAGATGTCTAAAGCACAGTAAGCAAGATACAAAAGAAGAAAAGCATAAATGTTATGAGCCAGCGCATGACAAAACCAACAAAATGGCATGGGCGCCCAGTGAAGACTCGGATCCGCCCAGTCTGATCAGTCTTCGCTGTCTCCATGAAGAAAGCTGTCCTTAGCTGCCCATAGAGCGCACAGCGAAGACTGATCAGACTGGGCGGATGCCCAGGCTGATCTGAGTCTTCGCTTGGCACACATGCCATTTTGTTGGTTTTGTCATGCGCTGGCTCATATATGAAATTGTGTCAGTCGGTCCTTCACGTCTCGTGAGCTGAAAAGGGGAGAGAAAAGTCGAGCTGTGTGAAGTACAGCATTTAAAGGTGCTGGATACTCTTGTTATATTTTCTGCCATTTTGTACAAGGGAGATAATTTTTTACTTCCTTTTTGGGTTCCTGCACACCAAGCCTCTTTTGAAAATGGGTCCACTTTAAAAGAAAAGAAATGGCCCCAATTGGGAACAAATTCTTTTTTGAGTAGACTCCTTTTTAGAAGGATAGCAAAATGATTTTTAAAGAGTTGCCCACCCTGACAGTGATTTCATTCCCTTTAATGTCTTACTACCACCTTGAATCCTAAGTGCCAGAGTTCCACGCATGGTAGACTAGTTTCATTTAAGATTTTCTGGGCGTAGATATCTCCTGCACCTGCCCACAGAATATTCTATTAGCAAACAAGTGCACATAGCTATACGGACCGTATCAAGATAAAAGTGCCGACGGTATGTGAAATTCACGGAGTCCGTCTCATCAGAATCTTTGTCCTCTATTGATGCGTTCGTTCTTTTTAATGATTCTATAAGTGGGCAGCGAAAAACAGATGCTGATATGGGCTTTCGCTGCCCGTATATCCCAAATCACCTCAAATGTAAAGGTTGCCATATTGAGACAACAAAAGGTTTAAACTAAATCACTCAGATCTTTTCCTATGCAATTCATGCGGTTTATATTTTGATTATTTCGCGTCTCTTCAATAGTGTTTCAGTCATTTTATAGAGCGATATTAGGACTAGATGCCTTCTGGAAGGAATCAGCCGCCATACAATCATGCTCTCTCAGCGGTATAGAATCAGCCGCCATACAATCCGGCATGAGAAAAATTATACACCTAGCAGGATTCGAAATCGCACTCCCCAGATCAGTCGACTCATCAATGCTACACCTACCGACGCTCCTCCCCGGCAATTCGCTACATGCAAATTAAAAGCACAAAATCATCATTGCGAGGTTGGAAGTGGTGGGGCGCAATGTAAGATGAACTGATACGTTCTCCTGCTCTCCTACCATTCCCAGCCTGTCCTGAGTGTGGGGCCTGTGATAACAAATAAATGATACGTAACTTACCATATCGAAAATGATAAAAAAAAGAGACAGTTTCATATATACATGTATTTACTGCCCGAAATTAAATCTCTCTCTCTCTCTCTCTCTCTCTCTCTCTCTCTCTCTCTCTCTCTCTCTCTTCCCCGCGCCTTTTCCTGCCAAGCTTTTCATCCGTGTGCTGCCTTACTTTACTACACTCTTATTATTTCTTGGATGATCAGCGTGATCTCTCCATTCTTGAGGTCAGCTTAAGCTGTCAAACAGCTTTTAAAGACCCTTTCTATATAGGATCTTCTTGATTGTGTTGTTTCACTCGTGTTGTAGCCTCGGTGGGGGTGGATAACTTCCTTTATAGAACAGTTCAGGGATGTACCGCTGGAATAGGTTTTCTTTTCATGCCTGAGATTATATGATAAGGTATCAATTTTATCACACAATTATATAAATACCCCCCATTTCTAAAGCAGCATTATATCAATAGCCCATTAATTTGCAGTTCTGGCAGAAAAAAAGTAGCTTTTGTCTTACTTGGCCACATACATAATCAAAATGCACATATATGTTTGCATATAATTCCCAAGTAAGTTGTCTATTTTGGCTCAACTAGTGTTTACTAATAATCTATTATATGAATAGGGTCTCTTTTTACATGCAAATTATATGAATAGGTATGTTTTGTCAGTCTGGAAATTATATGAATAGGGGATGTCTTCAAAGTTCCAGCGGCATACCCCGCCCAAATATTTTCCGAGTTACCCCCTCCCCCCACTCCTCCTCAAGGTTGTAGCGTGACGGTTTAAACTTTGAAGTGCCCGCGTCTGTATTTATCTAGCCTTGCTCTGAACGCGTTTATAGAAGGTGCCAACACAACACTATCAGGGAGTCTACGACTGTTTGAAAAAGCATTCGACCTAATATGAAGTCTTGAGTGTCACTTGAATAATTCCATACTTTTTTCCTCTTGTAAGGACATAAGTAGAAAACCAGGATACGATCTATATTATTTAAAATCTTGAACACTGCATAGCATCGTAACATACTCGGTGGTATTTTAACTCTTTCGGCGCCAAATTTCAAACGACATTTGTCGTCTGCTTTTTCATTTTAACAAACTATCGTTTGAAAAGACGTTTATATGTAAAGTTGAAAGACTGAATGTCAAACAGCATAGATTCAGATGAGACGGCTCATTGCAAAAACCTATTATTATCGTCTGTGGCAGTGAAAGAGTTAAAGATGGTTACCCTAACTTTTTCCATCTTTCTTCATAACTGAACCCTGATAGTGATGATACCAGTCCATAATCATATATTTATTTTTCGAATAAGAATTGTGAATTTTAACAAAGATATATATGCAGCAAAGATATGTTTACTCGAACGCAAAAATAACGCATATTTGTTCGGTTTGGTATTTTATCTAAAGATTAAAGTATGCTGGTAATGACAAAAAATGGACTGCATTATTGATGCATTTTGTACGCTTTGGTGCAAAATTATTGAAATTATGTCTGTTTATTCAAGCGTATCGAACGCATAAACGACCAATGGGTCAAAATAAAAAAAAACCGCTGATCACTTTCTTTTAGAATGTCCCCTTTACCATGGACAAAGACAAGAACTTTTCCAGGTAATCTCACTCATTTGCCCAATTTCTGTTGGCGTTCTATTGTTTGGCAACAGCACTGTAATTTATGAAAGTAACGTAAAGATTTTCGAGGCAGTTCATAATTACATTAAAAAAAGTAAACGTTTTTAATCTTACCTTTTCATGGCACAGTTTTCCTCATTGTTGAGTGATGCGAATACAATGTATTATGATACCGGTGAGATAGGCCAGAGGAATTATAAATACATTTAGTATACAGCAGGACAACAGGATTATAACAGGATTATAGTGTATTTGGCCATTTTTTTTTTGTTCTCGCGGCGCAGAAGGCGGTTCCTACTCTTCTAACACACTTTGTTTCTCTTCTTTTGTCTTTCTTTCTGCTCTTTCGCTCCTCCACATGCCACTTCTTTCATTTTTTCCTCCTTATCATTGATTAAGTAGACTATTATTATGTTTTTCTTTTTTGTTTGTGTTTTTTTCTGCTCTTCTTCATGTTTGTTAGGTTTGAACATATAAGGCTCTACTTTCGCTATATAGTAATCTAATGTTATAATTAGTATATATTGGTAGATATGTCACATGAATACGTTAACATATTTACAACCTTGTGCCGTTATCGGATATATTCAATTATATGCATGAGGAGAGGAACTTCATAAGCAATTTGCTTTCGTTCCAATCCTAGTATTTTGTATATTGTTATATTTATTGATGTGCCGTTAACTCTGAATAAAATATGTTTAAACTAAAATAAAAAAAAAAAAAAAAAACAACAAAAAACTTTATGATAGGTTAATTCACCGTCTGATGCAGTTTTCGCTTGCTCCAAAAGTGGTGCAGAGTTTTTTAGCACCTTAAATAATGTCGCAAACTCGTCACAAACTTATTTAAGTCCCTTTTGTGCAAATGCCGCAATGTAAGCTGTGTTCTCGAAGTTGCCGCAAAAGGAATTGGAGCAAAACTCCAGTTCAGTTTGAATTCAAGGGCAAATGGTCGCAATCAAATTGATTAGGCTAATAAAGGGGACGCAACTATGTGCTAAAATAATGCAAACACGACAATTTTCTAATGTTTTACCCCGTTTTCGTGTTTGTTACATTATGATGAATTTACATGCAACACAATCGAAATGAAAAATCTTGACACATTCTTCAAGAGTTTTGTGATTTTATTTTTTGTTTTATTTATTTATTTATTTTTTTATTTATTTTTTTTATTTATTTATTTATTTATTTTTTTTTTTTTTTTTTGACCTCGGCATAAATTTTTCGACAAATAGCGTTTTGAAACTAAAATGCTGCGAAACCATAAGCTATGGTGTGGCAAATCTGTTTACGAAGTAAAAAGTAAAATAATATTATAATGAGGTAAAACGAAAGAGTAAAAATATGCGTTTCTTTTTGCTGTCGATTATATATGTTTTACATGCATAATCACCGTTTACTCGCGAAAAGCATGCAAAAGCCGCCCAACTCGAATTGGTACATCAGCTGCCTGGCCTCAGACAATCTTTGCTGCGACTAGTATAGCACTTTATATATGATATGTAATTTGTTGGGAGAAACAGCATAGATAAAAAAAAAAAAAAAAAAAAAAAAAAAAAAAAATATATATATATATATATATATATATATATATATATATATATATATATATATATATATATATATATATATATATATATATATATATATATATATATGGTGAATGAGTTAAAGCAGGCGCTGCCGTCCGAGGTTAACATACGACACATCTACATGTGATGCTATGGATGCTGAAAAAAAGATGTGAATCATACGAGGCGAGATTGTCTGGGCGGAGCTATCGCTTCCACTTGCTCACAGAATACTATATTAGCTTAAAGGAGTACAGGGTTATACGGACTGCATCAACACAAAGGTGCCTTCGAACATAAACGAAATACGCAGATTCAGTTTCATCAGGGGCTTCGGCTTTCCATCACGAAAACACGCCTATATAATTTTGACCCCTAAACCCCACTTTTATATAGTAACACTGGGGTTTACAAGGGTATACATTATTTTTCTTATTTTGCTAAAAATAACATAGATTATGGGTACTCGTTAGAACCGCCTCGCCGAGGCGGCTTTAACGAGTACCCACAATACAATGTATGTGTTTTGAGAAGAAATATGAAAAATATTAGATTTTTTTTATCTGAAAATTTTCCTTTTTTGGTTGTAAAATTTTCAATATACATGTTTTTGAATAGGTGTGTTTTCGTAATGTTTGTTTTGGTCTGCAGTTTCTAATGATTCTGTAAGTGGACAGCGAAGGACCTAATCAAACTGAGCGCATGCTGATATGGAACTTTGCAGTCCACATGTCCTGAAGTCACATTATCGCTCGACACAAAGCATACCTATAGAATCATTCACCTGTAAAATACGTCACAACTCTATTATGTACAATCTGGGAAGGGAATAAATGCACGTGACAGTTTGTTCCACGATGTGCACCTAGATAACGTTGTTCAAGACGCTTACTTCTAAATAGCAATACTTTTTGTGCTGAATATTTATATATTCATAGTTTGTGATTAACTTTTCTTTTGTTGTAATAGTTTATTTCTTATTTAATTTCAAATAATCAGCATCCAGTATGCTATTCAGTCCCTTTTTTTGTTTTAGTTATCATGCAAAACGGTTGAAATAGCTGAACTTGAAAACAAGAATCTAAGGGTTACAAAAAATTTAACAATGGTTTGTGCGCGCGATTGTGAATGTATGGTGGGGTGGGGTGTGGAGAGGTAGTAAGATATAATAAACTTCCAATACTTGCCTCGGATTAATAATGACGACATAGTTTAACTACAGCCGTGTAGCCTAATGTGGCGCATCTGTCAATGCTGCTCACTCAAATATTTTCTCCCAAAAATCCGAAAGTATCATTTTGTGGGAGTATGTGATGAAACATATCAAACGGTACATGACCACTACAATTTGCATGTGGAATCAGGTGTTTATTTCAAAATAATGAGGAAAATGTTGTTTTCACTAAAACCAAAGGACCCTTTTCCCTGAACGTGAAATTTAAAGGGTGGTTTTGTCAGTGTGAACAATCAAAATGGCACAAATATATTCTAAATTGATTAGTGATCATAGAAATGCATCTTTAATCTAAAAACATTCTTTATGTCCAAGGCAACAGGCAAAATTCTAACAGGTGCGCGGCATTGGCAGATATTTTTTATGACACAAAAACAAGGGGGTGATGAAGTTGAGGGGTTATTATCTGCTAAATTTGAAGAAGAAATTAAATGAAAATAAACTTGTTTTATTTATAGTAAATTATTTTTCGTTCTAGTACATTTAAAAATTAAAACTGGTCTAGCGAACATTTTTTAAATTCAGCTCAAATCCTTAGGTGCGCTGAATAGGCCGACAGCAGTGTACTTGTTGAATTTCCAGATGAGAAGGTTTTTTTTTTTTTGTTTTTTTTTTCTCCTGTATACTGCGATACCCTCAATTTCTGAGTATTACGCGCATGTCTTCTTGAGTAGAAACCAGTACTAAGCATAAAGTGTCTTGCTCCTGTACACAACACTTGCCGCTCGCTGGGTCGAACTCGCTAACGATCTTGAATCCGACGCTTCACCACAGCGCTCCACAACACTGTTTGAAGCATGTAGATGTATAATAGATAGTAAGTCAGCTCGCGAAAAACGTGCAAAAGGTACTCTACCTAATTACATATATCAGGTGGACTGCATGAAGTTGACAGTTATTGACAGAAAGTTTACTGTCCCGCCTTGAAAATCTTAACTTCGACTAATATAAAATGAAATGGCCTGCTCTCCTAGATACTAAGCTATGAACGGCGGTGCGCCTCCTTATTCTTGTTGACTGTTAATTCCTCCACACGATGGGAGCACCACTCCATTCGGAGTATAGGAAACTATATATCTAGAAGTTCTTGAAAGAAAAGGCCTATTCAGTGACGGCAGCCAACACTTTCTTTGTCATTAAGACGCAATTTCTTGAATCTTGTAGAAAAATTTCAGTCTTTTGTATAATCAAGAACAAAAGCCTCCATGGGGTAGAATTCCAAAACAGAATAGAACGGGTATATATATGGTGATGACTTTTACCCATAGTCCATTACTCAGTAACTTCCCTTGTGTGTGTAAACTCAAGAAAGTTTGTAGCGCAAACTATTTAAAAACGTTTTGAAGTGTTTAAATGAAATTTAAATGAAAAGGTAAAGCAAACGAATCCTACTTGAGAACTGTACATTGTAGTAAATTTTGGGTTTTACTTGTCTATACGCTTTGTTAAAAAAATGGATTTCCTGTTCTGACATTTTTTTTTTTTTTAATTTTTTTTGCTGACAGCTACATACTCCCATCATGCCCATACATATCGTCCTGTCATGTATTTTGACGCACATCTAATTTGACACGCTTACATGTTTTTTCCTATTTTTGGACTTGCAGAAAACTTTTTTGTAATACCTCATCATTATTGGGGTAGAGCAACATAAGATGACATCCAGCTAGGTGTTTATAGCTAACTAGAAATTCTAGGATCTTCTTGGAAAATAACAACCATGTAACCTTGAATGGTCAACATTTTGAAAGAAATGCTTAAAGCACTCTTTTTCCTTTGAATTGAAGCTCAAAACTTTAAAGATGCATCAGTACATGTGAATCAAACACCCCTCTCTGTTACAGTGTCACCTGATGCATTTATTCACAATTATGATACATGATTGAAATACTATTGCATACACAATATTAATTTTCAAATAAATGTAAGGTCTTGTATGAAAATCTTTTGCAACTGGAAGAAAAGAAATTCATAAAGTAATTTTCTGTGTATTTGTTTGATGCCAAGTATAAATAATTTGAACAAAAATATTTTTGCTGACAATAAATAATCTATTAACATATTTTATTAAGACGCGGTGAATTTGTACATGCAAGCAGGAGGAACAAGCATTTCAACTGCCCTACCCCTTTAAAACTGAGATAAAACTGGCGACAATTCGCAAAATGAGGTCGGATTTTTAAAATACATACAGGTGTCATTCAACAGTGATTCTTGTCATTTTATTTTGTTCTAACAAACAAATGATGCTGCCTGAACATAGTCCTGGTATTATTGTAAAACTTGAATTACTATCTTGCAAGAAAAACAGCAGCCTATTAGATGCGTCATTTCATATGAATGTAAACCAAAATGACAATCACCATGGTGGTCCAATTTTACATGGAATTTTTAGGAAGGCAGTTGATGCAAATTTATTTTAATGATATTAAATAATGTTATAGAAGTCCATGCTTGCCTTACACAAAACAAATGTACTGGGAGTTGTCTGTGAAATTAATGACATGTCAAATAATGCTTAAGTGCATCAAAACCCATGAGTCTAGGCTACATGAGAGTTCTGCATTCCAGATGTTCATATTTTTGAACCTGGATTGATATTTGCATTTCCAGAGGATATTTTTAGCCTGTCTGGGCAAATTGAGCGGTGATATTTTTTCTCCAAAAATTGGGTTTGACATTTTCAAAATTGTCTCATTAGCACGACACATTAAACACAGCATGCTAAAAAAAAATGGACCAAGCTGACTTATTGTGTATCCCCTGTTTTCATAATCTGTTCAACCCATAACTCTACTCACCATCTTCTTAGAATAATGTGAAAACGAATCTTTCTTTATCCAGCATTGAAACTAATAGAATATAACTAATACCAGTACTTCAGACCTAAGAATACCCGGACTTGTCACGAACGGCACTGCCAAAATATGTTGTTGTGGCTTGATTTTAGCACTATTTTACAACACTGTGGTCATTAAAAATGATTTTGGATAATAACTGAAGTTATAATAGTTTTTAATAGGTTTGGTTGAAAAATGTTTAGTCACAATTAATAAAATTGAAGTTATACCATCATTTTGGGTGAATTTCTGATGATTTTCTGCTAAAAGTGCTGAAAATAGCTAAAATGGGTACGTAGGTCTCTCATTGATGTTTACAAAAAGTATTTGATTTTCCTTAAATATAACGCTGCAGTCTTAAAGTAATATATTGAAATATTGCTTTTTGAAAACAAATCTCAGATATTTGGAGAAAAAATGAAATATATGATTTAAATTTCTACAAAATTATGAAAACTCATTCACGACAACATATTTCCAATAAGTACAATACATGTACCATAGTTACTAGTCCAGTGTATATTGGGTCCAAGCCAGTACTGTTGGTTTTGAAGAAAAATCAGTTTTGACGTAAAATTTAATGCATAAGAATGAACTGGCTGACGTCACAGCTGCCATCTTGAATTTTCATGAATGTGCATGCTTCGGATTTTATCCTCATGATTTAATCATATTTCGATGGAAAAGTGTCACAAACAAGCCAAGAAAATTCATAGTCAACCACATTCTGGTACTGAACAGTGATTTATTGGAGTTTTTGGAGAACATTCAGATTATCAAGTTATTTTAATTGAAAGTTGGTAGATTTTTGTAAGCTGTCAACAAAAACAACCGAGACTTACCCCTCGTATATATGGCGCTAGATGGCACTGCAGATAGCTGTTTATGGTTTCTTTTGACTGAAGAGTTCCTCTGCTGATCAACCATATAAATGATAAAAATTAAAATTGTCACTAAATGCTAAATATTTAGAGGGTTCCTCCCAAAAAATAACTGACCAATGACAAGCATGTGAATGAATATAAACAATATTAACAATTTAGAACAGTAAGTCTAAATTAAATGCTCACTATATAAAATATGCATAAAATGAATCTGGTTGCCTAGGCATAGCCCCTTTGCCCTGCTACGTTAAAAATCAAACTGTTTGAGTGATCTGGTTGCCTATGACAAAGAAATTTGAGTGAATAGAGTTATGAGAACATTCTGTAAATTCTATATGTTTTGAAAATTGTTGAATTTAAAAATGTTATTTTTGTTTTCTTTAATCTTGAGATTCTCATAGGTATTTAGTCAAATATTTAAAACACATGTATAGAAAATCATTCTTGCAACAAAAACTGATAGCAGGATTCAGCATTCCCATTTACCCTCTGTACAGGGTTTTTACCCTAAAAATTTGACTTGTATCCCCAAAATTGAAGAGAGTCTCTATATCCTATTATTCATAGGTGGTACACAAGTAAGAAAATAAAGCAAATTTACCCCAGATAATCATGGGATTGCTCAAACTTAGGTGATCAGAGTTATGGGTTTCCAGACTAAGTGTTTTGGTTGGTCTAGGTCTTATTTTTTTACAGAGACAGCATTATGCCATATATAAAAGCAGTGAAATAGCCAGTCCCTAAGTTTTCATATATCTATATCCTTACCACACTGGTACTAAATTTTGAATAAGTCCGTTTTATTGGCTGATGATGTCTAAAGTACTGCTTGATTAGTGCAGACAGTAAGGACACTACAGATTCTGAGTTTGCATAGGCCAATCAGACACCTTATCTTCTTACCTAATTGCCTTTAATTTTCAACAAGTCCATATTACCAGAATTACGATGTATCTAAAATTCTGATGGATGAATGGCAAACAGTGTAGACCCTGATCAGATACTATCCTGTATCTGGTCTGGGTCTACAGTTTTTAAAAGGGGGCAGATAACTTGTTTCCCTATGCAAAATTGATTGTCTCCCTTATGTGCATTGGTTAATTTATATCATTAACTTGTTTTCTGCTGCTAAAATCTTTCTTATTTTTGTTTTCTACTCATGAATATAATCTTTGGAAACTCAATAGAAGCATCTCAGTGGGACACATTGAATGAGTACCACTACACATGTTCTCTTGGAAAAGTAAGAAAAAATGTGAGCTGTTTTGGGTTGAAAAAAGCACCATTACGATTGTGGTGGGCATCATGAAAACATGCCTATATAATTTTGACCCCATTAAACCCCACTTTTATATAGTAAAACTGGGGTTTACAGGGGTATACATTATTTTTCTTATTTCTGCTCAAAAACATAGATTGTGGGTACTCGTTAGAACCGCCTAGGCAAGGTGGTTCTAACAAGTTCAACAATTTATGTTTTTGAGCAGAAACATGAAAAATATCAGAGTTTTTTTTCTGGAAATTTTCAGTTTTTGGAGGTGAAATTTTCTGTTTATTTGAATAGGCGTGTTTTCATAATGGTATACAATATGCTTCTACACAAGTATAACCTACAAGCAAGTATGTATACATGCAAGGATTGTCAAAACAGCAGTTCTTAGATATATAGTGTGACCTAATGTTGACCAGTGGTTATATTTGGTAGAGAATAGGTGTGCAACAGAGAAGTTTTAGGTGATTGATGGTGCATGGCTTGTTATTCTGCATTAATACATGTGAGGTTGAAAAGTTGAATTCCCAGTTTTGTAAAAAGTTTGAGAAGAAAAGACTTCAAAACAAGGATAAGGTATATATATATACATGTATAGACTCAATGAATTGAAATCATACATTTCTTTTTTATTTTACTTGTTCATATGTTAATATATTATAAATTATATGAAAAAAAAAATATGTATATATTTTTTTGTGTAGACTTCAATAAATAATGCTTATTTATATATATAGTACCAATTGTGCATTATTTTTTTTTATTTATTTAAATTATGGTTTCAATGTATGCAATGCAATTGCCTAATGTTTGATTGTTAAATTTTGATAGGTGATAAAAGTTAAAAGTTATAAAAAAAAGTTTAACCTTTACCACTCTTTGTGTTAATTCAGCTGATAACAAACTATGATACTTTTTTTACCTAGAAAATAGGCTTTGACATTGTCCAAACCTGTTTTCTGGGAAAATAGGGAAATTATTTTAAAATGTCGTCTGCTAAAATGTTTATCCAGTATGATAAGCATTGATTGTTTATTGTGTACAGCTTAAAGGAGTCGGTGAAGATAAAGTCAGTTTTATACAGAAACTATTTTAGAGACCTTTTTGTAAAGTTTAAGCATAAGTTGTGAATGCAGACAGAATGATGGACAGATTTTTTTTGGCACATTCCAATGGAAGTCTCAACCACATTTGTTTCATTCATAAATGAAGCACTATCAGTACTGGGTGATACTATGCTATAGCATTTTAGTGAGGTGATTTTAATGAATGACTAGCCATAGCTGGATTCCATAGCGCAGTGTGCAATGTGTCAGATTGCAGATCCAGGGGTTGCAGGTCTAACTCTTAAACTGCCAATCATAACAATTGTCGTCTGCTTTGTCATCTGCTTGTGATTTTAAGTCATTTCTGCAAACAGTGTGGACCCAGATCAGACTGCTCCTTTAGGAGCAGTCTGATCTGGGTCCACACTGTTTGCCTGTATGCAAAAATAGATTTGAAAAGTTTGCAAGAATAATCAGCAGACGACATAAACAGACAACGTTTTCAGATGCAGGTTTTCTTGGCATTTTAAGAGTTAGACAAATTGTGCAGAACAGTGTGTCAGTATTACTGATACATTCGCAATGCAGAACAATGTGGCAGCATTGCCAAAGAACTATCAGAATCAGAATCAGAATTTTTACTGGTGATACGTTTAATGACATCCATTCACTAGGACCTGTGATATGGGCAGTTAGTCCCTAGCTCTCACAAGAAAGTAAACCTAGCAACACCATCCTCTGCATTTTCAGCAGAGGTAGTCCTCAAATCTAGAAGGGCATTCCAATCTCTGATTGTTTGAGGGAAGAATGAGCCCTTGTAAATGTCAGTTCTTGCAGCTAGGGTCTGAAAAGTCAATGAGTGATAATTTCTACTGCACCGATTTGGGAGGATAAGATCATCTGTTGGAATGCTAGCAGCAAGTCCTGGGACACATAGGTATAAAATTGTAAATAAATCACTGCATTGATAAAGATTTCATCTCAAAAAACCAAGAGCTTCTATTTGCTTTAGTACACATATTGCTGATAGGTGTATTCCATCTCAAAGTCATGTGTGATTGTTACTACAAGGTATTTAATGGAATCCCCATTTTCGAGGACCGTACCCTCTAGTTAAAGTGTAAGAAGCTTCAATCTCTTTTGTGGCTTCTAACACTTTAGAGGATAGTGTGACATAAACCAGATAAATTTAGTGATAATTCGCAGATAATTTTAGTTTATTTTAGCTCAAGATGAGGCACTTATTTTAACCAAAATTTGTTGATATTTTTCTTATTTCTCCAGGAAAATTATTTGTGGTTTCCAATTAGAAGCACCTCACTAAGGCACTTCTAATGAATACCCACAACATAATTATATTTTCATGGTGAAATAAGAAAAAAATCCTGATACCCTTTTTTTTATCTGAGTAATACTATGCAGTATGCATCAGTTATTCAATATGTTTTTTTAGTGTTTAAACCTTGTCCTGCTGAACCCGGATATACCCTGTCTTTGCAAATGTAGATCATTCTAAGAAGCCAACTGATATGGATCTGCACTGTTTGCCATGAAGTATGTGAATTTATAGCAACAATCTGGATCAATTTATCTGATTGGCTGAAAATTAGAAGTGGGTGTGGCATCTTAATTTATTCAGCAGGACATGGGTTTAATGCTGTTTAATCGTAATAGGTTGGAATCTCACTCGCTTCTAGAGCTAAAACTATCGTATGAAAAACCGTCTAATTGTTCAGAAATGTTGTTAGTGGACAGTTAACTAGATTTTATGTTTTATTTGTGTTTGTGTACTTTTTTTTTTTTTTTTAAGGGTGATAGTCAGTGAAATGTTTTTGGTGAAAAGTTGTAAATCCTCTATTCTTGTGACAGTGACTGCATACTGAAACCTAATGCTTGCTTGAAGTGTGAAACTGGGATTACAAAGTAGCATGGCATCATTCATGGTACCTTTAAATTAATATCTTTGTTATTAAGCAATGCATACAGATGTAGTTTCAACTGCACATGGTGGCATTATGAAAAGATGCCTATTCAAATATATTAAAAATTTTACCACCAAAAAATGAAAATTTTCAGATAAAGATTCTGTTATTTTTCATATTTCTGCTCAAAACATAGATTGTGAATACTTATTAGAAGAGTACCCACATTTTATGTTTTTTGAGCAGAAATAAGTAAAAATAATGTTTAATCCTGTAAACCCCAGTTTTACTACATAATGGTGGGTTTTAAGGGGGTCAAAATTATAAAGGTCTATTTTCATGATGGATTTTTGCCATTTTTTTACATGGGAGACAATGTTTGTGACTTCTTGCTTGCTTTCCTGCACATCAAGTCCCTACTGAAAAGGGTCTCTCCTAAAAGGGGAACAAGAAACTGCTCCCAAATGGAGTAAATGCTTTCCTTTTTGGATAGACCTCTTTTGTGGGGGAGAGTGATGAAATAATCTTTGACAAAGCTGCCTGCCTCCCTTGAGAAGTGTATCCATCCCTTTTAAAGAGAAAAAAGTACTCTATCGGTGTTGTTTCATGTTTTGAACAATGAAGACAAAGATTGCACATGCACATGAAGAATGAGTTGGGTGGTTTACAGTTGAAATAAACAAGTGCTGATTTCAGTCTAAGGCTGTGACAATGAAGATCATTTTTACAACATGCAATGTTAACCCTTGGCCTGCTGAATAAATTAAGATGTCACATCCATTTCTAATTTTCAGCCAATTAGATTACTTGATCTGATATAAATTTGAATACTTAATGGCAAACAGTGCAGATCCAGATCAGTTGGCTTCTTCAGAAGCCAACTGATCTGGATCTACACTGTCTGCAAAGACAGGACATACAATGTATCCAGGCTCATCAGGACTAGGGTTAACTTTAAACAAAGAGTTTTGAATTTCATCTTGTGTGGAAGTGTACAAATGGTATATTCTAGAAATGGTGGTAGCTCTGGATAAATGGGTATTCAGGTAAATATTTTCTTATTTCTTCACAAAAAATATACATCGTGATACTTTATCAAAAATGCCAAACCAAAAACTTAATTCTTATGTTTATGCCCAACATATTAGCCCCTCCATATACAGTAAAATTCTGCTATTAAGACCACTCGAAAATAAGATCACTCTGCTATTAAGACCAGCTTTTCCAGTCCTAAATATTTTTTTTTCTTGTTATTCTACATAGCTCCAGATAAGAGGGTGTATCTGTATAATTTTTCTTATTTCTCCACAAAAAATAGGTTGTACTCATTAGGAGGGCCTCAGTGAGGCACTTCTAATGAGTACCACAAATTTTTTTTTGTGAATAAGAAAAATAGAAAAATATCAGTACTTTTTGTCTGAAAAAAAAGGACCTTATCTGGAGCTATGTTCTACATTCAATATTAACCCTTGTCATGCTGAATAAATTAAAATGCGACGCCTCCTAATTTTTAGCCAATCAGATTACTTGATCCAGGTTGTTGATATAAATTCACATACTTAATGGCAAACAGTGCATACCCAGATCAGTTGGCTTCTTCAGAAGCCAACTGATCTGGATCTACACTGTTTGCAAAGGCAGGGCTTACCTGGGTTCAGCATGACAAGGGTTAAGACCACCCCACTAATAAGCCCACTTTTAGGCAGTACCAAAGGTGGTCTTAATAGCAGATTTTTACTGTAATAAGAAAGAAAGACTGCCCCACTAATAAGACAACTTTTAAGCAGTACCAAAGGTGATCTTAATAGCGGAATTTTACTGTAATAATAAAGAAAGACCGCCCCACTAATAAAACCACTTTTAGGCAGCACCAAAGGTGGTCTTAATAGCAGATTTTTACTGTAATAATAAAGAAAGACCACCCCACTAATAAGACCACTTTTAAGCAGTACCAAAGGTGGTCTTAATAGCAGATATTTTACTGTAATAATAAAGAAAGACCACCCCACTAATAAGACCACTTTTAAGCAGTACCAAAGGTGGTCTTAATAGCAGATTTTTACTGTAATAATAAAGAAAGACCGCCCCACTAATAAGACCACTTTTAAGCAGTACCAAAGGTGGTCTTAATAGCAGATTTTTACTGTAATAATAAAGAAAGACTGCCCCACTAATAAGACCACTTTTAAGCAGTACCAAAGGTGATCTTAATAGCAGAATTTTACTGTAATAATAAAGAAAGACCGCCCCACTAATAAAACCACTTTTAGGCAGCACCAAAGGTGGTCTTAATAGCAGATTTTTACTGTAATAATAAAGAAAGACCACCCCACTAATAAGACCACTTTTAAGCAGTACCAAAGGTGGTCTTAATAGCAGATTTTTACTGTAATAATAAAGAAAGACCACCCCACTAATAAGACCACTTTTAAGCAGTACCAAAGGTGATCTTAATAGCGGAATTTTACTGTAATTATAAAGAAATTAATTTCATGACATCTGTGCATTCTGATCAGTGTCTATTGCATATCTTTGCAATCTGATCAGGTTCTACACTGGTAGCTGACATAACATGAATTAAAAAAAACAACATTAGATTCTCATCTGCCTCAGGGTTTTAACCCTTGTCCTGCTGAACCCGGATATACCCTGCCTTTGCAAACAGTGTAGATCCAGATCAGTTGGCTTCTGGTTTGCCATGAAGTATGTGAATTTATAGCAACAATCCCGATCAAGTAATCAGATTGGCTGAAAATTAGAAGTGGGTGTGGCATCTTAACTTAGGGGGTGGTCGGGTGGTGTGAAGGTGCTGTGTATCTTACATCACTGGGGCGTCCAACTGATATTGGCTTACAGTTGGGCAAGGCCTGCTACATGTATCCTTGTAGTGGGTAAGGGTAGAGGGGGAATGTTTTTATTTCTTCTGTTTCTTCACTTTCATTCCTGTTCCTCTTTCTTCCCTGTCCCTCTCTTTCATCTCCTCTACTCTCTCTTCTATCTCTTTTCTCCCTTTCTCTGGGAGACGACACAAAATGACCCTCAAGGGTTGACGTGTCGTTAAACCCCAACACAATCAATCATCTTAACTTATTCAGCAGGACAAGGGTTAAATAATTATTGTTCTAGATGTTTGGATAATCAGAAATTACACTGGATCTTCTTTATAAGATGGTTTATTACAAGGCAATATCAGATACAGTCAACTCTTGTAATCATGAAGTTCGAGGGACTCTCTGAAATATTTCGAGATAGTTGTACCTCGAAATATCAGATTTGCAGAATTGAGGAAAAAATAATTCATACAACCACATTTCACAAATGAATATGTAATCTAACTTCTAAGTTTAAGATATATTGAAAATATTGTGGAAAAGAGAAGAAATTGCTCCGAAAGAAATTGAACCTTCGGAGCAATTTCTTCTCTTTTCCACAATATTTTGTTACCTGTCGTTACTTTTACATGTTTAAACAAGGACTACATTTTTTGAGTTATTCCAGAGAAAATAGTTGACTGTATAAGACTGTTAACCCTTATCCTGCTGTTCACGACAACCCCTACCTTTGCAAACATTGTTGATCCAGATCAGATGGATTCAGTTTGTGAATTTGAACGAAAACATTATATGATATAATCTGATTGGCTGATAGTCAGAAATAGGTTTGGCTAAATAAATGATTCAGCAGGATAAGGGTTAAAAGGTGGATCCCAAAAGTGTTGCATCCAAACAAAAATGTATAAATTACTGGTATATAGAAAAATGACCATTTGTGGTAATTTTTCTATATAAGCTATACATTTTTGTTTTGATACAACATGGTTGTTAAGCTAATGAGATGCTTGCTTCGGATCCCAGCAATATATGTAACGTTATAAAACAGTTGTGCTGTATCTTTTTTGAAAAAAAAAAAAAAGGAATTTCTGTATGTAGAGCAAATGTACATAATTCTTTTCAGATATCTTGTTAAAGTAATAATACTGATCATCTGATAAAAGATTAAAAGTGATAAAAGATTTAAAGTTCATTACTTAACTGCATTTCTTACATTTTAATTTGTAATATTAACTTCTAACAATTATTTGAAATACATATAAATGAGAAAAATTGCCTTTGTTTGTATTATATAATCAACAATGCTTGACTGATATGTAAAATCTGTCATGAAGGAAAGTAGTTGTTTGGTGAAAAACAATTTCTGAGGATTATTGGAAATCTTATGTGTTTTTGAATTATAATACATTCAAGTTAGAAAAATTGCTATTGAATTAACAGTCATTTTAAAGCAACTTTTCATGATACATTTAGGTTTTACTATTTAGAGTGTTTGAATTAGGGGTGTTTGAACTGTTAGAAAATCTTTTGTTGGCAAGTAGTGTTCAGTGATACATGGACTGTATTGTATTCACTCTAAATAATCATATACCATAACTTCTGACCTAAACCCTTAAATGTTGTCTGTTTATGTCATCTGCTGAATATTCTTGCAAACTTTTCAAACCTATTTTTTGCATACCGGCAAACAGTGTGGACCCAGATCAGACTGCTCCTAGAGGAGCAGTCTGATCTGGGTCCACACTGTTTGCAAAAATGACTTTTAAAATCACAAGCAGATGACAAAGCAGACGACAATAGTTGTGCTTGGCGCTTTAAGGGTTAATGTCCTAAAATTTGAACAAGTCCAGTTTACTACCTGTTGATGTGTTTATAGAAACTGCTGTGTGTGGCAAACAATTTAATCCCTGTCATGTTCTGCATTGGGCATCTGATGTGGGTTTGCACTGCTTGCCCAGGTCTGTCTTTTCAAGTACTTTAGATAAATGTGATTGCACAGGTGATTTTATTGTTACTGGAATTTAGAGAGACATTACAGTTTGGCTTGTTTGAGAAATGTTTAAGAAAGTCTCCCAGTTTTTAGTGTGACTCATTAAAATGACAAAACAACAAAACAAAACAAAAAAACAAAACAAACAAAACAAAACAAAAAAAACAGTGTTATGCACACTCTATAAAAAATGAAGGATCCATCTGTATTTATCTCTGAAAGAGCAAGTCACAACTGTAGTAGCTGACATTTTGAATTATATATATAAAAAAAATAGAAATTAGCGTTCAAAAATTGTCGCGCTGATTCCTAGAAAATGTGGGTTTACATATTTTATGAGTTGTTTGCCTGGCTGATGTTGAATACTATTTTTATCTGAAAAACAAACTAAATAAAGCAATAATTCAGAATGTCTTCAGCTACAATTTGCTTGGCACTTCAAGGTTTATTGTTAAAAAAAAAAAGGTCCTCACTATTTTTTTTTTTTTTTCAGAAGCCCTAATTTTTATTCTTACAACTTAACATGTCTGGTAGGTTGAAAAATTTACTAATTCATACAGATGTCACATACAGCTATATTTTTAATGACCTAAGAACTTGGATACCAGTTATCATATCAAAAAAAAAATAATAATCATAGACTGCATGTGCAGATTTTACATAAAAATGCCAATATTAATTTTTTAAAATGCACTGTTTAATTTTTTTTACTATTATTATTTTTTTTTACATAAGATTTATGAAACTTTAAGACAGTATAATGAAAAATGTCAGTCAAATCCTGTTTTGGTCTAAATGATTTTACTAGAAATCTTACACCAAAAAGTAATTTCAGTTCTAAGAACAAAGAACCATAATTATATTGTTCTGCCCAACACCGTTTTAAGGCTTTTATTATCATAATTTATAGATTGTCTGGTAGATAAAATATGGATCTGTTAACCTAACCAAAAAGAACAGACACATGTACAAACTTTGTGAGAATAAAAGAAAAGAACAAAGAAAATAAGATGTGTAAGATTTTAGTAAGGTATTATGATTACATCAGTCAAAATCACATTATGATAGCTCAGATCATTTCAACAATGAACTGCTTAATATTTTTCTACTCTCAAAACACTTATCACTCAACTATTACTTATTGCACCCCTAATTAATCTGATTATACTAGCAATCCCTAAGGTGCTAATTTACAGAGGGGCTAATAAATAATAGCAGTTATGACATGTGGCAAGCATTTCACACTATCAGCTATACATTAATGTCAGATCCTGGGGGTGTTTGTTAAAACTACTTTACAGTAACAATATTGACCAGACCTAGTCATTCATTATCTCTTTGAGGTTTGGCCAAGGAAGGGTATACAGTTTGTACAGTGTTTCTCAGATTTGTGTTGGAAAATTAAATCTTGTTGAAGTCTGGATAAATTATTTGAATTCACATTCTGATGTTAAAGGTGCTGGAAGAAAATTTGACATTTGATTTCTGTGAAAAGGTAATTTGGAAAAATAATAATAATTATGTGTCTTTTTATCTTTCATTATGTTGAAGTTAGATTTCTACATCACAGACTAAATAGCTTCTTTATTGCACTATATATGATATCTGCTGCATTTGTGTAATCTACATCAAAAAGATCAGGGCCCAGTTGTTCAAAGCTAACGATGTCGTTAGTTAACGATTCGTTAAAATTTACATTGAGTGATACGCAAATATGCTGAAATTTTTTGCTGAAAAAATGTGAGTAGCTTTTGCAGTGCAAAAGCTACTCACATTTTTTCAGCAAAAAAGATCAGAATATTGTATATTGAATCCCCTAAAACAGTTAACGAAATGACCCTTAACAAGCTTGTTAAGCTAACGATGCTTTGAACAACTGGGCCCAGGATTATAGTTTCCTTTTCAATCACAACATAGTTATGAGATTACCTTTTTTCAGATGTAAAAATAAAATACATTGTATTTCTTTCAGAATATTCTTTTGTTAGAAAACAAAATAGTTTCAGTTATTTAGTCAGTTAATAGCTATTATAACTTCATATTTAATTGTTGCTGATTGCCCATTGGATTTCATGAAATTGCCCATGAAATGCAATGGGCAATACCCGCATAGGTAAAAAAGGAAAAACGTCTCAAAGGAAAAATCAACATCTTGTGCAGCACATGGCCAGGTTGAATATTAAGGGACCTCCAGAGGTCAAAGGTATCGATTGCTGGTTCTCGGTTTACATACTACTGGCTCAACACCATTTACATTGCATTAAAGGGAATTAGAATGGCAAAAAATGTACTTTTTTCACCTTTATGGTTTTTACCTTTATGGTTACTGTTATGAAACCAACAAACAGTAACCGACAAAGAATAACTGAACTATATGTACATGTATACATTTTTTCTTTTTCACATGAAGAAAGCAAATCACCTTTACAGTTAATTCAGTGAATTTGTGTGACCAAAGTTTGAATGTAATGTACTTGTAAAGGAAGAAAAAATTATATTCCAATAAATGATATGGAGCATGGTAATGTCTGCTGGTAAATTTTCAGAAAAAATGAAAAGGTATTCACATGTATTAGTGTTGGGACAGACAGGCTTCACAAACAATAGTCTGGATCCAGATCAGATGCCACAGAATGGGGCATCTGATCAGGTCTACATTGTTTGCAGTTCATCCAGTAATTTTTACACACAGCACATTATGAAATCATACTTATACAGTTTTGATCCCCTTAAAACCCACTTTTATATAGTAAACCTGGGGTTCACAGGGATATACATAATTTTTCTTATTTCTGCTCAAAAAGAACTGCCTCACAATCTATGTTTTGAGCAGAAATATGAAAAAACATCCAAAATTTTATCTGAAAATTTTCAGATTTTGGTGGTGTAATTTTCAATATATTTGAATAGGCGTGTTTTTGTAATGAGCAGATAGTTAATCAGGCATGTTCAAAGTATAGGACAAATATGGTGAGGAGTCAAGGTGTCTCAGTTTTTATGATAAATTCCAACATATGAAGAATTTTCAGCGGGAGCTAGTTATTTTTGTCCACTTGGAATTGTATATTCACAGGCTGGATGAGACAAGATAATGAGATAGGAACATGTATGCCTGTATTTCTATTAATTACCATAAATTTGCAGTGTGATAAGATGCTATCCATGTGCCTTAGGGTGCTGCGAAGATAAAACTTCACCAGCAACTGAGCCAATGTCTATTTCATAAGTCTTGGACCCAATATACACTGGACTAGTAACTATGGTACAGGTATTCTATTTATTGGAAATATGTTGTCATGGCTGAGTTTTCATAATTTTGTATGGTGAAGTTTAAATGCTCATATTTCATTTATTTCTCCAAATATCTGAGATTTGTTTTCAAAAAGCAATAGTTCAATATATTACCTTTAAGACTGCAGCATTATATCTAAGGAAAATCAAACAGTTTTTGTAAACATCAGCAAGAAACCTAGGTACCCATTTTTGCTATTTTCAGCACTTTTTGCAGAAAATCATCAGAAATTCAACAAAAATGATGGTATAACTTCAATTTTATGAATTGTTACTTAACACTTTTCAACCAAATCTATTACAATCAATTTATTACAACTTCAGTAATTATCCAAAACCATTTTTAATGACCATAGTGCTGTTAAATAGAGCTAAAATCAAGCCACGACCACATATTTTGGCAGTTCCGTTAGTGACATGTCCGGGTATTATTAGGTCCGAGCATAAGTGAACTACAGAGGACTTGTTAAGGAGTAATATTTAGTGATACTTCTGGGATTATTTTCCTTATTTTGCCATATCATTGGTACCACATGTTTATATGGAGAGCTGTCTGTCTAGAAATATCAGCAGCACTGGCAAAACCAGGATGGTAAATATATGTTACATAGGTGTCAGATAAGCAAACATTGGGGCATAAATGGTGTAACTTGGTACTTGATGTCATCTTTTTATAGAGTAGCTTGCATGTCAATGCAATCTCATCTAGCTTTAACTTTTCCTAAAATGTGTACCCTAAATGTCCTAAAACTTCTGACATTTTATTCTTTTATTGCCAAAAGAGTGTGTTTTTCATGTGTTAGTTTCACAAAATATATGGTGATATGCGAACCTTGTAGAACCCAATCAGGCTGCTCCTTAGCAGCTGTCTGATCTAGGTCTGCACTGTTTGCATATGCCATTTTGTCTAACACTTTTACAACATTTACTGTAACTTGGTACTTGGTGTTGGATTTTTTTATGGAGTTCCATGCATGTCCATGCATGGCTGTGCAGTCTGATCTAAGTTGTAGTTCTTCCTCAAAATGAGTTGACAAAAGAAAGTGAAAATAGGACTGAAGGCAATATTATCACTACTAATTTATCATGTCAGTTATCCATCTCATCTATATTGTAGTGCTTGTCAATTGCTGTGAGCTGTCATTGAAAAATAGATTACACAAGATTTGGTAAAAACATTAAAAGTGTAGCCTGAGGTAATCTATTCTCACATTTTATGTAGTCTGCTGTGGCCTAAGTAATCCTTTCAGCTTATTCACATTAAAGGGCAAGCCAGCCATGTTGAACAATGAAATGAAAATGAAAAGCTTTTGACAAACCATGCATTTTAATACTGACTTGATCAGAATTGTATGAAAAAAAAAAAAAAAAAAAAAAAAATAAGGTCATTGTTTCGGAAATACAGGTTTTCTAAATATTTAATGAGAATTTAATAAGGTCATCCACTTTTTTTTTTTTATTTTTTTGAAAAATAATATTAGTTGACAGACTTGTTAAAAAAATCATCTTTGAAATGATTCACATGAAATGTCAAATGCTAGCTGTTTGCTCAGAAATATAAGAAGAATGTCATGTTAATGTTTGAATTCAGCATTTTAAAGATTACAATTAATCCAGGCCAAGTGTTTATTTTCAGACTGAAACAAATTTTTAAAAGTATTGATGTTTTGCTTTTTTACATTAGAAATGTATTGTTACATGCTAGACAATTCTAATGAAATACAATAACATGTCATCACGAAAACATGCCTATATGATATTGACCCCCTTAAACCCCACTTTTATATAATAAAACTGGGGTTTACAGGGGTATACATTATTTTTCTTATTTCTGCTCAAAACATAGATTGTGGGTTCTCGTTAGAACCATCTCGATGAGGCAGTTCTAACGAGTACCCACAATCTGTGTTTTGAGCAGAAACATGAAAAATATCAGAATTTTTTTATCTGAAAATATTCATTTTTTGGTGGTAAAATTTTCAGTATATTTGAATAGGCGTGTTTTCGTAATGTTTTGTAGAGAAATGGGGGAAAATGACTCCTGAGAATGCCCTGCATATAAAGAGCCTAATTTGTTACTTCAGATGTTTGAGTCTGAAAGGGTCATTCAAAATAGTTTCAGGCAACATTCTCAAATATTTGTCGATTTTTTTTTTTCAGCAAACACTTTTCACAGTGCTTGCATTAAGGGAAGTCTGGGAGTCAGAGACTCCCAAAAATTGCCCTGGGACTTCCAAAAATCAATGCCAGGGAGTCTGGGACTCCCAACTTTTAAAGATATTTAGTCATTTATAACAAAAATTTAGAATGATTTTATGTGTTATTTAGCTTAACAATGGCAGTTTTACTCCATAAATGAGAGTTTAAGAATATTGAGGTTTAATTTCTGAAAGTGAGTGAAAAAATTTGATCACCAGGACTTCTAGATATTGGAGCTGGGAAGTCCTGGGACTTCCTGATTTTGACAGTTAGTGCAAGCACTGCTTTTCACCAAAAATAATATTAAGGTTTGGTATTTTATGTGCATCTTCTCCTAGACCACATGCAGTGTCAAGTCTGATTTCCTCTGAACTGGTCAAAAGAATGTTATCTGCTGGGTTTGGTTGGCAGGTTGATAATTGTCACAACTGTTGAATATGCCCATTCTGCTTCAATCACTCAACAGTTTGCCAAAGCCTGGTCTGTCACTTGTTTAGCCATTCTTATTGCTTGGATTGAGTAAAATTTTGCAACATTCTATTCACTGAAAATTGGTTTATAATGGAAATATAGTTGTTGTATACCATATTTACCCTTACTTTCACTTGTTATCATACCTGTCCTAAAATTTGAACAAGTCCATTTGACTTCTTGTTGATCTGTATAAAAGCATGCTGGACAGAGAGGCAAACAGTGTGGACCCTGATCAGATGCCGCAGAATGGGTCGACACAGTTTGCTCAGACCTGTCTGTCCCAATACTTAGGGTTATTATGGTAAGTAGTAAATTGTGTTTATTGGACATAACTGAATTCCTTTTTGAAATATTTTAAACATTTTGTTTGTTTGCTCAACAGCTTAATTAAGTTGTAGAACTGGGATTTTTCAGTTTATGAAATTAATTACATGAAGATAACAAAAAACAAAAGCTACTGGTTTATAAATTTAGATTGGAACTTAAGAGTTTTAAAAATGACCAAGATAATCAAACAGGAAAAAAAAATAAATAAATAAAAAAAATAAACAAATAAACTTGCTATTTGAAATGTCAGAAATTTTAGTTGGATTTGAAATATACATGTAAAATACTTTTCAAAATTGAAGTTACCATACACATTATTATTATGATTTAGTGGTAAACAGTTTATTTTACAATTGTCTCATTGACTATTATTTGGTTGTAGCATTGACAAAATAAAAGAATAAAGCTCTCAACTGCTTTAATGCTCAACATGCTGGGGAAAAAAAACAACAGATGACATTTTGAAATATTTTTCCCAGAAATGTACTTTGACATTTCATGCATATTGTCTCCTTAGGAGACAATATGCATGAAATATCAAAAGTCTATTTTCAGGGTAAAGTAAGAAAAATATCACCAGTTTGTCATCTGCTAAGTGAATGGGGATATACCATTATATTGAGGTCTCAGTGTATCATGCATTTTCTGTAGTTTAACAAGTTATTTTCTGAAATTGTAGAAATACACTTTCAAGGCAAAAGCTCATGTTCAACATTTTAAGAGTCATTTACATGTAAGAGATTTTCGGTAATAATGATTGGTGATTTGAAGTTTTAGGTCATCTACTGTATTTGCGTATTCAGTTTTGAACTTTGACATGCAAAATTGATAAATGTTATGGTATAACTATAGACTCTGTCTGCCATGTAGAGTTAGGGTTAGGGTATAGGGTTAACCCTAACTTTCAGTGCATAAACTTGGAAAAGCAAAACATGACCATTTTAGGTAGCAGACAGATTCTGTAGTTGCTCTAATGGTATACATATTTTTATGCTAAGTATTTCAGTTGGCAGGCCTGAGCAAACATGTAAAAGGCATCTGATCAAGGTCAGCAATGTTAGCCACTCCTAGGAATGGAGACAGTTTTAGTTACTGATTGTTGGCAAATACTACATGTATTTGTAATAGAAATTTTATGCCATTTATTTTCTTCTTCACAGACCACATGACCAGTCACTTGCAGTCACATGACATTCTGAACCAATCAATATGATTGAGCAAGAATGGTGGAAGAACAAGCTAGCAGAAGACATCTACGCCACCTTAAAAGCCAAAGAACAATCTCTACCACCATTTAGAGCCCAGTCACCTCAGTTATGGATCCGGCGCCATCTGGTGGACTGGTTGGCGGTGATTGTTGGAGAGTTGCGAGTCTGTTCGACAGCACAACATTTAGGAATCTACTTGATGGATTACTTTATGGATAGTGTGGAAGTGGAACAGAGCCAGCTACATCTAGTTGCCATTGTCTGTCTTCTTATAGCAGGTAACCCACATACCAGATTATACAAAAAAAAAAAAAAAATAATAATAATAAAAAAAAGAATGCTCACCATACTGTATCTGAATATTGGGACACCTTATCCTTTAAACCGCAGCAGAAGGCAATTTCGATTTTTTTTTTGTTTTTTAATTTTTCAGGGAAAACTGACATTACATGTGAATTGTCTGTCAATTTATGATACACATGAAATGTCAAGACATTTTTCTCTGAAAAATAAAAAGAATATTTTTTTTCTTAAGAATGTTATCTGCTAGGAATTTTCCCTGGCACTGAGGGTTTATCATTTCCACTCTCTGGGCAAATTAAGCAGACAACAATATAAATATTTTTCATAATATTTTTAGGAACTAGGCTTTGATATTTCATGCAAATTGTCTCATTAGGAGACAGTTTGCATGAAATGCCAAAAGCTTTTTCTGAGAAAAATGAAAAAAAATATTTCAAAATGTCTGCTGAAATTTTTTACCCGACATGCAGACCATTAAGTCCGTACCCATATATACTTGTCAGAACATTTGAATAAGACTATTTTACTACTTCTTGATATTTCTGGATGAGACAAATAGTTTAGACCTTGATCAGATACCACAGAATGCAGCATCTGATCTGGATCTATACACTGTTTGCTCAGGCCTGTCTCCCAATGCTAAGCTTGTATTCAATGTATAATATGCAAACAGAGCAAACCCGGGTCAGCTTGTTCATCTGTACATTCTGATCTGGGCCTGATCTGATCAGATTGGTTGCTGTTAACTTAAAAAATTGTTGGATGCTTTGATTTTGTTGATGAATAGCAATCAGCCAATGTCTGATTGAGATGATCTAGTCTGGCCTTCAGTGTTTGCATATTCTTTAAGGACCTATTTTGAAGGACATACCTCAAAAATAGATAGGAGCATATTGAGTGACATCGCAATCAATATATTGCTTTTTATAAGCCAATTCTACCACTGTTTATAAACAGCCAGGGCCCAGTTGTTCAAAGCTAACGATGTGGTTAGTTAACGATTCGTTAAAATTTACATCGAGTGATATGCAAATATGCTGAAATTTTTTGCTGAAAAAATGTGAGTGAGCTACTCACATTTTTTCAGCAAAAAATATCAGAATATTGTATATTGAATCCGCTAAAACAGTTAACGAAATGACCCTTAACGAGCTCGTTAAGCTAACAACGCTTTGAACAACTGGGTCCAGAATATTGTCTGATTTTGCTGTCAGACCATGACCTCATGATCTGTTCTGCCAAGGAATTTAAAGTTAAAATTGGTCAAGTCTTGTTTGTTGCTTCTACATTTATGAAAGCTTGTCTGCATTGTATAATATACATGTACTCGTATAAATCATACAATAAACATATCAAATTCACAAGATAAAGTTTTTTGAGGGATGGAAAGAAATGACTAGATTTTGAGAAAGGAAGAAAATGTCATTTTGTCGTCTACTTATTTTGTTGTCACTTTCCTGAGGGTTCAAAACCTAACAACTAGGTACACCCCAACCTCTTTATAACACTATTATTGGGGTCCAAAGCATAAACAGTGTTATAAACAATCATGTTATATCCAAACAAAAATGTAAAGATTATATAGAAAAATGACCATTTATGGTCATTTTCTATATAAATTATACATTATTGGGATCCACCTTTGAAGCGTGTAATATCCAAAACCATGTCGTAATGAACCCTGTTATAGAGGTTGATGTGTATGTGCTTTATTTTTTTCAGTAAAATTTGAGGACTATTGTGATAGGATTCCACATTTCAGTCGGCTCAACAGTTACCTACCTAATAGTGACAGATTGTACCGAGGAAAGGAGTATTTAGCCATGGAGTTGACTGTCCTCAAATTAATAGATTGGGATCTATGTGTACCAACTGTGGCTCATTTCTTGCCATATTTTCTGAAGGTAGCGGTGGATGAAGATGACTTGCGGAATGGAATGCCGATATCATCTAAAGCTATGGTGGAATCCTATCTGGAGAAGCATGCTCTGTATTTTCAGGAAATATGCTTACAAGGTAAGCTATTACCATATTTACCCTAAGTATTGGGACACCTTAACTCCTGACCATACTTGCTTGTCATTAAATTTGAAAAAAAAAAAAAAAAGTCTATTTTACTACCTGTTGATTTATCTAAAATAGTGCTGGATGAGTGGCAAACAATGTAGACCCCGTCAGATGCTGCATTCTCCGGCATTTGACCTGGTTCTACAGTGTACTCAGGTCTGTCTTTCCCAATATTTAGGATTATTATGGAAGCACCAAATAAGGTTATAACTTATTTTTTTTTATTTTTTGCAAAAATAACCCCCAAAAATATTGAACATTTTTGGGGTTTATTTTCCACCAAAATCTATCTTGTGGGTGCTTATTGGTATTGCCTTACTAAGTTGATTTCATTGAGTATCCACAGGATATATATTGATGCAAAAATAACAGAAAAAAAAAAGTCATCTGAAGGGTTGACTGTAAACATGTTGCAAAGCAGTCCATGGTCTCCTGTAGCCTGAATGCGCCAGTTGCAGCTGCAGCAGACAACATTCTGAGTTTTCATTTATCTTGCAGTGAAAATATGGCTTTACATTTCATGTGTATCATCTGCCAGACAGATGATTCACATGAAATGTCGGGCCTTCTTTTCTCTGAAAAGTAACAAAATCAATTTTAGAATGTCTTCTGCTACAAATTTACTAAGCACTGATAATAAAGATAATTTTTGTTGCACTAGTCTTGTAAGAAGTCCCGACTTCCAGACACTCAGATTTGGAAGTCATTTGAAGATTTTAGTCAGTTTATGACTCTTAAGACTTCCTTTAGGGGAGCTCTGGGCAGTTTACACCATAAGCTCTTTATAGCACTATTGCAGAGGTCCAAGGCTAAAACCTTGTTAGCTCAACAAACATGCTGTATCCAAACCAAAATGTATAGAAAAGTGGCCAAAAATGGTCATTTTTCTGTATAATCTATACATTTTGGTTTGGATACAACACTTTTTGGGCCAGCCTTTAAACCATCTTATATCGGAAACTGTCTTATAAAAGATCTTTCAGTGTAGTAATACATGAACTAGTGTACCAAATGATCTGGTGCTCTGGATCATGTCTCAGGGGTGGGGGGTGGGGGGGGGGGTGTGGGGGGGGATGTCTCCAGACCATACATGATGCAAGCACATTGTATGCCTGGCAATCTGGACAGATAAGTTCAGTTTGACATCAAACAATGCTTCAGATTATGATAAAAATCTTAAAATTTCGTACATCAAAGTATCTGACAAAATGCACAGCACAGACCCAGATCAGACTGCTCCTCAAGGAGCAGTCTGATCAGGGTCTTCACTGTTTGCTGTTCTACTAAATATTTTAAGAAACAAATGTATAAAAAGTAAATTTTAGGCAAAAAATACTGTTTGATATTTCTATACTGTGATTAAATTTTCTTTTAGATTACACATTCCGGGAATTCTCACCATCTCTGATAGCTGCTGCCTGTGTGGCGTCTGCAAGAATCTGCCTTCATCTGACACCAACCTGGCCTAAACAAATGGAGTTGATGACAGATTACTACTTCGAGGAACTTCTTCCATGTGTTCAGAATATGCTGGGGTATGTTCAGAAAACACACACACACATCACTTGTGGAATTATTATGGATACATATGGGAAATAACTATTCTGTATCATGAACTGCATGCATGCAAGGACTAGAAAGACACATGCCAGTCCCAGTTGATTACTCCAGACAATATTTGGGAGGTGGGCTCTACAGCCCAGTTGGTAGTATGTCTGACTACAGATCTAGAACCTTGCATAAGTTTTTTTGGATGTTGATCATGAAGAACTTTCTGGTCATTCTTCCCCTTCTTCTGATTCTAGAAGGACAGTTATTTGTTTTAGCAAAAATAATGTACATGCACAAAATACTGATTAACCTCTTAGAGGATTAAGCCTGTCTAGGAAAAAAGTTTGTGGGTTACTGACTGGCTCAACATGACATTAACAGTGTTCTCTAGGTCCTAAAACGCCAAATCAAACATTTTGGCAGTATAAATTTTAGAATCTATAACTAGTTAATAGTATACTTATCCTAAAATTTGCATAATTGAGTACCTGGTGATTTGTCTTAAAATTGTTGATTGAATGGCAGTAAGTGCTGATCTTGATCAAAATTGTTTATATGTTTGTCCATTTCAAGCAAATGTGATAATTTTAATGTTCCAAAAAAGGCGATCTATTGCTCTTATTTTCTTCTTTAACATATTTGTACAAGTTATTAAACATTTACACTATTATACTATTTAATAAAACTGTACTTTCAGGGAAAGCAACTCAGTCAACTGTTTTTGGCCTCCCTTCTGTAAAGGGGTCTACTGTAAAGGAAAAGAATTCCCCGGGGAACAAATTCTTTCCCTTTACAGGGTAGACCATTTTCAGAAGGGGCTTAGCAAGTAGGAATGCAAAATGGTCACTAAAGTTGTCTCCCTTGTAAAAATGGCTGAAAATCTACCAGATGTATCCAGTCTTAACCTGTGTCATGCTGAATAAATTGATGCCATGCCCACTTCTAATTTTCAGCCAATCAGATTACTTGATCTAGGTTGTTGATACAAATTCACATACTTAATGGCAAACAGTGCAGATCCAGATCAGTTGGCTTCTTCAGAAGCCAATGAAGAAGCCAACTGACTGAACTGAATCCACACTGTTTGCAAAGGCATGGTATATCCGGGTTCAGCAGGACAAGGGTTAATAGTGAGATGTTTTGTTTCTTTTAGCACTCATCAGCGAGATGGACACCAGCAAAACATTCCAACTACAGTGATGTCCCCTTACACAGCTACAGGGTATTGTTCTCCTAGTGGAATGTCACCAAATGGTTACTTCCCATCACCAACTTCCAGTTTTCAAAGTATGTGTGCTACAACTAATGGACATTTTCCTTCTTACGAAGGAAGTGAGGCATTCTCAAGAGACTTGTATCAAAATCATTACAAATTAGACAGTTACAGGAATTACACTGTACCAGCCATGGTCAGTAAGAGTTATGTCCCTCATCAGACCACGGTGCAGAAACATTCTTACAGGAACATACAACCTCTAGTCTACAATTCTGTGATATCTTATGCATCTCCAAGTGCTACTCAAATTGGAACAAGACTGTTGCCAGGATGTAGGGGCTCCTAATGAAATCTTGTTTATTAATGTTTCGACTTCATCAAGCAAATGTTGGGCAAAACATGCATTCAGATTTTGAAAGCCTTATCCATAGCTCTTTAGAAGATATTTGTTTGACCAAAAATGAAACTATAGAGATGTTTGTCTTATTTTCCCATGAAAACATTTTGTTACTCATTAGCAGCCTCTCATTGAAATACATAGCTCTTGATAAGGTGCTTTTTTCAGCCAAAAAGTTTTGTTATTTTTTCTTAGAAACATATGTTGTGGGTACTCATTAGAAGCGCCTCGCCGAGGCGCTTCTAATGAGTACCCACAACATAGGTTTTAATGGAGAAATAAGAAAAATATTATCTGGACACCCACTCTTATCTAGAGCTATGAGATGCTTTTAAGGAGTTCCCACAACATGTTTTCATGGAGAAACAAGGTATTTATCTGGATACCCCTTGCCTTAGTGGTAGTATCCAGTGATTCTTTATGTGGACAGCAAAGGTCCTGATCAAACTGCATGGATACACAGGCTGAACTAGGCTTTCGGTGTCTCATGCACTGAAGACATTATTTCACTTGGCAAGACTCAGATGGAGTGTTTCTCTGCTGTTCATATTGCCATTCACCTTGTTTTGCCAGATGTCATTTACATGTACTTTGTTCATCTGTTTTACATGTTTGAGATTCATTCTTGTTTAAAGGCACCATATTCCTCAAAAGTAGTTATTTTATTATCCAAGAAAGGTTTTATAAATTGATATATGGTAATAATACAATCATAAAATGTGGCACCTGACAGCTTGTAAAATTTCAATTAGTCTGTGGTTCATGAAATGAAATGATTTTTTTATTGTGTCTCTGAATTAATGTTGGCAACATTAATTCAGAGATACGATAAAAAATCATTTCATTTTTTATCCAGTTCAAAACCGAGAGATTAACTAAAATTTTACAGGCTGTCAGATGCCACAATTTATGATTGTATTAATATCATATATCAATTTGTTAAACCTTTTTTGGATAAAAAATGTCAATTTTTGAAGAATATGGAGCCTTTAATTCATATTTAATTACTTCCCAGTAGGCATATTGTGATGATTAGAACAGTTTTACACAAGCAAGATTCATAGCTCTAGATAGCACATAGACATACCTGGAGACCTGGTGTGAGATCTGCCTTGCGTGCAGCAAGCCAGCTACCTGGAAGGGGGCCCACTGATGTGGTGGTTACCCCTAGAACTGCACATTAACCAAAAATCTGATGATGATGTGGAAATAAGAGGGGTATCCTGACAAATATTTCTTTTTTTAATTCTTCAGTAAAGCGTATGTTGCCACTATCTATTGGAATTGTCTTATCAATGTTTCCACTATCCATTGGAATTGTCTTATCAAAGTATATTAAACGAGTACCAAAACATATTTTCTGGAGATCTAAATATTAATATGTATGTAATTTGTTTGAAAAAAAAAAAAAAAGTTTTTAACTAGAGCTATGGATCATTCCTAAATTTCTGAGAATTGTATTGAAAATGGTAGTTCAGATAATTTTGATTGTTGTTATATCTTTTGTTTTATTCTGTATTTCCAAAGACCCTCTTTTCAGACTATATATATGTAAAGAGTTTATTATTTACAACTAGATAAAGTTATTGTGACACACTATGAGCAGATTCTGATTGATGCTTAACCCATGTCATGCTGAAGAAATTAAGATGCCACGCTCACTTCTAATTTTCAGCCATCAGTTTACATGATCCAGGCTGTTGATACAAATTCAAATACTGAATGGCAAACAGTGCAGATCCGGATCTGCATCTACTCTGTTTGCAAAGGCAGGGTATATCTGGGTTCAGCAGGACAAGGGTTAACACGTTGGATAAAACATTCAGCAGACAGCATTTTGATATCTTTTTCCCAGGAAATAGGATGTGACATTCAGGAGACAATTTGCTAGAAATGTCAAACCCTGTTTTCAGGAAAAATAAATAATATATCACCAATTTTTCTAAATTTGCCCTGAGAATGGTAAAGGTTAAACAGCAGGATGTCTGAGCTGGGATACATGCATAGTTGTTGTACAGAGCAGATAATATGGACCCTGATTGTACAGGACAGATTCTTGGACCCATCTGTATCAGCTGCTTGCAGAAGACAAGAAAATAACCTTCATGCCATACATGAAAAGGAAAGTTCCAGATAGCCAATGCATCTAGGCTTTCTCGGTTTGACGGAACATGTACATTTTGCAGTATCCAGCAATTCTCTCTGTGGGTAACAAATACCCAGTGAAGCCTGCATTACTGCTCAGGGCCTATTTGTTAAAGGTATTGTTAGCTTAACAAGCTCGTTAATGACAAACTTTAACTGTTGTAGCTAAGGTATTTCCAAACACATTGATATTTTTGCTGCAAAAATGTGAGTAGCTTTTGCAAAAGCTACTCACATTTTTTCAGCAAAAATATCAATGTATTTGCCATATTTCAAGACAGAAATTTTTACCATCACGTTTGCTGACAGCTTCATTAAGTTTAGAATAACTGGGCCCAGGTTGGGCTGGTCCTTTTTTGCCCAAGTGGATGAATGGCAAGTGTTACCCTAGATATGCAGACACAACATCTTGCAGCATGACATGTAGGCATCCAAAAAATTTAAAAAGTCCATTTGACTATCTTGCGACATGTGTGAAAGGTGCTGACTGAATTGCTGTCAGTGTAGATCCTGGTCAAATTGTTTCATTTGGGAGCTGCTTGCTCAGAAGTGTCTATCCGAATATTTAGGGTAAATAAGATACTGGTCAGTACAAATGCTGACAACATCTGTTCATTACTAAAACGCACATACTCAAATATATAGAAGATTTCACCTCCAAAAACTGAAATAAAAAAAAAAAAAAACCTGATATCCATATTTCTGCTCAAAACATAGATTGTGGGTACTCGTTAGAAATGCCTCACCAATTGTGGATACTTGTTAGAACTGCCTGAGGCAGTTTCAGGCAGTTCTAATGATTACCCACATCTATGTTTTTAGCAGAAATAAGAAAAATAATGTATACCCCTGTAGACTCCAGTTTTACTATTCAAAAGTGGGGTTTAATGAGGTCAAAATTATATAGGCGTGTTTTCGTGATGTACTTTATTTGATAAAGGCAGAAAGCTACATGTGCTATATAATATAGCATGTAAATAGAGGATATTCAAATGTTTGGAGTGAATATGACTTTTATTTCATCGAGTGAAGTGAAAAAATGTATATTTCATGAGTGCTGAAGGCACGAATGAAATATACATTTTTTCACTTCACGAGATGAAATAAAAGTCATATTCACGACAAACATTTGAATTTTCTTTTTATTATATACATCACTTTCGATAGAAGAGATGCAAATCTTGTATTTGCAAGGGAAAGTCTGACACGCAGTTTTGTCCCTTGGCGCCATGACGTTCATGTTTTGTTTTGTTTGGTGACGTTAGATATGACGTCAGAAACGCGGATTGGCGTGTAAAAATAAAATAAAAAGAAAATGTACTCTTTTTCAGTGAATACCATAAGAATTTTCATCTCGTGTAATGAAAACATAAATGTAAATAAGAAAAAAGTAGATCCAGATCTTCTATTTTTCACTGCTCAGAGGAGTGAAAATATAAGTTTTATATTTTCACTAGTGAAAATATAAAACTTATATTTCACTGGTGAAAATATGCATTTTATTTCATTAATAATTCTCTATATTTCATTACTTTGTATATAATAAATGGCCATTTGCTCTTAATACCCTAAATATTTGGACATCCTGGAGTAAACTTTGAACAAGTCTGTTTTACTACCAGCTGATGTGTCCAAAAATTGTTGCATGAGTTGCAAACTGCTTTTTGTGTGGAGAACAATGTAGATCCTGATGCTGCATTCTGCTGCACAGTTTCCTCAGGCTTATAAGTCCAAATATGGTATATAGGGTACATTTGGTATTAGTAATTCATCTTTTGTGGACAAGATCCAACAATTGCATATTCATTGTAATAGCAGTCTGTAAATTAGGTTGAATCTCACGTGCAAACTCATGGGTATTGAAAAACTGTGACACCGTAAGGCTTAGCAGGCTGGGTAAAATTTTCAGCAGACATTTTGAAATATTTTCTTTCAGAAAACAGGGTTTGACAGTTCATGTAAATTGTCTTCATAGCAGATCATTTGCATGAAATGTCAATCCTGGTTTTCTGGGAAAAATATATTCGTCGTCTGCTGAATATGTCTGGAAAGTCTCATTGATAGACTTTACAACTGGCCTTTCTTTAATCCCTAAAGCTCTAATCACTAGAGCAGGTGACACTTTGAAATATTTATTTTTATTCTTCAGAGAAAATAAGGCTTGACATTTCATGTGCATTGTCTGACACATGAAATTTCAAGTCTTGTTTTCTTTGAAAAATAATATCAATTTTAGAATGTCATCTGCTATAAATTTGCCTAGTGGTTTAAGAGTTAAAGGATCATCAAAGGATCAGCTGTGAAGGTGGATCTTGGCCTTTTCTATTTGCATATGCACTAAGGCTCCATTTGCATATACCGTATTAGATCTAATTACCGCACATACCCCTATAAGTGCACAGTCAAGAAATTCCGTAGTCCTAAGATTACAGCCAGTGTACTTTTTCTTTACTTCTTTATAAAGGCATATGTTGTGGGTACTCATTTGAATTGCATCGACTTGTCGATGCAATTCAAATGAGTACCCACAATATATGCCTTTATAAAGAAAATCAGAAAAAAATCGCATAATCATCAAATAAGTCCTTTTCTGATCTTTTTTTTTATAGTGTATCCTTAGAAGGTAGATACATCTTGTACCACAACTGACTGTTCCCAGTTATTTTGAAAAAACCTAAGCGCACAGTGCGGTAATTAGGTCGAATATGGTACACTAAGGCTCCATTTGCATGGCTTGCTGTTTTCAGTAAAATTTTCTGAGAATATTTTCAACAAACTTGAGAATTTATTTACTGAGTAGTTCATTGTAAATATTGTTTTGCAGTAGAAGTTTCCTATACGCCATAGCTCCAGATAAGGTGTTTTCATTCAAAAAGTACTACACCACAACCTCTTTATAACACTGTTGTTGGGGTTCAAAGCATAAACTGTGTTAGTTAAACAATTGTGTTATATCCAAACAAAAATGTAAAGATTATATTGAAAAATGACCATTAATGGTCATTTTTTCTATATAATATATACATTTTTGGGATCCAGCTTTGGACTGTGTAATATCAAAAACCGTGTTCTAATGAACTGTGTTATAAAGAGGTTAATGTGTAACAAGTTTATTTCTCCATAAAAACACGAAGGTGCTCATTAGAAGTGCCTCTGTGAGGCACTTCTAATGGGTATACACGTTTCTGCAGAGAAATATGGAAAAAAAATTATCTAGATAACCCCTCCTGTCTGGAACTATGATATTGTCATAGTGGTTTAATAAAGTAAAAGTTGAGAAAGAGGGGCCCCACTGCCTTAGAGAAATTTCAAACAGAAGTCAACTTTTTTTGTGAAAATCAGAAGAGAGCTTGTAACTTACAGGCAGGCATGTGAACTACAGAACTCCAGAAAACTGATTAAAGAACGTTGTTTTGCTGAAGGGGGCTAGATTTTCTGCCAGTTTTTATACGGCAGACAGTCAAGTGACTTCCTGTTTGCTTTCCTGCACACCAATCCCCTTCTGAAAACAGGTTTAATCTAAAAGGAAAGAATCTTATTCTTTAAAGGCTCCATATTCCTCAAAAAGGAAGGGAATGGAGGTAAAATGTTTGGCAGTTGTCTCTCCTGAAAGAGTATCCGTTCTGAAAAAAACTATGAATATGTTTGGTGCCCTTCTTATTCTTTACTTTATGCTTATGGTAAATGCCCTAAAATTTTGAACACCTTATCCTATACCTTTTTAGCTTAAATTTTGCTTTTTATGCAGTTGTTTCTTGAAACTTAGTGGAATGCCAAACAGTGTAGACCTGATCAGACTGCTCCTGAAGGAGCAGTCTGATCTGGGTCTATACTGTTTGCATACACTATTTTGTCAGGATCTTTGGTGTACAAAATTTTAGGACATTTACTATATACTGTTTTCATGAATATTTGGTGCATTAATATGTAAATATGCTGGTGCTATTAATGGTGCTTTTTGTTATATCCTTTTTTGCTGTTTTGGTGGAAAAAAAAACCCCACTGACAACTGAACAAAAATGTTTTCTGCTCGGTTGCTTCTTAAGGAAGATTATATAGCTATCTAAGCGGTTGAGCTATTTGGCACTAGTACAGATGCAAGTTTCTATAAAAACAACGCATGCTAGGAATTTGCAACTTTGGAAGGCACAATGCTGGAAAATATATTTATTTGCACTGCATTTGTAAATTGGCAGTAATGTTGAAGGTAGTGTAAAGTAACACTTGACTAAATTCACAGTTCCAATTATTACTCTTAGAAGATATGTTGTATATGTAAAAGTGAGCTTCCAGTTAGTGTTTGCAGGGCATTTTCATAAATAAAACATCAATACTTTATTTATCACACACACACACACACAACATTCTTTCGTGGAGATTGATTATGAAATGTTTTCTACGGTCATTGTCTCCTTTCCGCTGATTCAAGTAGGGCAGTTGTCAGTTTCTGGCGAAAGAATGTGCACAATACTGGTTAACCGCTTAGAGGACTAAGCCTGCCCAGTAAACGTGTGGTTAGGTAAACTGACCGCGCTCGACATGACCCCATTGGGTTGCCTGGGCCGTAAAACCTCAATACAAACAAACATACAAACACACACACACACACACACACACACACACACACACACACACACACACACAGAGATTTGTCCCAAGGGAACAGTTCTAACAAATTTCCTCATTTTTTCTGAGATTGCTTTTTATCTTGAACCTATATCCAAAAAAGCACTGTATCTAACTTTTATCAAGATTTAAATTCACAGCTCTGGATGAAAATGCAAATCACATCAATATTTTTCCACATATATTATAGGTATTTGCTTTTGATGATTCTAATAAAAACTCACAGCACAATTTTATGGGAGAAATGAAAAAAAAATCCTTCCTGGTTGAAAATAAATTAATGTGATAATAAAGTTCCTGTTCTTAACCCATTTAAGCCTAAGGTCCCATAAAAGGGATATTGGCAAACAGTGTAGACCCAGATCAGATGCCACAGAATGTGGCGTCTTCTGTGGCGTCTGATCAGGGTCTCTACTATTTGCATTAGGTTAAGAAAATTTCTACAAAACATGGTAATAATTAAAAACTAACCAGACAGCCGTTATAAAGGAAATGAACCTGTCCAAAGAGTTACAGTAGAAGAGTCCACTTGACATAAATGGGTTAAATGAACCAAGGACTTCAAGGGTAGTGGATAAACCTGCAAGGGAAAACTGACATGAAATAATTTGACTGTCCTACCATTAAGGAGAGTGTGGTGAAACGAGGCTACTTTTAAAGGAAAGTATTTGATCCTTTGCCCAAATTTTTAAAAGGTTTTTACCTTACTGGGGAGGCAACTTCCTGCCTGCAAAAGTTGTCACCCTTTGTAAAATCTTTCAGGTGTGTCCATTCACCATAATTAACTGCATATTATATAATTGTCTGGGCCCAGTTGTTCAAAGCATCATTAGCTTAACAAGCTCGATAGTGGTGAAAATGTTAACTGTTCTAGTAAGTACAATATCTAATTCACAAGTATTTTTGCTGAAAAAATGTGAGTAGCTTTTGCAAATGCAAAAGCTACTCACATTTTTTCAGCAAAAAAAACCCCCAAAAAAACAGCATATATGCCATATTTAATGATCAGAGATATAACGATAGTTTAACTAACCACATCGATAGGTTAACTAACCACATCGTTAGTTTTGAACAACTGGGCCCTGGTTTATACTCTTTGTTTATATCTAGATGACAGTTTGTTATCCTCCGACAAAGATAATGTAAAAAACTATAATCTGTGAAAATCCATGTTTGAGGTGTATATATATTTGTTGTCAATTAGATTTATTTATTTATGTGTTTATGTCAAACGTAAGTCTTTCAATTCCCATGTGTTCAAGTTTTAGTTGTATATATTTTATTTTCTATATTGACAAGTATCATTACAGTCAGAAATTGTTGATTGGTCAGATCAAAGATTGGTTTACTATCAAGAAAATAGTTATTAATTTCAGCCAACACTGAAAAACTTGTCTTATGCTATATACAAGTGCAAGCGGGCCCCCGTAGCCTAGTGGATAAGAGAGTTGACTCTTAATCCATTAGGTTTCTCACCGCTGTGGTTCGAGCCTAGCTCGGGTCATATGTGGGAAAGCCAAGTTCTGCTTACGGATGGTCAGGTGGTTTTTCTCCGGGTACTCCAGTTTTCGCCCACCTTCGATGAACGATTGGCTCGATATAAGTGAAATATTCTTGAAAGGGCCGTAAAACCCAAATCAAAAAAAAAAAAAAAAAAAAAATATACAAGTGCATCCAAAGACTAAGAATGAGTAGACTCATTCTGGCCTTATTTGCATACAATATAAAATGGACTATCACAAAGGTAGAGCTTTAATTACTTTAGGTAACCCTGAATGACAAGTTTTACAGTAATGGCTTAAATCAGGTCTTGATAGAGGTCATGTGTCAATAGTATATCAGTATTTTAACTTGTTAATAAAGTTACACATCTTTTCAGTCTTTGTGTCTATTCTTGTTTCAAACAGATATATCCTAAAAATTCAAATCCCAATATCAGTGCAGTTGCACACATAAGATGGAATCCAAGGAGCAGAAAGTAACAGGGCAGAAACTGAATACATACACAATAACCTTTTTACAATACTATCACTGGGATCCAAAGCTAAACTGTGTAAGCTAAGCAACCATTTTATATCCAAACAAAAATGTATAGATTAAAAAAATGACCATAACATTTTTGTTTGGGTGAACACTTCTGAGGTCCACTTTTAAACCCTCTTGTATCCTAAATCGTCTTACAAAGAGGTTTCGATGTACAAATGTATGAATGGAGATGTCAAGGAAGAAACACCACAACTGTGGTGTGACATTTGTCAGTTCGACTAAAAATTTTGCATGATTTTGGTAATTTCCAAACTTACATGGTCATCTGGCAGTCTGGGCCCAGTTGTTCAAAACTAACGATTTTGTTAGTTAATGTATCGTTAAAACGTTGATCATTGAATATGGCATATATGCTAATATTTTTGCTGAAAAAATGTGAGTAGCTTTTGCAACCTCGGGCGAATATATTAGGTAGAACATGGTATGCGCTGAATCTCTTCTAGCATAAGATATTTATTCACCAATCATGGACCATTATACATGGTATACAATCACATAGTATATATGTAATATGGTAAATGTCCTAAAATTTCATACACCAGAGTGTCTGACAAAATGGTATATGCAAACAGTGCAGACCCAGATCAGACTGCACAGTCTGAACAGGGTCTACAGTTTGCCTTTACACTAAGTACTTTAAGAAACAACTGCATAACAAGCCAAAAAAGTATGGAATAATGTGTTCAAAATTTTAGAGCATTTACTGTAATCATTCTTATGATTTTATGATTCTGATAAATATTTGAACAGCAACATCAGAAACCGAACCTTTGAAATGAGCGCCCAGCAAAGATTCAGATCAGCCTGACATGACTATACTTCGACCCATGATGCATATGGGCAGACTGGCTTGATTTTTTTTTGTCATTTACATGAGCAGGACATAATATTTGCAACCTTGCAGGCTCAAATGGTTTTACTCTCTAGAAACTTCCAAATTAATTAATCATGTTGAAGAAACAAAAACACAGTAGCAATACAAAATGTACTGTTTTTTTATTGAAATAAAACATGGGAAAATCCTACCTAAAATACATAATTAAAATATTAGCAGACAAATTAAATTGCCATTCCAAATTGTTGCATATGAAAGTGTAGTTTTTTTTTGTTTTTTTTTTTTTTTTCAGAGAAAGTAAGTCATAGTGCAGATAATATTTTAATTTCCTTTGAGATAACTGAGCCCATTCTGGCCTCGAGGTTATAAAACTTTTTTCTTGCTCAACTCAACTGCGCATGAAATTTCACTTGGTCATAAAAATAAAAATACCAACAATTAAAACTTTTTTCATGCTCAACTCAGCTGAGCATGCTCAGCTGAGTTGAGCATGAAAGAAGTTTTAAAAAATTGTCAGTATTTTATGATTTTAAGTATTTTAAGAAATTCTAAGCAAAATAAACTTCATGCTTAGCTGAGCTGAGCATGAAAAAAGTTTTATTACCTCGGGGCCTGGTTACTTTGAGAATCAAATAATGCTTAAGGCAGTGCTAGGGGGGGTATGCAGCCTCACAAACTATACAGCTGCATACAAAGAGACTTAATAAAACCGAGCCTCGGATTTTCATTGTTTTATGTGTTCTTTGTTTCAAAAGGCAACCTTTTAGATTTTCACTGATATTTCATGTGAATTGACAGGCAGTTCACGTGAAATTTCTATCCTTATTTTCTCCAAAATTAAAAAATATATATCTATTTGAGAATATTGTCTGCTACAGATTTGAAAGATGCTTTAAGGGTTTAAACAGTTGCAAGAAAACAGGATGAGTCAATGCACATCATATTCTAAGAAGAAACGTCAAGCCCTAAATTTAAAAAAGAAAAAAAAAAAAAAAAAAAATCACCGACGTCTCCTGATGGATCTGTGAAAAGAAGGGTTAAAAACAGCAAAGGACAGAGGAGCCTGCACATGCCAGGGCTTTTGCAGTCAAACATCACATATGAATTTTGCTGGATCAAAAGAGCCAACAGAAAAATGTTGATCAAAACTGAGTGCAGTCTCAACAGGGGCATGTGCTACAAGTTTAGAAACAATCATTCAATGATAAGTTAAAAGTAAAAGACCAGTCAACAGAGCAGCGTAGCTTGCCTACACTCTTAAGGGGGCAAAATACACCTGGTACAATAGTCACCATATTTTACGAGAAGACGACTTTTATGACTTCCAGTTTACACCCCGACACACAAAGTATATAGTGGGGGTGAGGGGTATATATTTTTTGTCTTTTCAATAACAATGTTTGTGTGTGTGTATGTTTTTTTTTTTCGTCAAAGATTTCTCAGAAACTACTGGACCCTGGATTTTGAAATTTGGTACAAACATTTGGTATTGATGGAGTTGATTGAGTTTAGAGTTTTACAGCCCAGTCAACCCATTAGGGTTATGTTGAGCTGGTCAGTTTACCTAACCACACTTTTCCTGGGCAGGCATAGTCCTCTAAGCACTTATCAACTATTTGTACACATTCTTTCACCAGAAATCAAACATTGGGTATTGTGTAAGAGAGAATCAGGCCTGTTAATGGACTGCGGACCACTGGTCACTTTATCTAGTTGTTCTCCTTCCCACCATATCCCTTCTAAAAGGGGTCTACTACGAAAAGAAGGAATTTGCTCCAAAGGGGATCAAATTATTTCCTTTTAGAGTAGTGGGGCAAAAACAATTTAGGCAGGGTTGCTTCCCCTGAAAGTGTATCCACTCCCCTTAACCCATTGTAGACTAAATAGACTCTCCCACACTATATATTTAAAGAGTCCAATTTCAATTTTACGTACATCCAGCTATGTGATTTAGTTATTCCTAGAGAAAAATGGCTAAACTATTTGCAAACAGTGCCGGCCCTGATCTGACACTGCATTCTGCGGGCGTTCTGCGGCATCTGATCTGGGTCTGCACTGTTTGCCATTTACCCTTTTACCCTTTTAGAGGTCTACCGACTACAATGGGTTAAGGAGACAATTTGCCTGAAATGTCAAGCCCTATTTTCTGAGAAAAAATCCTTCCAATTTGTTATCAGCTGATTTTACCCAGAGCTTGTCACTAAATGGCACAGTAACTTTCATCTATGGCATGAGGCAGGTTTTCCCATGAAGCACAAGTAACAACTAAATGATGTTTAACCGTTAAAGTGCTCATCAGAACTACAACAGATTACATTTTTATTTATCAGAGTAAAAAAGGCTTGATATATTATGTGAATCATCTGCCTAGCAGATGATGCACATGAAATGTCAAACATTTATTTTCTCAGGCAGACAATTCACATTAAATGTCAAGCTTTTTTCTTTGAATAATAATATTGAAAAAAATCAGAATGGTGTCTGTTACAATTTTGCTAAGCAACTGTCTCTGCACTTTCGTACAGGTAAGGCCAAACAAGAGGCCCACGGCCACGGTTCGCTCACCTGAGTGACATAGCCACTGCAGACATGCAGATGTTATGCAACATTTTTCCAATCCTATCATTGCAACTAATGAAAACATCATCATCTGAGCGGTTCTTAGTTTCGAAGAAGAATATATGGGCCTGACAGTCAATGGAGCATGATCATTTGAATAAACTATCAATCACATTTCAACAGAAGGATCAATGTGAAATTCGGTGGAAAATGGCTAAGTGGTTTCTGAAGAATCCTGATTTTATACATGTAAACAGCACAGTGGCAGGGAAATATTGTAAATATAAACCAGATGATGGCCATCTTAGATTTCCAATCAGAACAATTTTAACTACTGTTGATCTACAAGTCACTTCGATACTTTCAATATAAATGTATACGGCCCACACAAATAGGGAAGCAAATTTGACCTTGGAGGCAAAAAGGTCAAATGTCAACATAGAACCATCATTTGAGCAATTTTGGTAGATCTCCTGTCCCCCGTAATTTGTGCAACGATTAGGGCTTATTTGGTTATGGAGAAGAAGATTTTTAAAGGTTTTTACCATATATGGGCATGGCAGCCATTTTGATCAATGGACCATACCCATTTTAGCAATCTTTCATTCTCCTGCCCAGGGAGGCTCCGCATGAAATTTGAGCAACACTGGCCCGGAGGCTTCAGAGGAAAAGCCATTTGAAATTATCAACATTTTTTCCATACAAATGTATGGGGCCCATACAAATGCATACACAAGCAAACTTGACCTTGCCGTAAAAAGGTTAAATGTCAATGTATGACAATTATTTTAGCAACTTTTGTAGACCGCCCGTTCCAGATGATATATGCAAAGATTCAGTCACAAGGCATCCTCGGTTTTGGAGAATAAGATTTTTAAATGTTTCTTCCCATGCAAATGCATAAGGAAGCAAACTTGACCTTGCCGAAAAAAGGTCAAATGTCAATGTATGACCATTATTTTAGCAACTTTGGTAGACCCCCTGTCCCCGATGATTTATGCAAACATTCAGCCCAAAAGCATCCTCGGTTCTAGAGAAGAAGATTTATAAAGGTTTTTACCATATATGGGCATGGCGGCCATCTTGGTCAACGAACCATGACCATTTTAGCAAGCTTTTGTTCCCCCTACCTAAGGAGGCTCCATATGAAATTTGAGCAAAATTGGCCCAGAGGCTCAAGAGGAGAAGTTGTTTGAAATTCTGAACATTTTTCCCATACAAATGCATAAGGAAGCAAAATTGACCTTAACGTAAAAAGGTCAAATGTCAATGTACGACCATTATTTTAGCAATTTTGGTAACCCATCTGTTCCCAAAGATATATGCAAAGATTCAGACAAAAGGCATGCTCGGTTTTGGAGAAGAAGATTTTTAAAGGTTTTTTTCCATACAAATGCATAGGGAAGCAAACTTGACCTTGCCGTAAAAAAGTTAAACGACAATGTACGACAATTCTTTTAGCAATGTTGGTAGACCTCCCGTCCCCGATGATTGCTGCGAAGGTTCAGCCCCAAGGCGTTCTCGGTTCTGGAGAAGAAGATTTTTAAAGGTTTTTACCATATATGGGCGTGGCGGCCATCTTGGTCAATGGACCGCGACCATTTTAGCAATTTTTCGTTCCCCCACCCTAAGGAGGCTACATATGAAATTTGAGCAAAATTGGCTCAGCGGTTTCAGAGGAGAAGTTGTTTGAAATTCTGAACATTTTTCCCATACAAATGCATAAGGAAGCAAAATTGACCTTACAGTAAAAAGGTCAAATGCCAATGTACGACCATTACTTTAGCAATTTTGGTAGCTCTCCTGTTCCCGAGGCTATATGCAAAGATTCAGCCATAAGGCATGCTCGGTTTTGAAGAAGAAGATTTTTAAAGGTTTTTACCATACAAATGCATAGGGAAGCAAACTTGACCTTGCCGTAAAAAGGTCAAACGTCAACATACGAAAATTCTTTTAGCAATTTTGGTAGACCTCCCGTCCCCAATGATTCCTGCAAAGGTTCAGCCCCAAGGCATTCTCGGTTCTGGAGGAGAAGATTTTTAAAGGTTTTTACCATATATGGGCGTGGCGGCCATCTTGGTCAACGGACCGCGACCATTTTAGCAATTTTTCGTTCCCCCACCCTAAGGAGGCTCCATATGAAATTTGAGCAAAATTGGCTCAGCGGTTTCAGAGGAGAAGTCGTTTGAAAATGTTAGCGGACGGACGCATGGACAGACACATGGACGGACGGACGACGGACGAAAAGTGATCACAATAGCTCATCCTGAGCAGAGCTCAGGTGAGCTAAAAATAGGAAGGGCTGAAGTATGCTAACAGTGTAACCTCAGATCAGCCTACACTGATCAGGTCTGCATGCACAGACATCAAGCAAACCCACTGGATTGCAATGCACAAGCTAATCTGAAGCTCAAGTGTATTCTGAGACATATCACTGCAGATAGTAAAGCATTTACTATGGAGAAAAAAATTTTGTAACATACAGTCGAACTCCGATGGCTCGAACATCTTTGGGACCATAGAAAATTGTTCGAGACATGGGTAGTTCAAGTCACTGAGGGTTAATTATGGTGCCAAGTCAGGAAGCAAATGGCGATAATTAAGGGATTTTTTTTTTTTTTTGATTTTCTACACAATAATTGTATGTTGTATGTACTCATTAGAATTGCCTCGATGAGGCAATTCTAATGAGTACATACAACATACAATTTCACGATAAAATAAGAAAATTTCCCTAAATATTTGTTTTCTTGAGCTATCGGAAGAACTTCGTAGGGACTAAAAAACGAGTTCGAATTAGCCAAGGTAAACGAGCCATCGGTGTTCGAGTTATCGAGATTCGACTGTATATCTGACATGCATTTATTATTTCTAAAATAACAACAACAATGTATGTGAATAACTGACAATGTCATCAAAACATTTTCTAAAATGTATCAAATAACAAATACATTTTATATTTAAACTGACTTGTTAAAATGAGTGAAACCTTTTAATCCAACAAAACAGAAGATATATCTTTGCAAACAATGTAGATCCAGATGAGACAGCTTGTAATGAGCCACCTCATCAAGATCTAACATTAATTGCCATTCTGTGTTTCATTTTGTACTGATACCCTATTTGCAAGAACAGACCTACCCAAACACCTACTGTCCTTTCGACATCTCTTGGAAAGACGTTTTTTTCTTGGCGTTTTATTTTAAATGAAAATATTTTGTTCTGTTTGACCATATCTTATCAGAAACCATTTGTCTTTTATGTTTCTGTGTTTTGTTCTCAAATATTTACACAAAAATTAAAGTTACGGCCAAAAGTTGGTCTGACCTATGCAATTTCTATAGTAAAGTGATTTTTGGGAATTTTTGTCTCAGAAAATATTTTTTACTTTTCTTTGCTGAATTTGAATTATTGATGTTTAACAACAATATTGTGAAAATTTCAGAAAAATTGAACAAGTGGAACTTGATGAAAATTTGGCTCCAAGTTATCTACCCTTTAGATTTCTGCATGATTTGGCTTCATTTTTACTATGGGAAAAAGTGAAAATATTTGATTTTTTAAAAATCAATGACTAGAATAAAAAAAATTGTAAATAGGTAGTTACGACAAACGGTTTTGCATCATATCATGACAAAAATTTGTAAATTTACTTCTTCTGTGTAAAGTGTCAAGCAAAAAACGACTTTCTGAAAGATGTCGAAAGCACAGTAGATACCTTTGCAAACAATGTAGATCCAGACAAGATGGCTGGTAATGAGCCATCTCATCAGATTCTTAATTGTTGCCATTCTGTGTTTGACTTTAAACTGACACCCTTTCTTCAACAACAGACTTCAAAGATTTCTGTGCAAACAGTGTATGTTTAACCCTTGTCCTGCTGAACCCGGATCTTTGCAAACAGTGTAGATCCAGATCAGTTGGCTTCTGAAGAAGCCAACTGATCTGGATCTGCACTGTTTGTTATTAAGTATTTGAATTTGTTGGAACAACTTGGATCAAGTAATCTGATTGGCTGAAAATTAGAAGTAGGCGTGGCGTCTTAATTTATTCAGCAGGACAAGGGTTAAATGCAGACATCACAAAACAAGCTGTCTCATCAGGATCTACAAAGTATGCAAATGTGATTGATTTTACACTTAAACACCTATCTGCAATAATAGATATGCCCAAATTCAAAGATGGAAAAGTCCACTTCAGAAACTCTGGAGCAAAAAGAGTCAAAAATCTTGATCCAATTCTTATTATGGCACATTGTGGACATCTTTTTAAGCCTTAAAGCGCCAAGAAAAACTGCATTTGAAAATGTCGTCTATTTATGTCGTCTGCTGAATATTCCTGCAAAACTTTTCAAATCTATTTTTGCATACAGGCAAACAGTGTGGACCCAGATCAGACTGCTCCTAAAGGAGCAGTCTGATCTGGGTCCACACTGCTTGCAAAAATGACTTTTAAAATCACAAGCAGATGAGAAAGCAGACGACAATAGTTGTGACTGGCGCTTTAAGGGTTAACACACACAACTTATTATTGTTTATTGTGTCTAAGATTTGCTACACATGTAAAGCATAAGGAAGATGTAACAATAAATATAGATGTACAGCCTAGTTTTGTTATTCACTATTCCCACAAGAGTACTTTTCTTCACATGTGTTGACCCAAATCATATTCCTTTAGGAGAGGTTTGATCTGGGTCTATACTGGTTGCTCAGATTTGTCTGTCCGAATATTTAGGTTAAGTACAGCATCATTTTTTCTTTCAGGCCCATTTGTTCAGTTTCTAACTTTAGGTCCCTTTTTGCCTTTCATTCCCAACTTTCCCTTCTTTGCTGGGGGTTCCTCAGTTTCTGGAGGTTCCTCAGTTTCCATGGCAACATCGGGAGCCTCATTCTCCTGATCGCTGGCATCGGAAGCACTTTCCCTTGATTCCTGTAACACAAAGCATACACAGTAATCACATGAAGAAAGGAAGAGATTTAACCTTTAAAGTGCCAATCCCAACTGCAGCAGACAACATTTTTTAAGCAGACAATTCACATGAAATGTTAAGACTTGTTTTCTCTGAATAAAAAAAAAAAAAAAAAAAAAAGATAAGAATTTTAAAATGTCTGCCACAAATTTTGCTTGGCACTTTAAGGATTAATGCTTATTATAGATATACAAAATACACAAGAGACAGACCTGAGCAAACAGAGAAAACCTAGATCAAACTAGAGTACCACCTCACTACATTAGAGCTTTAGATAAAAGGGCTAGTCAGAAAAATATGTTTATTCCTCCGCAATAAAATATGTTGCAGAGGATAGAATTGCCTCCCAGAGGAGATTCTAACAATTATACATACACATGTTTATGTTTTCACAGAGAAATAAAACAAATCTATTCTTAAATCAAGCAAAAAAAAAAGGCTTACATCTATTCCTAGAGCCAGGCTCCATAGTGCAGTGAGTAAGGTGTCTGTTTGTTTGTGTTGAGGTTTTACAGCCCAGTCAATTCAATGGGGTCATGTCGAGCGCAGTCATTTTACCTAACCATACTTTTACTGGGCAGGCTTAGTCCTCTAAGCAGTTAACCAGTATTGTGCCCATTCTTTTGGCAGCAACTGACAATTGCTCTTCTTGAATCAGAGAAGGGGAGAGAATGACTGTAGAAAATGTTTCATGATCAATCTCCACGAATGTTGCTGACCTGGCAGGGGTCGAACCCGCAACCTCGGCATCATCAGTCGGACATGCATCCAACTAAGCCACCTAGGCCGGCTACGTAAGGGGTCTTAAGTTTGAATCCCAGCTTGGCAAAATAACCTCCGTGGAGACTGATCATGAAATAATTTCTGCAATGATTCTCCCCCTTTCAGCTGATTCAAGAAGGGCAGTTGTCAGTTACTGGGGAAAATATGTGCACACAGTGCTGGTAACTCCTTAGAGAACTAAGCCTGCCCTGGAAAAGAGTAAGCAGATCAAATGAATGGCTTGACATAAGCTTAACACTGTTGACAACTTGACTGGGCCAAAAAACTCCCATCTACCAACTCAAAAAGAGCAATGCTATGTACCCACCTCATTTTGCCTGTTTTCTTGAACTGTATCATCATTCTGGTTGTCGTCAGAGTCACTCAGATTCTCATCACTGCTAGACTGATTATCCAGAGCCTCTGAGAGAGCTGCAATGTTGATCCTGAAGTCGCGAGAAGTACTGTGCTTCATGTGTTCCATTAAATTAACCTAGATATCCAAAAAAGAAACATGACAAACTGTATTTACTCTGAGTATTTGAACAGAGAGGTCTGGGCAAACAGTATAGATGCAGATCTGGGCCCAGTTGTTCAAAGCGTCGTTAGCTTAACAAGCTCGTTAAGGGTCATTTCGTTAACTGTTTTAGGGGATTCAATACACAATATTCTGATATTTTTTGCTGAAAAAATGTGAGTAGCTTTTGCACTGCAAAAGCTACTCACATTTTTTCAGCAAAAAATTTCAGCATATTTGCATATCACTCTATGTAAATTTTAACGAATCGTTAACTGACGATGTCGTTAGCTTTGAACAACTGGGCCCTGATGCTGCATCATGTGGCATCTGATAGATGTCTATACTGTTTGTCATTCAACCAGCAGCATTTAGACACAGCAACAGGTCATCCAATAGACATTCAAATTTGTGGACAGGAATGGTAATGAGAATGAATACTTAAAGTAGACCTTTTTTTTTTGTGTTGAGGTTTTACTGCCCAGTCAACCCAATGGGGTCATGTTGAGCGCAGTCAGTTTACCTAACCACACGTTTACTGGGCAGGCTTAGTCCTCTAAGCGGTTAACCAGTATTGTGCACATTCTTTCGCCAGAAACTTAAAGTAGACTCATTACTGGGAGAAAACCTTTACATTTGCTCAAGAATTTGTGTGGTTCACATAGTAGGTATCTCTGCTTCTTCACAACAAGACCTGTTGCCAGACAGATAACTCGCATGAACTCACGCTTATCAATCAAATAAAAAATTAAGACGTGGGGGTTAACACAAAAGTTTAACAAAAAACTTAAACATAAATTTCTAAGTCCCTGACCTTGACCTTGAGGTCATAAGCAGGGGTGGGGGTAGTGGCAAATAAAATTTTGGACCAATATCTATTATCATACCAAATATACAGTAAATCCATGCAAGGATTTAGAAATGAAGAGAGCTTAAAAACTTTGACACAAAACTTTAACATAAAATTTCTAAGTCCATGACCTTGACCTATAGGTCATGAGCAGGGGTGTGGATAGGGCTCAATAAATTTTGGTACAACATCTATAATTATACCAAATACACTGTATAAACATTGGTGAAGCAATTCTAATGGATACCAACAACATATGTTTTCATGGAGAATTAAGAGATACAAATACATCTTAGTTATCAGTAGATATAAAAACATCCTTATACTCTAAAGTTCAAACTAAAAATAAATGGGACTCCTGTCAGCGAACTAAGCTAAGAAAGAAAGAAATGGGGGTAATTTTTCATCAATGACCACCTGAAGATGTTAAACACTTGGGAATTTTATTAAGCTTTTGTCACTTTGACTACATGATGTTAATGTAAACATGCCTCATTTGACAGCATGAGAGATGGCCCAATAAAAATCAAGACTTCAAGAAGCCAGTTTTTCAGATCAGGCCCCAAGGTTATAAAACTTTTTTCATGCTCAACTCAGCTGGGCATGAAATTTGTCCTGCAAATAAATCTCAAATTACTAACAATTGCAAATTCTTTCTTGCTAAACATAGCTGAGCATGAAAATTTCTCTGCTAATAAATATGAAAATGCCAACATTTTGGCATTTTCATATTTATTAGCAGAGAAAATGTCATGCTCAGCTGAGTTGAGCATGAAAAAAGTTTTATAACCTCAGGGCCAGACTGTAAGAGGCTGAACTGTTTGACAGCTGCATCATTACTAGGTATATAACAAACAGAAATATCTATATTTTCATGCAAGCATTTCAGACAACTTCTGAGTGCATTCATCGGTCAATGAATGCAATGGCTTTTACCTCCCACCCATATGCTGTTCGCTGTTCATTAACATCATTCAAGGGATTTACTCTTCATATTTAGTCCCCATATTGGAATTTTTTTATTATACAATAAAATGTAAATGTAAAAAAAAATATTTTTTTTTTCAGTTCAATCACTGACTTATGAATGCATCGGGTTATGTGCAACATTTACAAGAACCCCTTTGGGGTTTAAGATTCACCTACTTTGCTCACGACTCAATGTGTTCACAAGTCAATGAACTGCTAAAAAATTCAAATCTTCACAGTATAAAGAAGTTTTGTACAAACATATAATAACAGCAGTCATGGATATATGAGAAAAATCTTACCTTAGATTTCTTTGACAGCTGAATTAGATACTTCTCATACTGTTCAATAGCAAATATAAGATTAGGTATTGTTTTTGTCTGTTTCATTACATTTGCCTGAAAAGAAAGGTACCGTAATACAATCTGATTAGGGCCAGTCTAGAACTGTCCATATACTAGGTTGGAATAGAAAATGACAATGACATAAGCAAACAGCACAGACTAAGATTAGCCTGAACATATGTTCAGGCTGATCTGGGTCTACATTGTTTGCCAATAGAATAAGCTCCAAGCATTCTTTTTCCCACCAGCACTCTGTTTCCCACCAGTATAGATCCTGGGCAGTGTTTATACCCTCTAGGAAGAAGCCAAGGCACTTCTAATGAATACCCACATCTTCATGGAGAAATAAGAAAAATACATGTATGTAAAAGGCATGCATGTAACACAGATCAGGCGTTTTTATAGCCAAATACATGTAATGTGGATATGTTTCCTATTTCTCCACAAAAACATACAATACGGTGCCTATTAACCCTCGTCATGCTGAATAAGATGCTTCCACTTCCAATTTTCAGCCAATCAGATTACTTGATCCAGGTTGTCTTACAAATTCACAAACTAAATGGCAAACAGAGCAGATCCAGATCAGTTGGCTTCCTCGGAAGCCAACTGATCTGGATCTACACAGATCTACACTGTTTGCAAAGGTAGGAATATCCAGATTCAGCAAGACCAGGGTTAAGAAGTGCCACACTGAGGTGTTTTTAATAAGTATCCACAAAATGTGTTTGCATGGAGAACTATTTATTTGGATACCTCTCTTAACTCTTTGCATACTGGGTAATTTTGCATGTTTTTTGTCATCTGTGGATTTTTTTTTTTAAAAACTTTTTCAAAAATTCTTTCAGGAATACCATCAGAGTGTCAAACAGTTTGGATTCAGATCAGACCCATCGTTTTGTCAGGCCTGATCTGGATCCAAACTCTTTGCAAAGGTTATCAGCAGACGACAAAAAATCTTTCAGAAATACCTTCAGAGTGTCAAACAGTTTGGATCCAGATCAGGCCCGACGTTTTGTTGGGCCTGATCTGCTTCCGAACTGTTTGCAAAGGTTATCATCAGTTGACAAAAAAATCTTTCAGGAATACCATCAGCGTGTCAAACAGCTTGGATCCAGATCTGGGCCTGATCTGGGTCCAAACTGTTTGGCAAGGTTATCAGCAGATGACAAAAACATCAACAATAGTGGGGAAAAAGTTATATAGTGCTATGAATAAGTATTTTTATTATCTTATTGCTTCATGAAAACATATTACAGGTACTCAGCAGAATGGGTACTCATCAAAATTCTCACTGAGACGATTCTAATGAGAACATACAAAATATGTTTTCATGAAGATACAAAAGAGTTATACAGTGTAGCTCCAATACATCGCGGTCCGTTATTTCGCGAAATCCAGTATATCGCGAATAGGCCATGGCTCCTAAATTTTCTATAAGCTAAAAAAAAAAAAAAAATTAAAAACATAAAATGTTTGTTGTTTTATTTAACTTCAGAAAAAAAAAAAAAAAAAAAGCGTTCCGCCTCCGGTTATTGATTTTTCGCGCCTATCCCGACGCTAAGTCGCGCGTCAGGTATTATATGATAAACAATCCACTTAGTGTCAATCAGCGCACACGTTGATTATAATTGGCAAACAATAAATTATATCGCCGTAATTGTCGTAATCATTATCATCATTTAGTACATAGATCTACTCAATGCTCAATGAGTCAATGATGCCCACAAACTAATTTTGCTCAGCAGTGGAAAACGGTCCACCTCCTTTTCAACACCAGCAAATTTTACAAGACAGTAGTCTTACAATGTTTCTGTCCAACATACACAGATCGTAGTCCGCTTATTTTACACTTCTGTAGATATAAATATTTCAGAAGAAAACAACTGCGTCAAAAAAAAACAAAAACAAACAATAAAAAAAATAAATAAAAAGAAATTGACTTTGTTTTTTTTTTTTGCACACGCAATATAAGCGAAGGGAAGCAACTCAAGTTATCTTAGCACAATTGAGTAACTTCCCTTCGCCAGAGTATCCAAAATGGCGTCCTAAATTGTCAATCCGATGATTTCTTGTTTTCAAACGTAGTTTATCAGCTGGTTTCGATTGGAATTACTTGTTAGACATAGCGCACCATTGTAAATTATTCCATTGAGCAATTCTAATCCAATTTCAATTAGGAAATATGGTGACAACATAACTGAATGCCATTTATCCGTGATGTCTCAGCAAACTACCACAGCGACAAACCCAGCGAGTGTTATGCACGCCGTTATACATGCATGGTACATGTCGGGACTTATATCGCGCTCCGACCACATCGCGGTTTCAGGGTTATGGACCCGCAATACCGCGATATATTGAAGCTACACTGTAGTTACCTTTGCTGGCTGAGCTGAACCTTTCTTTTTGTCATCTTTTTTCTTCTTGCCCTTATCAGGGGCAGCATGTTGTAACTTCTCACTTTCTGTGGTCTGTAAAACATTGGAGACAAGCAATGAGAAAAAAGTTAAGCTATCTGTTAACAAGAAGCACACATGTAGATCTATACATAGTCTGGTTTGGGCTCTCACAGCTTTTAAGAACAAAATTCAGTCTCAGCACAACAAAATGTTTTAAGGAAGAATATTTGGTGATATATCAGGGATGGTATTTCTTATTTCACCATAAATACTTTTGTTGTAGGAACTCATTAGAATGGCACTGGTAAGGAATTTCTAATGGAGTACCCACAAAATATGTTTTACGGAAAAATGGAGAAAACTATCCCAAACCAATGACCAAATTATGAACAAACAGCCTTCAGGGGTTTAGGCTGAAGTTTCATACTCCAGCAAATGGGGGAGGGGGTGCAGGTATGGTTTGAATCTATTTAGCATTGTTGCGGAAGACCACATGATAAAGGTAACAAAAATATCACTACTTTTGCTCTGAAAAGCATGGGGATAAATGTTCTTTTTTATAAAGATTGTGCATGCTACAAGTAAACAAATCATTAGATCACAAAGTTTCCTATTAGCTTACAGTACAGCATGCCAAAGTTCTATTTTTGCTTTGTGTGGCAGCTCATGATTTCCCTTTAATAAAAGTAAAAGCTTAATTGTAAGTGCAAATGCAATAGCAATGATGCACAACATAGGAAAATGATGTCCAAATACCTAAATATACATGTAGTATATTAGAGCACAACAGAGGAAAATGGTCCTTATGCAATTTGCTAACAACAAAATCCCTGATCAACCTGCACATTTGTGTAGGTTGACTAGGGCCCTAGCTGTTTGCATATTCCATAAGGTTACCATACTTGTCATAAATTTTGAAAAAGACGACAAAAAAAAAAAAAAAACAAAAGAAAAAAAAAAAAAGTGCCCTGAGGGGCACAAATACCCCTGGCCAGGGCCATTTCTTAATTTATATAAAATAAAACTTGAACGCAAAACTTTTACATAGATTTTAATTAACGCATGGACGAACGTACGTACATACATATGAACAAACGAATGAATGGAAAGACGAAAACTATATACCCTCAACATACTTCGTATGCCAGGGTATAAAAAACTCTATTGCACTAAAAATTATCAGGTGAGTGCCAAACAGTGTAGACACTGATCAGGTACTGCATTCAGTGAGGTCTGATCTGGGTCTACACTGTTTGCTCAGGCCTGAGTGAAGGAATACTAGGTGTAAATACAGTAAGTATCGTTTGGACTATATCCAATAAAAAATATGAACTGCAACATGAGAAAACAAATCTTCTGACATGTGTGCCCAATAAAGACTCAAATCCACCTGCACCAGCGGACTTGTAAATGAAGAGTATTTGATGATAATTCTGGGATAATTTTCTCTAATTCTCCATAAAAACATATGTTGTGGGTACTCATTAGAAGCGCCTCACCAAGGCACTTCTAATGAATACCCACAACATGTGTTTTTATGAAGAAATAAGAAAAATTATCCCAGAATTATCACAAAAATAATCCTCTTTAACTGATCTGTATCATTGCTGGGCATACATCCAAAGGTACTTTTTCTGATGTTGCACCTCATATATACACTACCTGTATATAAGTTATCATTGCATAACAAAACTGGGTAAGATGTGTTCCTGATAATTTCACCAATTTTTCAAATCTCTGTGACATACTGCCAAGTTTCTGTGTGCACATGGTCAGATACTGAAATAAAAGACAGGATATTACATAACTCTAGACAACAAAGGTACTCAGATTTTTTTTTTTTTTTTTTTTCATTTCTCCACAAAAACAGATTGCAGATACTCATGTGAATTGCCATCAAGGCAATTCAAATGAGCACCCATTACATTTTTGTGGAGAAATAACATATCAATTAGTTCTGGTAGAAGAAGGCATTTTATCTATAGATATGGGAAACATTTTTACATATGAGCTCAGCTCCAGACAAGAGTGATATCAAGAGATGCTTCTAATGAGTAACCACAATATGTTTCCTGTACAGTAAGGAAAATATCAATACTTTTTGCCTGGAACCAAGTGATGGAATGAACCATGCAAAACTGGGCCATGTCAAGAGAAAAAGTATCTCCTAACAGATGTGACAGACTCAGATTCAGATTCCTGTGCATAGGCAGTCTGATAAAGGCCTCTAAGCTTACTGCTACAGTCTACAGTATTAAATGATTCTGTAAGCTGACAGCAAATTCTTGCACACCAGATAAGGAAATCCAAGATTTTACCCCGGGATAGAAATTCTTATTCTACCCAGGGTACAATAAAAATCGAGAATTCTCATGTTTGATATGCAATGGTTGTAATGGAAGTCACATATGCCACTATTAAGGTTTACATCACTGAACGTAATGATGTCATTGAACGCCACACTAATGTCATCACAATATGGGGGACATCAAAAATCAAAGTGTCTGCATTTTTACAAAATCTACGTTCAGAAATGAAAGGTGTGCAAGAAAAAGATCTACCCAAGCCTCGTGATACGAGACAGTGATCATCAGCATGGATTTTTCTTTCTACCCCTCACACCAATGACAGATCCAGGCTTCCAAGTGTCCTCCATCAAGTAGAAATAAAGTAGGGCTCAAAAGTTTGAAAAAAGTAGGGCAAAAAGAGGAATTTTAATCATAAAAAGTAGGGATAGTAGGTATGTTCAGAGTGTTTTAAGACTAAAAAAAAAGGTATAATAAGCAAGCAAAGTTTTCTCTGAACAATAACACTATATTACCTTGGAAAGGAAATACCAAAATAAATGTTCAAAAAAAAGTTAGAACTGAAGTAAAAATATTTTAAAAACTTTTGCATCACAGCTGCTCAGATTTAAGTTGATCTGATTTTCAGAAACTGAGTGAGGAAAAAAATTACAATTTTTGGTCACTTCAAATATTTTTGGACTAAAAAGTAGGGAAAGTAGGGCATTTTCAGAAAAAAAAAGGGAAAAGTCGGAGCACAAAAAAGTAGGGAAAAGTAGGAATAGTAGAAAAAGTAGGGCCTGCTTGAAAGCCTGTAGATCCTTATAGTCCCTGTTCAGCCTATGTGGATGTGTAGACTTATCTAGGTCTTTGCTGTCCACATATACCCCAAGGACACATTTCACATGGTAAAGCTCAACTGGTTTTCAAGGAAATGCTAATGAATACAGATCAGGCCCAGAGGTTATAAAACTTTTGTCCTGCTAATAAATCTCAAATTACTAGCAATTGCAAAATGTTCCTTGCTAAACATAGCTGCGCATGAAAATGTCTTTGCTAATAAACATGAAAATGCCAACTATTGTTGGAATTTTCATATTTATTTGCAGAGAAAATTTCATGCTTAGCTCAGTTGAGCATGAAAAAGGTTTTATAACCTCGGGATCCAGATCAGTCTCTGGATCTGTAAGGTTCAATCTGATTAGGGTGTCTACTGTTTGTCAATACAGTCGACTCTTGTTATCTTGAAATCCAAGGGACTTTTTGAAACACTTCGAGATATCCGTACTTCGACATATCATATTTGCGGAACTGAGGAAAACAATTAATCGAGCAACCACCTTCAACAGAATGAATATGTAATTTGACTCCTTCCATAGAGACATATTGAAAATATTGTGGAAAAGAGGAGAAATTGCTCCTAAGGAGCAATTTCTCCTCTTTTCTACAATATTTTTGTTGCCTGTTGGTAGATCTCTGTGTTAAAACAGGGACCAGATTTTCACTTCGAGATAAGCGGTTATTCAAGATAAGCGAGATAGAGATAACGAGAATCGACAGTATATTGTGTCATATCCAATACAGAAAGAGAAGATACTGATCAGACTACACAAATCTGCATAGTCCTGGATATTCCCCAAACCCCTCATCCCCTTTGATGGAGCAATTCTAATGAGTGCCCATTAATCCATTTTCTGGAAGACGCTGGTAAAAAAATTACTTTAACTTGATAGCTTTCTTATCTTATTTTTCATGTCCATGCATGGTGGTTGTGGTATTCCACTGTCCTTCTATGCCTCTTTTAGATATTGTGTTAATTCTGGATAGTGATTGTGTTTGTAATTTTTGCACCAAAACATACTGAGACAAACCTAATGAGCACCTGTAAGATATCTTTTGGTGCATTTTTCTCATTAATGGTGCATTTTTCTCATTAAAAGTGTATTTACCCTAAGTATTTGGACACCTCAACTCCTTACCATACTTGTTCTAAAATTTGAAGGAGTACAATTTACTACCCAAGGTTGTCTAAAAATTGCTGGATGAGTGGCAAACAGTGTAGACCCTGATGAGATGTGGTATCTCATCTGGGTCTACACTGTTTGCTCAGGCATGTCTGTCCAAATATATACCATAAATATGATCCTTTAATCTGGAATGACACTTACTGCATTAAAACTAGAAGTACTTACATATTTGACTAGCATAGTAAGTGTACCATACAGCCTAGTTAAAACTTTCAGTAGAGTCTCGGTACACTGGCCAGTTGGGATTGTAGACTGTACAATCTCATGGAAACCATTGATCATTAAACCAAGTCGGGTACAGATTGATTTTTCATGACCTTCTCTCTGTGTCAGACCTGGAGATTCATCTCCTAATAAATTAGAAACATGAATAGAAATATAATAGTCTAAAATTTCAAGACAGGAAAATATAACAGAATGCATGAGGCAATTGCCCCCCATCCTCTTTGCAGAAATGTTTACTTCCCTTCCATAAGGGTTGTCACCTTTACAAAAATTTGTAAACATTTACACGCAAGGTCATAAACGAAACGATTCCATGTACCCGAAAAAGTTTTGAAATCAGTTTACAAAAAGATAAGAAGAGTGAACCGGTGTTATTTAATGCTAACTATTTACTTGTTTTGATAAATTTCCATCATGGGAAGACGTGCTTCTGCTGATATGCCATGGCATTCAGTCATTTGCACTTTGAGAAAATACTGGAGAGGTAGTATTAAAACGTTACACAGCCAGCTGTGTAAATGCCTATTACTTTGAAGATGCTGCTGTACTGTGTATTGGATTTAAGCATTTCTGATTGGAGCACATATTGAGGGGAAGTCTCAGAAACATTACGTGATCGCATAGTTGGCAGAACTGAGGTTCGAGTAGTTTGATAGAAGGAATAGAATGAAATAAAACACTGAATTTTGCATCCAAACAATGCCTTTAAATTAAATTCAGTAAAATAAATGTTCATTCAACTTTGATTCATCTTTGTTTTGACAAAAATATGGTTCCAGTGCTGTCTCCGGAGTACGAAACTTCCTTCTTGACTTGATTGTCAACAACAGTAAAATCCTGCCAAACCCAGGATCAGAAATATTTAGGATAGGGAAAGAGCGCAAGAACAAAGGATGTGACGATAATTATGAAATAAAATTTTAAAAATGCCATTTGTTTGATAATGCATAAGTTCATGTTCTTGTAAACTGCCAGTCAGTTTTGTAAACGTTTACTAGACAGACACAAAACGCTCCGGGATACATGTTTAAATGTGATAGCCCTACATATGCCATCATCTTTGCCCTAAACATTTGAACAGGAATGTAGTGAGCAAACAGTATAGACCCAGGTCAAACCTCTTACAAAAGTAGGTTCAACAATAAATTTTGTTTTTCCCACTTGACAATGAAAGATTTAGGCACAAAACTTATTTCTGGATCCACTGTCAGAAAAAACGGATTGGCATCTTATGTGAATTCTCTGTTTAGCAGACAATTCACATGAAATGTAAAGCCTCATTTTATCATAAAAATAAAATTCTAGAATGTTGTCTGCTGCTGTTGTGATGGGCACTTTAACCTTTACCACTTTTTGGCCAAATTTAGGATGACATAGGGATTATATTTTTATTTCTGCCAGAATGTAGGCTTTCACAGTTCATGCAAATTGTAGACAATTTGCATAAACTGTCAAAGCCTAGACACTTTGCATGAACTATCAAAGCTTATTTTCTGGGAAAGTAAGAAAAAATATTTCAAAATGTTGTCTACTGAAATTTTTCCCCTGCCTGCTAATCATTAAGGGTTAATAGCTACCTGACTGTGTTGGAGCTGTACATATAGTATCTGCCTTAACCCTTGATATAACCCAATCAGTATCATCTAATTCCTTCTCACAGTGTTGTAACACCAGCATGAGAACACATGGGGCAGCAGTACGATTGGTTATCATAGCAAAATTGGTTCGACTGTCAACCTCTATCTCCTGAAAAGAATAATTTTGATGGTATAAGAGATCACAAGTGATTCATTACGAAAACACGCCCATTCAAATATACTGAAAATTTTTCCACCAAAAAATGAAAATTTTCTGATTAAAATTCTAATATTTTTATACCCCTCTAAACCCCAGTTTTACTATATGAAAGTGGGGTTTAACAGGGTCAAAATTATTTAGGTATGTTTTCGTGATGTTAGTGATCAAGTAAAAACAAGAAGAGTCCTGATGGTTTTTGTTTGTGTTGAGGTTTTACGGCCCAGTCAACCCAATGGGGTCATGTCGAGCGCAGTCAGTTTACCTAACCACACGTTTACTGGGAAGGCTCAGTCCTCTAAGCGGTTAACCAGTATTGTGCACATTCTTTCGCCAGAAACTGACAAATGCCCTTCTTGAATCAGTGGAATGGAGAGAATGACCGTAGAAAATATTTCATGATCAATCTCCACGAAAGAATGTTGCCGACCTCGGCGGGGGTTGAACCTGCGACCTCCTGGTCTCCAGTCAGACGGCGCATCCAACTGAGCCACCGTGGCCGGCTGGTCCTGATGGTACACCACAACCTCTTTATAACACAGTTCGTTTTTCAATATAATCTATACATTTTTGTTTGGATATAACACGGTTGTTTAACTAACACGGTTTATGCTATGGACTCTAACTATAGTGTAATAAAGAGGTTGTGGTGTATCAGAGATCATTAGTGATTTTAGTGATGATCAAGTATTGACAAGAGCAGTCTTGATCAGAGATCACTAGTGTTTGCCGTGATAATCAAGTAAAGCAATGAATATCAATGATAATAATTCAGAGACAAAAACATGAAAGATCAACAGACAGCTCTAACGATAATCAAGTTGGCTAAGTTTTGTCCTACTGGTTAACCAAAAGTGCACTGGTTCAACAGACAGTGTGCTGTAATCATATATATAAGTATAAACAAATTCTCTCTCAGGGTTCCAAAAGAACTAAGACTTACCCTGACATTTCCTTGACTTTTTATGACAACTGATCAGTTTCTGTGACAATTACTGATGTGATCACGCTTTCTAGTCATGTTCTCATACTCTTAATAAGTATGGCTGGTTACACTGTTCATAGTTCTTTAAGATTTTAAGATGTACATTTATATAGTTTGTTTGTTTGAGTTTAGGTTTTACAGACCATTCAACCCAAAAGGGTCATGTCAAGCACAGCCAGTAAACCTATTCACACTGTTCCTGGGCAGGCTTAGTCCTCCAAGCTGTTCACTAGTACCTGCGCACATACTTTCATCAGTAACTGACAACTGCCCTTCTTGAATCAGTGGAAGAGGGAGAATAGCTGTAGAAACTATTTCATGATCAATCTCCAGAATTGTGTTCAAGCTGAGGTTTGAACTCATGACCCCAAGATCTGCAGTCAGATGAGCTACCGATTTTGCAAGACTAGAACACATATAAATGATATTAACCCTTGTCATGTTGAATAAATTAAGACCTCACCCATTTCTAACTGTCAACTGTCTTAAATCTCAACTATTGATAAAATTCACAGTTAATGACAAACAGTGCAGATCCAGATCAGTTGGCTTCTGATGATGCCAACTGATCTGGATCTACACTGCAAAGGTAGGGCATATCCGTGTATAGCAGGATAAGGGTTGATAGAGATGTCAATAAACACAGGCAATTTCGCAATTGTAAATCTGACTTCTAAAATTCTTACAGTTCCCTAATCTTCAAAAAAATTGTTTCCCTGATTGACAGAACCACCTCCAGTTAACCCTTTCAGCCTTGCAGACCAAAATAAATACCTCTGTAAACAGCTCAGATCCTGACAACAAGATTGTAACAAGCCATTGCATCAGGGCCAACACTGTTTGCCATTCCGTTTTTTTGATTGGAACTGGCATGCTGTATTTGCAATAGCTGACTTGTCTAAATCCAACAAAGGAAGAGTCCACTTAGTAAACTACAGGTGACAGGATGAAAAGTGCAGAAAAGGTTAATTATACTTCCTGACTTTTACTTGCTTACATCCTCTACCATAATATTCCAACAATCCTTGCACATGTATATCAATCCTGCTGTGCTAAAGGACCAGAATTTGGAAGATACAGTGTACATGACTCAGTTTAAATTCAGTCTCCCCTTTAAATGGAATATTTGTTTGTTTGAGTTGAGGTTTTGCAGTCCAGTCAACCCAATGGGTCATGTTGAGCGTGGTCAGTTTACCTAACCACACTTTTAATGGACAGGCTTAGTCCACTTAACCGTTAACCAGTATTGTGCTCATTCTTTCACCAGAAACTGACAAGTGCCCTTCTTGAATCAGTGGGAGAGAATGACTGTAGAAAATATTTCATGATCAAATCCCCATGAGAGAATGTTGCCTACCCGGCGGGGCGTCAAACCCACAACCTCCTGATCACCAGTCGGATAAGCATCCAACTAAGCCACTGAGGCCGGCTTAAATGCAATGGATACACTTGCTAGAATTTTCACCCTTTCTGCTAAGGGAGACAAATTTTGTGACTGATTGTTAACTTTACTGCATGCAAAGCCCTTTCTGAAATGTGGTCTACTCTATAAGGATAGAATTTGCTCCCTGGGAGCAAATTCTTTCCTTAAAGAGTAGACCCCTTTTCAGAAGGGAAGAAAAACAATTTTGTCAGAGTTGTCTCCCTTGAAAGTGTATCACTTCCCCTTAAAGCTCTCCATACCTAGAGCCCTGAATCTAAAGTGTGAAAGTAAGAATGAGGTAAAAATTACCTGGTCAATGTAAATATCAAGATACACGAGTTTTAAAAATGTACCCCCACCATAATTTTCTCACTATACCCAGAGCTCTGCCTATGAAGAATAAGGGTCAAGATAAGGCAAAAATTACCTGGTCAATATCTCCAAGCTGACTGTGAATATCTTGTGAAAGATCCCGCACCAGATGCATGCTGCTTCTTAGCCTCTGGGTCATCCACAACAGAGAAGACAGTAAATGTTTACAAAGATTGATGTCATCTGAAATACAGCAATGAATAAGTTTGTCGTGGAATAAACATCAACAGGAAACTCACTATCTGCTTGCATAAGGTGGCATCAGATCAGCGTCTAAACTGTTTGCATTAAATTCAGAAATTTTTACAAATCATGATAATAATAAAAAACTAACCAGACAACCCTTATACAGGAAATGGACCTGTCCAAAGAGGTAAGGTAGAATAGTCCACAAGGCTTAAAAATCAACCTGGATCAACATTACTGGAAAAGAATTGTGGTTTTGTATAATGAATAGAAAGGGTTAACCCATAAATTCTGAATTTTCCTCAAAGCTCACTTAGCTTATCATGTAGATCCAGATGGATTCAAAGTTCCATATAAGATGCTTTTTTTCAACCCAAAAGTATGATTTTCATATGAGCCAGGGCATGACAAAACCTACAAAATGGCATGTGGGCCCAGCGAAGACAGATCAGCCTGGTCATCTGCCCAGTCTGATCAGAGTCTTTGCTGTGTGCTCAATGGGTATCTAAGGACCCAAGCTTTCTTCATGTGGACAGCAAAGACTCTGATTAGACTAGACAGATGCCCAGGCTGATCGGAGTCTTCGCTGGGTGCACATGCCATTTTGTAGGTTTTGTCATGCGCTGGTTCATATTTCTTTCTGAAAAGATATGCTGTGGGTACTCATTAGAAGTGCATCAATGAGCGGTTTCATGGATTAATGAAAAAATTAATTATCTAGATACCTACTTTATCTGGTCTAATCAGGGTACGGGCTGTTGCTATTGAGTATGACAGTATTGTAACCCCATTTGAATACTAAATGGATTAGTACAGCTTTAAAGATAGAAGAATCTACTAAGCATAAATCGGTTAATACATGACATGCTGAAACATACCAATATTTTTCTCAGTGCACAATTTCTGTACCCAGCTCTGGACTTGCTCAAATTTCTCACATTCTGTTGACATTGACCGACACAGTAAGAAAACACAATTTAATAATGCAGTCACATCTTTCATGTTCTGGTTATCTTCTTCCGCATTCAAAATGTTTGTGACAAGCTTCTGGAACACCCTGATGTAGCTATAGATCATCTTATTATCATTTTCTGCATCCTCATCTGTGTTTGTTTGCTCTGAAAATTAACATATTGAGGCAAACAGTAAAGGACCATATCAGTCTAATAATGGCCTCCACTTTTTGCCTGTAAAATCAAGGTATCTAGGATTTTTTAATAAACAGTGAAGTCCATATTAGACTGGGTGGATTTACATACTGATCTTAATCTTCTTTGCTCACACATCTATTAACCCTTAAAGGGCTAATCACAACTGCAGCAGACACAGTTTTTTTTTTTTTTTAGAAAATAAGGCTTGGCATTTCATGTGAACCATCTGCCTGGCAGACAATTCACATGAAACGCAAAGTTTTATTTTCTCAGAAAAAAAAATACATATATAATGTTTTGGGATACAACTTTTTAGCGCTTCAAAGATTAAATGCCTTTTGCCTGTTGGGCTCTTGCAGTAGTCTAAATACATACATACATACATACTATAGAGTAATTTACTTTCATGTAGGATCTATTTCACACAATAGCTCTGATGCATTTATTCACTAACACAGAGAATTAATTTTTTCCAGTTAAGCTTTGAGCGTCCATAAAATTTCATTGAAGAAAAAAAAGAAAAGAAGGAAAAGTTACATAACACTTAACTAACCAAGACCGACAAAAAAAAAAAGAAAAAAAAGAAGAAAGAACTGCATTGAACTTTATGTCACACCTGTGTACTAAAATGTGAAAACAAGTACCACATGAGAGTTGTCCTCCTCGTTTAGCTCAGTGAGATATCAGTGAAGTGAAATTAACTGTAAAGATTTACAGTTTGTTGACTTCATTTAGGATGGTTGCTAGTATCTGCTAGACTGGATATAAAACATGGACAAATGGACGGCTGGACAGAAACTTGCACACCTAAGTCACCCATGTTAACCCATTTGCGACAAAAAACTTCATAAATTAACTGTAACTTAGACTAATAAGAAACAGGACAAATCATTTCTAAATAACTTAGACTAGAGAAAAATGTGATGAATGTTCTCAAAGGCATGGTATTAAACTAGACTGGTAAGAAATATGCCAACTTAACTCCAAGTGGTAAGAAACATGATAAACTAATCTAGGCTAGTAAAAACAAAATATAAATTAACTTCAATTAATCTACAAACATGATACAAATAAATCCAATTAACCAAGGCTGCCAAATATAACGAAGTACAGGTTAGCTTCTTCTACATGTATTAAACCTAGGCTGGTAAAAATATGATACAAATTAACTCAAGTCTAACCTAGGCTGGTAAGAAACTTGACAAGATCTTGTTTGTATCTCTGTGTTATTGTAGTCATCAAGGATACCAATCCTTCCAAAGTCTGTGATAGAACTTGTTTCTCTCGTACTCTCTGGTCATTGTCTGCTTTCTGGTTGTCAATGTAGTATGCCAACAGAAGCCTAGAAATAAAAGTATTGTAGTTATAAAATCAAAATAGAATTAAAATATTAGAAACCTGACAGGTGCCAGAACTCAGTAGGTTAATTTTGAATGTATGAGGACGAGTCCGTAAATAACCATCCAAATGAATTTCTGTTGACAGACAATCACATGATTTCCACATCACTGCAACATATGATTTAGGAATGTGTAAAAAATTGTATCATTGTTGGTTTATTCACTGTTAAGATCATATCCATATACCCAAACAAACATATAAACGTAAATATAACACACTTGATTTTGTGGCACTCCCATCTGCCTCTACCACCATTATTGTAGCATTTTTTTTCTTATTTTTCTACCAATCCTCTCACACATTTCTCTTTAATAGCAAAATATCAGCAGCCTTGTTTTTTTATCCTTTCTTCCGACCCTGCCACTTTGTCCTTTCTCTTACCTGCCAATAGTACAGCAGTATTTAAAGATCTTAGTCTTGTCCTTGCCCTCGGCTCCATCACATTGGCCTTTCTCCTGTATCTGTTGTAGTTTCTGTAATGTTGCTGTCAGTATGTACTTAAAGAAGTCTGTGTTCTGTCGCAGTCTTTCTGCATTTTCTTCATGACTGGGTACCTGCTCTCTGTGTGACAATGTGAATTGTAAAATCTGACATGCTACACCAAGCTAAAGGGAATTTAACCATTAAAGCACAAGTCAAGAACAGCAGACCATATTTTAAAATATTTTTTGTTAAGTTTTCTGAGAAAATAAGGCTTGATATAAATGTCATGCCTTATTTTCTCAAAAAAAACAAAAAAAACAAAAACAAAATGTCTTCTGCTACATTTTTGAATGGTATTATGAGGATTAATACATATGCACTGTTTGAGTTGAGGTTTTACAGCCCAGTCAACTCATTAAGGGCACACTGAGCATGGTCATTTAACATAATCACACTGTTCCTGGACAGGCTTAGTCCTCTAAACGTTTAACCAGTACTTGTGCACATACTTTTGTCAGTAAATGACGACTACCCTACTAAAATCAGCAGAAGTGGAAGAATGAACATAGAAATGATTTCATGATCAATCTGTTTGTGTTTACAGCCCAATCAACCCAATGGGATCATGTCAAGCATGGTCAGTTTACCTAGCCACACTTTTACTGAGCAGGCTTAGTCCTCTAAGTGGTTAACCAGTATTGTGCACATTCTTTCTCCAGAGACTGACAACTACCCTTCTTGAATCAGAGGAAGGGAGAGAATGACCATAAAAATTATTTTATTATCAATCTCCACGAAAGAATGCTGTCAACCTGGTGGGGGTCAAACCCACAACCTCCTGACCTCCAGCCACACACGTCATGATCAATATCCACAAAAGGTCTATGACCAAGCTGGGGTTCAAACTCGCGACCCCTGGATCTGTGACAATCTCAGCTGGGCCTTCACTGCCTAATGACACACCAAATACACCACAACCTCTTCATAACACTGTTGCTGGGGTCCATAGCATAAACCATGTTAGTTAAACAACCGTGTAATATCCAAACAAAAATGTATAGATTATATTGAAAATTGACCATTTATCTATATATTTTTGGGATCCATCTTTGAACGGTGTTATATCCAAAACCGTGTTACAGCGAACCGTGTTGTAAAGAGGTTGTAGTGTACTTAAATACTGTAGCTATACTACTAATTATAGTCAACATCATGTATTTGAAACATTAACCCTTGTCATGCTGAATAAATTAAGATGTCACACCCACTTCTAATTTTCAGCTAATCAGATCCCTTGATCATTGTTGCTATAAATTCACATACTTGATGGCAAATGGTGCAGATCCAGATCAGTTGGCTTCCTCAGAAGCCAACTGATTTGGATCTACACTGTTTGCAAAAGCAGGCAAAGGCAGGGTATATATGAATTCAGCATGACGAGGGTTAACTATGGGCAGAAGAGGTATAAAGAGACCTGTAGCAGGTACACAAACACAAATCAAACGACCATTTACACATGATTTTTTTTTTATCTAATATAATTTAATATATATTTTACTTACTTCTCCAGAACATGATTCTAACAATGTACTCACATTTTCCTAGAGAAAGATTAAAAATGGTTATCTCAATACTTCTTTGTCAAGATTGTTGATTTATGTTGATGAAAATTAATGAGAAACACACACCAATCAGTTCTACTAAAACAGTTCAGGGAAATACAAGCTACTATATACCCAATGAGAGTCTCCAGCACCATGGTAACCATCTTGATAGAAAAGAGGCTGTGAGGTGATTTTGCAGATGATTTTCCTTTCTTGCCAGCTGCTGCATTCACTTTCTCCTTCAAAATATCACTCAACTTCTTGTAGTTCTCAAAAAGCTGTAGAACGGTAGTGACAGTGTTCTCACTGGAATAGTGTGATTTACAATTAGAATTCTCTGCATTCTATCATTTTAACTTTTACCACTCTCTGGGCTAATTCAGTCGAGGAAAAATTGACAATATTGCCGTTATTTACCCCATAAAGCAGGATTTGACATTTCATGCAGATTGTCTCCATTGGAGACAATCTGCATGAAATGTCAAAACCTGTTTTCTGGGGAAAACATGACAAATATTTCAATATATTGTCTGCTGAAAATTTTTCCCAGCATCGTAAGGGGACTGGATACACTTGGTAGATTTTACTCCATTCCTTACCAGGGAGACGACTTCTGCTTCCCTGCAGATTGAGTTCTTTCTGAATAGGGGACTACTTTAAAAGGAAAGACTTTGCTTCAATTCTCTCATTTTAGAGTAGATCACCTTTTCAGAAGGAAGGCAAAACAATTTTGAGTTACCTGCCCTAAATATGTATCTATTCCTCTTAACTGCATCATGACAACATTTGTTCATTTGTGTTGAGGTTTTACGGCCCAGTCAACTCAATGGGGTCATGTCGAGCGCGGTCAGTTTACCTAACCACAAGTTTACTGGGCAGGCTTAGTCCTCTAAACGGTTAACCAGTATTGTGCACAATCTTTTGCCAGAAACTGATAATTGCCCTTCTTGAATCAGCGGAAGGGAGAGAATGACTGTAGAAAATATTTCACGATCAATCTCCACGAAAGAATGTTGCCGACCTCGGTGTGGGTTGTATACTGCACATCCAGTTCAATCAGGAAAAGAACATTTCACTTTTAAATGCAAATGAAATATTTTGCTGCCATTTTGTAAATGGAGGCAACCTTTACATATAAAGGTGACTCTCTATTCAAATAATGCGGGCTACTCTTAAAGGAATGAATTTGCCCCCTCTTGGAGTAAATTATTTTCTTTAAGGGTAGCCCACAATGTGATGGGAAGCGAACATTTCTGTTTGAGTTACTCACCTTGGAGCTGTATCCAATGTCCTTAAAATCTAAAACATCAAAAAACTATCAAATTGGGTATGACCATTCTAGACTGCTTGTGTTTGCAGTTCTATTTAGGCATGTACGTACGCCTAAACCTGTTTTATCATGAGTTTTCATGACACGGCTCATTTTGTGATAAAATTTCTTCAAACACTTTATTTTTATAAATAAGCATTTTATTAAATAGTTTTCCATCAAGTTAACTCACCAAGTACCTGCATGGGTGTGCCAGTGTTATAAGATTTTATTAGACACCAGTCATGTGCTCTTAACCCTTAAAATGCCAAGAAAACCTGCATCTGAAAATGTCGTCTGTTTATGTCATCTGCTGAATATTCTTGCAAACTTTTCAAACCTATTTTTGCATACAGGCAAAGTGTGGACCCTGATCAGACTGCTCCTAGAGTCTGATCTGGGTCCACACTCTTTGCAAAAATGACTTTTAAAATCACAAGCAGATGACAAAGCAGACAACAATTGTTGTGTTTGGCAGTTTAAGGGTTAAATAGTCTGAAAATGGTTCACAATTCATTCAAATCCTCTCCCAATGAAGACATTCAAATGTTCCTGCTAAGACTAAGAGACACAAAAGTACAAGTCATTTTCAATGACCTGTTTTTTCATACCACTATAAACTGAGACTTGGATAACTGAAAAGCAGAGGACTTCCAAATATCATTATATGATCTTACCTCATATTTCCTATGATGTAATTGTACTCCATGAGAACCTCATATGTGCCCAGGATAAGTATAGCAAAGATGTTGTTTCTTACACCAACACTATTTCCTAGTGAGTAGTCTGCTGACTTATCCTAAAAATATACCATACTTACTGTACTAAATATAAGGGACACTCTAACACCTTACCATACTTGTCCTAAAATTTGGACAAGTCTAGTTTAATACCTGATGACATATATAATATGCTGTATGAGTGGCAAACAGTGCAGCCTCTTATCAGAGGCAGTGTTCTGCATATCTGATCTGGGTCTACACTGATTGCTCAGAAATCTCTGTTCCTCTATTTAAGGTATATACGATATACATGTTAAACCCAAATCCTTGTCCTGTTGAATAAATAATGATGCTATGCCCATTTCCAATTTTCAGCCATTCAGATTACTTGAACTAGATTGTGGATATAAATTCACATACTTAATGGCAAACAGTGCAGATCCATATCAGTTGGCTTCTTCAGTAGCCACTTGATCTGGATCTACACTGCATGCAAAGGCAGGACATATCCTGGTTCAGCAGAAATAGGGTTAATTAATCAACAACAAGCATGTCTCTCCCCATGCCAGTGAGTACCTGCAACTTATGATGATGATGATTATTTGCTGTTTCTTTTAACATTATTTAATTCATACTGAGACAATGAAGGGGTGACAATGAAAGGCTCTATGCAATGAAATACCATATACCGTAATCAGGAGTTGAACATGGCCTCTAGCTGGATTCAAAACCGGGACCTTGTGATCCAAAGTCAGAAGTGCTAACCGGCTGGCCACCTAGGTGGTTTCTCCCTTCCGTTGATTCAAGAAGGGCAGTTGTCAGTTTCTGGAATGTGTAGAAATACTGGTTAACTGCTTAGAGTACTAAGCCTGCCTAGAAAAAAAGTGTGGTTAGGTAAACTGACCGCACCTCACATGGCCCTAATGGGTTGACTGTGCTGTAAAACTTCAAAAAAAACACCTAGACAGTTTCTATCTGAAACTCAAGTTTTAATGATGAAATTATAAAAAAAAAACAAAAAAAAAAAACTTTTGGGCTACTACTAGTATTGTATCTTGAGCTATAATGTCTATCTCATGATAATGATTTGGAATTTTATGTCCCTTTCAACATTATTTGAATCATATTGTGAGGATAGATGAGTGAAAATGAAAGGGGCTGTATGATGAAATCATGAGTTGAATTCCACCTCCAGTGGTATACAAACCCAGGACCTCGTGATCCTCAGTCAGGGAAAACTACAGGTATAATATCTGCCTGATACTTAGGGTAATGTGTTTGTGTTGAGGTTATACGGCCCAGTCAACCCAACTGGGTCATGTCGAGTGCGGTCAGTTTACTTAACCACACTTTTACTGGGCAGGCTTAGTCCTCTAAGCTGTTAACCAGTATTGTGTACATTCTTTCGCTAGAAAACTTAGGGTGACATTGAGGGATTATCCAATATAATATGTTTCTTTTTTCTCCATAAAAAAACATGTTTTAGGCACTCATTAGAAGTGCCTTGGTCCATGAAAACATGTTGTGGGTACTCATTAGAAGTGCCTCACTGAGGCACTTCTAATGAGTACCCACAACATGTTTTCACAGAGAAACAAGAAACATGCCAATACTTTTTCAGGTGAAAAAGTGCCTTATCTGGGGCAATGGGTAATATGGTCCTGCTTACCAGTTCAAAATCTTCCATCTCGGAGGTAATCATCCTCTTTGTTAATGACTCAATCAGATTTTCTAGTTGCGTTGCTACACTTGACTCATCAGTTTCCTCATCATCTGTACCTTGTTTGGCAGTTATTTCAGATGACTTCACAAGACAAAGCTGGATACAACATAACAAGTGTGCCTACAAATAAAAATCCTGACGTGTTTATTTTTCTTTTCATTTTCTCTGAAAATATGTCTTGTCATTTCATTCAAATCATTTATTTTAACAACTGTTATCCCTGGACCCAAACTTCGATACATACTTTCTCCATCAGCAAATAGGATGTATTTTAATAATATGGACCACTTCTATGGGCGACTATACTGTTTCATTCTTTCATGTACATGTCAATAAATATCTATAGTTCATAATTACAGAATTACACATTGTCAATCTCTCCTCTCTGAGACAAACTGAAAGGTGAATGGGTATCACTGATCAAATGAAGTACATAGGCTCTAGAATCATTATAAAGATTCTTTCTATAGGTTAACACCAGTGGTTTAATATTATACCTTTTCTCAATGAACCGACATAAAAGGTTTTCCTTTAGAGTGGGTTATGGACTACTTGTCTAAACAAATACATCTTTTCTTCAAATGTATCAGACACATGTAATATCCTGGGCCCAGTTGTTCAAAGCATCGTTAGCTTAATGAGCTCGTTAAGGGTCATTTCGTAAACTGTTTTAGCAGATTCAATATACATTATTCTGATATTTTTTGCTGAAAAAATGTGAGTAGCTTTTGCACTGCAAAAGCTACTCACATTTTTTCAGCAAAAAATTTCAGCATATTTGCGTATCACTCGATGTAAATTTTAACGAATCGTTAACTAACGACATCGTTAGCTTTGAACAACTGGGCCCTGGTTTATACCGAGTACTGATGAATTTGTTGTACAGTTTTGACTCAGTTTCTGTCTTTGTCAGGTACAGATGCATTCCTTGGGATATTATCAAAAAATTTGCATCAATTTACATTTCATTGAAGACTTTGCCATCATTTTGCTTTTAGGGGTACAAATTTTACAGAAAATTGTATTTCTAATACTTGGAACCTTCCTTTCAAAACTGGGTGGAGGTGGGGATGGGGGTGGGGGTTGTGGGGTGGCTATTCTTACAGAAAAGAATTTGCTCCCTATGGAAGCAACTTTTTTCCTTTGAAAAGAGAAGTCTTCAAAGAGATAGGCGACAAATATTTTCCATGTCAAGAGTTACTTCCCTAGAGGTGTATGGACCAATACACATACCAGTGGCTCAGCAAGGAACACCTGTTCTCCCTGTGCTAATATACATGGCTCCAATTTCAGAGGAGGATTCACATCTTCATTGCTTTCATAGTAGTTCTTCAGCTGAAAGAATCATAATATATAGTGCAGGGCTCAGTTGTTGAAAACTAACAATCTCGTTAGTTAACGTATCCTTAAAACTTTAATCATTCAATATGGCATATATGCTAATATTTTTACTGAAAAAATGTCAGTAGCTTTTGTATTTGCAAAAGCTACTCACATTTTTTCAGCAAAAATACCTGTGAATTAGATATTGTACTTACTAGAACAGTTAATAATTTGACCACTAACAAACTCGTTAAGCTAACAATACTTTGAACAACTGGGCCCAGATCTATTCATAGAAATTCTAGTATGTAACAAGGTCTTGGCTAAAAAATGTAGCTGCCAAAATGTAAGTTGGAAGTTCTTTTCTGCACCTAATTATATACTGTGACTACCTTAGCTCTAAATAAGGCACATTTTTCAACCAGAAGTACTGACATTTTCTCATTTCTTCACAAAAAATGTATGTTGTGGCAGATGACAATTTGCATGAAATGTCAAACCTTATTTTCAGGGAAAAATATCAATCTTTAATCTGCTGAAGTTTCTATCAACTTTAGTTATTTCAAAACAAACGAAAACAATATTAAAATATAATACACAATGTTTTTTTAGGTGTGTAATTACATAGAAGATTCAGTTACATCAGGGAAATCAGGCAATGCATTACACTATGTAACTGATGGTATTGGTTTTTACACAGATTTTGCATCCTAAATACTCTTTAGGTTGAGAATATTAACACAAACCTGTATCAGAAGCATTTCAAGAATGGCGTCTTTCAGCTGTGTGTTTCTGCTCAAAACATCAAACATATCCTACAAAAATATATAAATGTATTAATATCTATGGTGTGGTAAACACTATTCATGTATTTTTCTCTACAAAATATATATATATATATATATATATATATATATATATATATATATATATATATATATATATATATATATATATATATATATATATATATATATATATATATATATATATATTTGTCAAACAAAAGTTACTTTACCATATGCATACAATTTAGCCTGGTATTTTGGTCAGCGTAACTCTAGATATTAATGGGAACTGACCCTTTCAGGTGAGGTAATTCTGTCGAAATTGTTTTTATTTTCCTCCATTCTCAACAGGGGCTTGGCATTCAAAAAGTCACAAGAGTTATCTTCCTTAGTTATCTTCCTTGTAAAAATGGTGTTAATTCTGCCACATGTATCTAGTCCTCTTAACTCCTTGCTATACTTGTCTATAATTTGTAATGTACGTTCCACTACTGTTGATGCGTTTAAAATATTACTAGACGAGTGGCAAACCATGTAGGCCCTGATCAGATGCAGCATTCTGCAGCATCTGATCTGAGCCTACACTGTTTGTTGAGGCCTGTCAGTTCCAATACCTAGGTTATTGTGGTAGATAAATATTTATCTGTGAACATCTCTCAAACAAAATCATAATGTTTATGAATAAAGATGTGGGGTTGTTTTCATAGTCACTGTTTTAGAGTCTATCATCAGTCACCTTCATCTACCAAAGAATGATCACAAATTTTCAGTATTAAAGGGTTATGGTAATTTAATTATCAATATTTAGAGTAATTATAGTAGAGCATACATTAAACATGCAGATCAAAATCACACTGCAAATTTATATAGATCTTATTATAGTCTACACCACAGCTTCAGATAATGGTAGTATTCAAAAGATAAATGAGCCAGCTCATGACAAAACCTACAAAATGGCATGTGCACCCAGCAAAGACAGATCAGCCTGGGCATCCACCCAGTCTGATCATAGTCTTCACTGTGCACTCAAATGGTTGCTTAGGACCCAAGCTTTCTTCATGCAGACAGTGAAGACTCTGATCAGACTGGATGGCTGCCCAGGCTGATCTATCTTTGCTGGGCACACATGCTATTTTGTAGGTTTTGTCATGGGCTGGCTCAAATGTTACTAATCTGTAAAGGTGCCATAGCTGAATGGTTAAAGCATTTGACTGTGGTGTTGAAGGCTGCAGATTCGAGCCGAGCTCAGTCTATCAACTGAAAAACTCTCTCAATGGCTTCTAATTCCTATTGCTCCTACCATTACAAGTCTATAGGACACGTTTACCTTTTATATAGAGATGTACAGTCTGCATTTCATTAACCTTTCAACCCAGAAGACCAAAGCAAATCCTCATGCAAACAATGTAGATCCAGGTGATATGCCTTGTTATGAGCCATCTCATCAGGATCTACACTGTTTGGTTTTGTTTGTTTGTGTTGCGGCTTTACGGCCCAGTCAACCAAATGGGATTTTGTCGAGCACAGTCAGTTTACCTAACCACACTTCTACTGGGCAGGCTTAGTCCTCTATGTGGTTAACCAGTATTATGCACATTTTTTCCCCAGAAACTGACAACTGCCCTTCTTGAATCAGCAGATGGGAGAGAATGACCATAGAAAATATTTCATGATCAATCTCCACGAAAGAATGTTGCAGACCTGGTGGGTGTCGAACCCGCAACCTCCTGATCTTCCGTCGGATGTGCATCCAAGTGAGCGATCAAGGCTGGCACACTGTTTACCATTCTGTTATTGATTTTTGTAACAATGGAGATGTCCAAATTCAGAGATGTCCAAATTCAGAGATGGAAGAGTCCAAGTAAAAAACTTGCAGGTGAAAGGGTTAAACTGAATCTTCATAGATAAGGTAATCTGTATACAAAATGAGCAGGGCCTTGATCAGACTATTTTGACACACTAACTGCTCAGGTCCTGTACATTTCTCATAAATAAAAGATCTCATTTTGCTGAAGCTTAAATTACAATGCTGAAAAGCTTAAGGACTATACAGCAGTAATTTTTGGGTGCTAACCTGGTAGAGTAGCAGTCTAACATCAGCCTGTTGTGACAAACATCGCCTGAGATTACCCAGAATCTCAAGACACAAGGCTTCATTGCTTGAGGGGTTGTGACGTGTGTGGATGTCTACTTGAATCTGAAATATAGAAAACATCAGTGCTGCTACTACAAAAAATCTTCTCTTCATTAATATTACAACTGGACAGAAAATGAATGAACCAAGAATGAGAAAAGGGTAGACAAGCAAATAAATTACTGTTTTTAACTATTACAACTCTCTGGACAAATTCAGCAAATAGTAAACTGATGATATGTTTCTTATTATTCTCAGAAAAAGGTTCTGACATTTCATGCAAATTGTCTCCTTAGAAGACAATTTGCCTGAAATGTCAAAGCCTATTGACTGGGAAAAATAAGAAAATTATTTGAAAGTGTTGTGTGCTGAAATTTTTCAACAGCATGCTAACCATTAAATATTAGAACTTGGCAGAAAATAAATGATCCATGCCAAAAGGAAAAGGTTATATTGCAAGTGACACCAAGCAAATATATTATTGTCTTTAACACTACATGTATGTGACTAGCTGAGAGATGACTGACTTTCTGGCCCAAGCTGACTGAACTGACTTCTTGTCTGACAAGATGACAAAGGCTTTATATATATTTTAAATGACATTACAAATGTTGATTATTACCTGACTAGATGACAGAGATGGCTGACTGGCCTGACTTGACCTCAGTCCTCCCAGGACCTTGAAATGTTTCAGTATCATCAGGAAACCACTGGCACCAATCTTTCTGGAATCCAGCTGCCTGCAAACAAAGCCATAACTCATCAAACCTCTTGCCATAAGGATACATGTATAAAACGGAGAGGAAATTCACAATCAATTTTCAGGAAAGTAAAACTGATTAATTATCAATTGTACAATCAGATATCCATCCCATAACTTGCATCAAATAATAAATCATTATAGCATACGAACTTTATGTTTCTGTATAACTTAGAATGCAACAACATATAATAGCCTAACTAGGGTAATTTAAGATACAGGTTGTTTCAAGACAAAGCAGATGTTTACAGCTATGTTTCTAGTCAATGAGTCTTTCATAATACTCATTTGTAGGTCTCATTATGTGAGCTTTGGCCCACGTTTCTAAAAATTGAATTTCAAATAATCCATAGTGAAAAAAAATCAATCGATGGTTGCTGATAGCAGGCTAATCCAATTAGTTTTTGATTATTTAGATTAATCAGCACAACACTATAAAAACACTGTTCTTAAATTATTCTTGTAATAGTATCTTCCATATGAGAGAAACATACAGTGCCATACAGTTTGATTACATATATTCGGCTATATCTTTTTTGTTATTCTTTGTGAGGTGCTTCTAATGAGTACCCACAACAAATCTTTTACGGAGAACTGGAGAAAATTATCCCAGAATTATCATCAAATACTTCTCCTTAACAAGTTGTAAGAAAACATATCTTGTTAGTACTTTGGTGATCCATGTTTAGCAAACAGGTACTGCTCAGTCATGTATAAAACAACAACCTCAAAGCTTTGTAATCCAAAAGGTTTATTTGTAGAGAAATAAACATAGCATTAACCGCTTGTATCAGCTCCTAAGAATTATCGCACTGAATTACTTCTCCATAGAAACACTGTGTTCTAGGATCTGTAGACCTGTCTCCCCAAATCTAGTGATACCCTGTTTGTGTGTGTGTGTTGTTAATTTTTTTTTTGTGGAGAAGTAAGAAACATACATGTACATGTATCAATAACTGAGTCAACGCATGACAAAACCTAAAAAATGGCAGGTGCGCCCAGCGAACTCAGATCAACCTGGGCATCTGCCCAGTCTGATCAGTCCGCTATACGCATAAAGAAAGCTTGGGTCCTTAGCAACCTATTGAGCGCACAGCGAATACTCTGATCAGACTGGGTGGATGCCCAGGCTGATCTGAGTTTTCACTGGGTGCATATGCCATTTTGTAGGTTTTGTCATGCCCTGGCTCAATTTTATTTCAAAACACACACACACACACGCACACACACACACAAGTGCTGGACAACAGCCTTGAGTCTTACCTAGAAAACATGGCCTTTCTGAGGACAAGTATCAAGTTGTCTTTCAGAGACATGCTCACTTTGAGCAGAGGTTGTACAGCATGCAGCAGTCCATCCGCAGACCCCGGGGAAAGAAGAGCTAGGTAGTCAAACATTTCCCGAACTTTGTTTGTGGACTCTAGTAGCATCTGTGGGGCAGCATACACTGTGTTACCCAAAAGATCTTAAATTAGAAGCAATAAAATAATAATAGTAATTACTACTGTAAAAACTCAATCAACTATAGCTATTAATGGTTCTGTTTTCAAAAAAAAAATTTAAGGTTGAAAGCATAAAATTTATTCTAAGAAACAAAAACAAATTATTTTGTTTTGTTTTTTTAAAAGCAAAGATATACTTCCAAAGCAGTTCTTCTGTCGTGGTACTTCTTTGTTTGTATCTTGGTTATTGCAACTGTGCCATTGTGTCTTATTGTTTGTTCATCTTCTTCTTTCAGTGCCTTGGTGAATCTGTGATTCATGATTGTATTCTTTCCTCGGTAATTTCATTTACAGTTTTGGACAGAATTGCCTTAGCAAAACAGGGTGGAGCCAGATTAGACTGCCCCTGAACAAGTAGCTGAATCAGGATCAGATCCAATACACACAGTGTGCTATTTTGCCAGCACCTTTGACACATCACATGATAATCAATTCTAAGTATTCAAAATTTGATATGGTCAGGTATTGAACTAGTTCAATTTTAGGGTAAATATCTTAACTGAATATGCTGAAACATCTGGCAAGAAATTCTATGAACTGGACATAAATTCTGAATGTCATGCTTCAATGATGTTCCAAAACAGCCCAGAATAAAAATATATCAATATGCTATTAAAGTTGAAAATGCCTAAAAGCTAACGTCACTGCATCAACTAAATTAAATTGTGAAACAACTACATATATACAATTCTTTTATCCTTTCATATATTATACAAAATATTTGTTACCTAGATAATGTGTGACTGGCGAGGTTGCTTTGGTTACAACTCTGTTGAAAATCTGCTCTAGTATTTCAGATCGCACCATTTCATGAGCCTGAAAACAGTATTGATAAACAAAGCTGATATTGCATTCACCCTAAACATTTGGATTGACAGGCCAGAATAAAGTGTGGACCCAGATCAAACAGCCCCAAAAGCAGCAGTCTGATTAGGTCTGCACTTTGTCATTCAGCCAGCACTTTTTAAGTTTATCATCAGGTAGTCAAATTATCTTATTCAAACTTAATGTAATACATAGCTCTTGATAAGGTGCTTTTTTCAACCAAAAAGTATCTGTATTTTTCTTACTTTTCGACGAAAACGTATGTTGAGGTACTCATTGGAAGCGTCTCACTAAGGTGCTTCCACTGAGTACCCATAACATATGTTTTCATCGAGAAATAAGAAAACTGCTTACCTGATACCCACTCTTAACTAGACCTATGTGGTAAAGCAGAGTGAGGAGTTGCGGCTCAAAATGTTTAGGGCAATATTACAGTATAATGATCCGCTCTTAGTACCAATTTGGCCACCTGAGACCCAGATAAGCTAGTACAGTGATGCAATCTTAAGGTCTACATTTGTTACTTATAGCATCGATGATTCAACAATGAGCATAAATCTAATTAGTCTGCTTATCTGGGTCTAAGCTGGTTGCATACTGTATGTTCTAAGGTTGACTATCCCAACATCTAAAGAAGAAAAGGTGGGTACATTGTGATCCACTCCATCCACCCATAAGTCTACTACCTCATACATCATCTGATGGCTTTCAACCAAATTTGCTGTGTACCTTCCCCATTTCTTCAGTCATACAACACCATTTCATACTTGAGTGTTTGCAAAATGTACAAGATTCAGATCATACTATGCACCAGCACAATCTCATCCAGGCCTCTCAGACTCCTTGAAGACTCTCTTTTGTGTAGTCAGATAGGCACAGTCATGGCCCAGATTAAGACTATGCATTCATAGTCTCCAATAAAAGGAATGTAAATATTTTCATCTAAGTTATTTCCCTTGAAGGTGTATCTTTAGAAATATTTAATCCCAATATTTATTCTGGTTTTTAAACTAAGACACATTTCATGTTAGTTTTCAAACTGTATCTTACCTTAAATGTGTTAAGCAGCATTTTGGCTCCCAGTTGACAGGCCTGATGTGTAGGACCGCTCTGTATGCCAGGAACCAAATCAATACGACCAAATGCACCTTTAGGCCCATAAGAGTCCATAAGTATAAACCCCATCTGAACCAGCCCTTGGACAACATGATCCCAGCCATAGGTACTGGAAATATAAAAATAAAAATGTGAAATGATAATACTCCACCATTACCATGTCGCAAGCAGATAATTTTGTCAAAAATTGCATAATTGGCCAATGAGCAATCCCGAACCAGATCTCCAAAATATCAATGTACGTATCAAATTTGGTGAAAATCCATTAACTCAAATTATTGTCCTGAAACTAAAATACAGAGGTGTTGTGGGCAGATAACTCAAAAAATGACGAAATTTGCCTATTAGCAATCCCAAACCAGATCTCCACAATATCAATGCACATATCAGGTTTGGTGAAAATCCACTGATATTTACTAAAGTTATTGTCCGGAAATAAGAATACGGATAAACGGCAGGCTGATAACTGTCAAAAATTGATGAAATTTGCCCATTAGCAATCCCAAACCAGATCTCCACAATATCCATGCACATACAAGATTTGGTGAAAATCCATTGACATTTAGAAGATATCATCCAGAAACGAAAATACGGACAGACAGACGGACGACAGATGGACAAATGGTCACACGGATAACAAGCGTGATACCGTGATACCCCGCCACTATTGTTAACAACAGGATAAAATAGTTCAACTGCACTTTCTTGGTAAATATACAGGAAACATACCTGGGACAACAAGAGAGTGGTGTTTTTGTTACTTTCCTCAGAGACTGTTCTTAACCCTTAAAATGCTGACACAACAGCTACAGATACAGGCATGCTAAACACTTTTTTTTTATTTTTCTGAGAAAATTGGTTTAACATTTCATTGGAATCAATGTGTTTGTTCATCCATTCTATATTATCCTGTGATTTTATATTTTAGTAGCCAGAGAAAACCTTGGCCAGAAAACTTGCATGGCTGTACCAGGGAGAATGTTATAAATTGGCTACCACTGGGAGAAAAATCAGTGGAACCCACATATGAGAGAAAACAACAAACTGCCAACCAACATACTGACTCAAATTCAACAAAAAAAAACTGAATTTCAGCTCACCTGTTCTGGACTGTCTCAAGGACAAAATCATCAATGTTTGAGTTTTCACTGACAACTTCTTTAACCCAACCAGACTGCTCTTGTTTTTCAATGTCTTTGTAACTCTTTAGTACCATAGCTTTGAGAAAATCATATATCTGAAACAAATACAATACAATAAACAAGACCTTCTGATATTATTTTCTGTCCATTAATATGGCATCATCAGTTATTCTGTACTTTTTCGTTAGGCCAAATAAAAAAATATGTGTGTTTAGGGTAACCCTACCCTACCTAATTTTCTTGGTGAAACCGAGCAATTTTTTTTCCTGTTTTACTTGAATAAAATATTTAGGCTAAATATTCGGACAAGCAGGTCTGAGCAAACAGTGTAGACCCAGATCAAACTGCTCCTTTAGGAGCAGTTTGATCAGGGTCTACACTGTTTGCCATTCTATCAGTACTTTTAGATACTTCTAAGGATAGCCAAACAGACTTAGTAAAATTTTATGTGAAATATGTGCAAAGTCCACATATATTTGATAATTCTGGTTTTATTCTTCATAAAAAATGGAAGAAAAAAAAAAGAAAAAATCCCTACCCATTTTTTTCTAACATGTTACCCTAAACATATATTTTTTTTTATTTGGCCTTATGGAAAACAAGAAATGTTACAGTATGTTAAACATGTCTTGAAGTTGTGCAAGCTTCACAGGGTGGCTGTCCAAGATCAGGTACAATAGCACAGAGATTTGCCATAGTATGCAATCTAATGCATGATCTCATGTTTACATTTGTGTACAGTTTCATGATGTTATCTTCCTTTGTCATAGAGATAAGGATTAGCCATGAATTCTGTACCGTGCTTGAAACTATGATCTTGCCTGTTCCAGTCTCATTCTTGCATTTGACATACCTTTTCATTATTCATTACATATGTCATGATTTGATAAAATTTTTTCTTCAATGGTTTGTAGATATAGCTGAGACAGGAATTTTGACTTTTAACCTGCAAAATGACCTTGACACTGCATGTGCAAACTTGATTTCAGACAAACACACATTCTTTTAAACATTAGCCTTCTCAGTGACCTTGTCCTTGCAAATGCAAGCCAAGTTCTTATGTGGAATGCACCATAATGTATTCTATACCTGTGTTAAGTCTGACAGAAGAAATTTCCTTTAGGAGTCTGTACTACAGCTGAAAAACAATTTTGTATAGATGCCTTTTTTTATATTAACCCTTGTCCTGCTGAACCCGGATATGTCCTGCATCTGCAAACAGTGTAGATCCAGATCAGTTGGCTTCTGAAGAAGCCAACTGATCTGTATCTGCACTGTTTGCCATTAGTAGTAGATTTAGCATGAACAACCTGTATCAAGCAATCTGACTGGCTGAAAATTAGAAGTGGGTGTGGCATCTTAATTTATCAGCAGGACAAGGGTTAATACTTTTATAATGCACAAAAGATCTTCTCTTGCATGTACAAACTTGATACAAATTACAAGGTAAACAGCATGGACTTCATGGCCAATCTAGGGTTATGTTGTTCATACGCGCCAAAATGTCATTTTTAAACTATAGGACCCATGCAGCGACAACCTTCGAATTTATAAACACATACCTGTTCTTCAAATCGGTGTATTCTGGCTAATGACAATGACAGGGCAAGGCTGAATGGTGCCAACGTCTTGGCAGCACTACACAGCTGACTGGCCTAAAATAATAATAAACTGATGTACAATGCAAGAAAAAATCAAATGCCTATGCTGACCTAGGCATTCTTTGCAAGCATATATGCTTGCAAAGAAGGCCTAGGTTAGCATGGGCATTTGATTCTATAGGAGATACTGTAGAATACATACACAATAGAATAAATTATAGAATATATTTGATACTGTATGAAATCCCTGGCTGAGTTGTTCAAGCATGGCATAAAAGCCATTTTTGGCATTGGACATAAACTCTGTTTGACAAAATGGAGGTTTAATGTCCATACCAAGAGACAGAGTTAATATGGATGAGTCTTTACATCCTTGCAGTTTGACAAAGCCTTTTCAGTTTACAAAGAACATTTTAATTCAGCAGAATCTTTAGAAAAAGAAAATAAAATAAATAAAGCAAGAGGGCCAAGATGGCCCTGTATTGCTCACCTGATTACCAGACAAGCTTCTAGTCAATTAGCCTTTTGGTTCAGGAGAAGTTGAAAATAGATTTACAAGATGGCAGCCATGGGGGCCATCTTGGACTTCCAATTGGAACATTTTTTTTTTTTTTATTTTCATCTATAAGTCATCTCGATACTTCCAATTAAGTTTAGAGTCAACTGGCTTTTCAGTTAAAGAGAAGAAAATCATAGATTTTCGACATGGCTGCCATGGCAGTCATCTAGGATTTCCAATTGGAACGATTTGAGCTATTTATTAAGTGGCCCCGATTCTTCCTATGAAGTTTCCGAGTCAATTGTCCTTTTTGATTAAGGAGAAGCATTTTGAAATAGATTTTCAAGACGACAGCCGTGACATCCATCTCGGATTTCTGATCAGAACGATTTTACGATGGTCGCCATCTTGGATTTTTGGTCGAAATGATTTTAGCTATATTTTTATCTACAAGTTGCCCTGATACTTCCTACTTGGCCTTTCGGTTTAAGAGAAGCTCAAAACAGATTTTTCTATTTTTAGCTCTGGTGGCTTTTATAGGAGGGCAACCATTTTAGCTATTTTGGTAGAGAGTCATCTAGGCAGCATTCCTGTGAAGACTGATTAAACTGGCCCAGGAATGATGGAGAAGGAGTAATTTAAAGCAAATTGTTGATGCAGCATGATGCACAACAGACACTGACCAATCACAATAGCTCACCTTGAGCACTTTGTGCTCAGGTGAGCTAAAAATCAGTGGCAGCTCTGAGCAAATTACATATATACAAACTGGTATGGGTCATCTGTACTGAAATCAACCTGACTTGTTTTATTTCAAACACTTTTCAAATTACCAGCTTTCTGATTAAAACAAGAACTGTCAATAAGTAATACTTATTAGATACCCCCACGCTTGGAAACCAAACTGTAACCGACAGACGTGAAAACAGTATACCCCCACCCCTACAGTCTGGGTAGTGGGGGAGGGGGTATAATAACAATCTGTCAAATTCTACTTACAGAATGTAAGTAGATATCATCTAGGATAATAAATACTATCCATTTTAATACAAAAACCGCTGATTTTTTACCTTTAAACATTTTATAAATTCTCTGCCAAGTTCCTGGTCTTGTTTCACAGCAAAGCTGATGTGTAATATGACAGTGCCTTCTGTGTGTCTCAGAGTTTCAGTGTTGTTTCCTGTATCTAAAAGATCTTCACTGAAATAAGAACCACACATAGCTTCGAACCATCAACATTTTCAGTGACACATCAATTCATTTTCATTGGAACATTAACAAATCGTTTTGAATTGACAATGAATTTCAATGAAACATCACACATCATCACACAAACATCAATAAATCATCACAAAAACAGTAGCAGTGATCTTAACTGATCAGCAATAGATCCTATATATAGGTAAAGCCCAAAAAATAACAATGAATGAAACATCTGCAAATATTTACTGAACTAGCAACTATTATTCAAAAATCCAAAAATCTTCATCAAAGTATCATTTAATCATAAAATCTGCACTAAATCCTAAAATGTTCTTCAATGAATCACAAATCCTTCTGACATGGAATTATCCAAAAATGTGGTAGGTGTGTTTGGTTTAATGCTGTTTCAACTTTTTAAAATGCTTCTGTTATAATCCAATGATGTCTGGACATGACAGTAAGCAGATCAATTATAGGGTGCTGTCTCAGCAGACGACAAATTCAGCAGATGACAAACTGATGACCTGGGCCCAGTTGTTCAAAGGGTCGTTAGCTTAACGAGCTTGTTAAGGGTCATTTCATTAACTGTTTTAGTAGATTCAATATACAATATTCTGATATTTTTTGCTGAAAAAATGTGAGTAGCTTTTGCACTGTAAAAGCTACTCACATTTCAGCAAAAAATTTCAGCATATTTGCGTATCACTCGATTAAAATTTTAACGAATCGTTAACTAACGACATCGTTAGTTTTGAACAACTGGGCCCTGTTTTCTGGAAAAAATAAGAAAAAATAATTCAAAATCTTGTCTGTTGCAATTTTTACCTAGTGTGTTATTGAAGCATTAATCTTCAAAATACTTTTAATACTGTAACAGTATCTAATTTTGATGGAAACATCAATAAACTTCTTCTGTGACATCAACAATTATCAGGAGATACTGACACACATGCCGTTCTAGTCATTCACTGTTCTAATGTACATGTATCTAGATAATAATGTGAAACCATAATCCCCACCACTATCATGTGGTTGGCAGATAACTGTCAAAAATTGATGAAATTTGCCCATTAACAATTCCAAACCTGATCTCCACAATATCAATGCATATACCCAGCTTGGTGAAAATCGACTGACATTTAGTCAAGTTATTGTCTGTAAATGAAAATACAAATGGACAGACGAGTGGTACATCAGGGAATTAAAATGACAATTTTAGTCCCATAATGTAGTCCCACAATAAAAAAAAAAATCATAGAATAAACCTAAATAGTCTCCTAATGTCTCATTTGTATGTTTCTTTGGACAATTCTGGACAAAACAGAGGCCCCTTATAAACCACTTTTGTGTTCCACAGAATAGATGGACAAATGGACATTCAACAAACAGACAACCAACGTGAAACCGTAATTCTGCCACAATCATGTGGCAGGGTATAAAAATCCTCAAGACAAGTTTATTACATGGTTAAAAGCTGACCTTAATTCAAGTTCACTTGATGGTTTTTGAGCCATATCCATCTCTGTGAAGAAGTGCATGATCCCTTCCAACACCAGCTTCTTGTGCCCCTGAGAAAAAAAAGAACAATGTGCTGTGTAACACGCTTTTTAAACATGACTGAATGCAGCTTAATTCAGACAAATTTTCAGACTTTCTGTTTGTTACTTTACAGTTTGTATTTGTGCAAAATAAACATCTTCAGAAACCTAAAAAAAGTGTACACCAGTATTCAGAAGAGTGTAACTGTTGTGTGGAGGTTTCTCTGGATCACCATCAGAACAGCTGGCTAGAGGTTAACTTTAATACCATATATATCCATATATACCTGATCTTTTTACCACACTTGTCCTCACATCTGAATAACTCCCTTTCACTACCTATTGATGTGTCTAAAAACTGCTGGATGAGTGTTTGCTATGGCAAATGGTGTAGACCCAAGTCAGATACTGCGGGATCTGATCTGGTTCTACACTGTATGTAAATGCCTTTTTATATCTCGATATTTTGGGTATAAATCAGGTACTACTGGTGTCAGATCCTGGTGGCTAGCAGAAGAACAGCAAAACTACACTACAACCTCTTTATAACACAGTTCATTATAACATGGTTTTGGATATAACACGGTTCAGACGGATCCCAAAATGTATAGATTATATTGAAAAATGACCATAAATGGTCATTTTTCAATAAAATGACCATAAATGGTCATTTTTCAATATAATCTATACATTTTTGTTTGGATATAACACAGCTGTTTAACTAACAGGGTTTATGCTATGGGTCCAAACAATAGTGTTATAAAGAGGTTGTGGTATACTTACCTTTGTAGACAGAAGGAGAAGTTGATATACCAGTGCTGGCATGTCTGACATTTCTACTTCTCGAAACAGTCTCACAATCTTTTCTATCACAAATCGTAGTTCATCATTAGTGAGTGGTACATCTCTAAAAATGGCAGCTAAATGTATCACACTCCCAGCTTCCCATCTGATATGATAAATACACAAATTAATACTTAGCATACCTTACCTAATTGAGCTGATAATTTTTTAACCTTTAGCACTCTATGGGCAAAATCAGCAGGCAAAACATATTTAAAAAAAAAAAAAAAAAAAAAAAAAAAAAAAACGAACTTAATAATTTATCAGCAACAATTTGTTTTTTTTTTTTCCTGATTTCGTGCTTTGTTCTAAAATATCTGCCCTAAAATTAAATCTATGACCTAAAATGGGTCTTATCTATGCAATGTCTAGTATAAACTGACTTTTTTTTTTTTTAGAAATTATAATAAAACAATTTCTGTTTTTTTTTTCTCAGATGATTCTTAATTACTGATTATTCATATCAATACTGTGAAAATTTAAGAAATTTTGAACATTTAAAACCTGTTGAAAACATGCCTCAAAACTACAGTCGAACTTCAATGGCTCGAACATCTTTGGGACCATGGAAATTTGTTCAAGATATGGGTAGTTCGAGCCACTGCGGGTTAGTCATGGCACCAGGTCAGGAAGCAAATATCAATAATTTAGGAAAATCTTTTTGATTTTCTACACAATAATTGTATGTTGTGTGTATTCATTAGAATCACCTCAATGAGGCAATTCTAATGAGTACACACAACATACAATTTCATGATAAAAACAAGAAAATTTCCCTATATATTTGTTTCTTGAACTGTCGGAAAAATGAAGTTTTTTAAAAGTAAAACATATTTTAACGAGTAATACTTAACCTATAGATAATGTGCTATTCTATTCTGTTTTCACACCTTCCACAGAAAAAACGACCTTTCAGTCGTTAATTAAAGTCTTAAACCAGAAGGTCCCTTAGGCAGTTACCTGTGTGACGTAACTCTTCCCGCTCAATTGACCACGTGTCAGTTTCTTTTATGTGTAAAACAATAGACACAATTAAGAGAGATAAGCGAGGGTGGGCGGAGGGAGATAATTGATTATCTATAGGTTAAGTATTACTCGTTAAAATATGTTTTACTTTTAAAAAACTTCATTTTAACTTCATAATACATTAACCTATAGATAATGTGCTAGAATTTGCAGAATAGGAGGGAGGTGCTCTCCTAATTCTAACACCAATAATATCTCACCACTTCTGGTTAAGACTCAGGAAACTCAAAGGAATCAGATACATTCTAATTCTATATTTAATAGAAAGAATGGTCTAGATTCACAAAATAGCTTTAAGGTGTTATGATCTAACAACCTTATATATATTAGTAGACTCTAGAGGAAGCCAGTTCTTAAGTCTCAGAGACCTAACATTGGCCCCCCCCCCCTCTTTTTTTCTTTTTGGGAAACAACAATTGGCTTCAAAAAGAAAAGGGAGTAATTGAGACATAACATAAATATTCCATCGCAAATTAAGCAAGGAATATAGAAAATTTTGAAAACAAAATTTGTAAAACAAAAAGCCAAGACCATACACTGTAAGTAGTCTATGTAGGATCTTGAATAAATGAGGAAAAGTCTACTCGGTGGAGTTTCCTATAGATAACTGACATATGTAGATATTTTGGATAAAATTCTAGATATGTGAAGCTATGTAATTGTAATAGTCTAAGCTATTAGAATTATAAACTAATTAAATTCTGTTAATTGGAGCGACAGGACAGTTTCCGATGAACAGACACAGACTTAAAATAACCATAATGTGTAATTATTTCCCTTGATCAAATTAAAGAAGGGGAGATAATAAAAGTAGATGGAGTTAACTTAACTATAACTAAGTTATCCATCAGAAGAAAAAAAGTATAGACAAACATGATGGTTAAAACTATTGCTAGACTAATTGTATAACGAATTTTTAGTCAAGCAATAAAATAATACAGAGTTTGCATATAACTGCTGGGAAGAAAAAACAACCTAAACCATTGATAATTAGTTTTGTCATAGACATATAAAAGCGTTTGATGTCCTGACAAAAAATAAAGAATAAACTGTCAACATCATAACTAAAGAGTTTGACAGAGAATAAGAGAGATAAGAATAAGGTTGATCGCAGCAAACTGTATGACGGTCATAGTTTGGCTAAATCTTACCGTATTGATAAGATTAAACAATAATAAATAAGCTGGATAGAATCTTTCTATACCAGAAGATTGCCATGAAAAGTACTCCTGAGTAAATAATCATGGAAATCAAGAAATGTTAAAAATCCACTTTGATACGAATCAAAATGTTCATAAAAAGAGAAGGACTCAGAGAAAAAGTAATAGTGTGATAATCTCTGAAGAAAGATTATACAATAATACTGATTATTAATCTCAAAAAACACTTAATTTAAAAGTTAAGAGATAGTATTACTATTCTATACACATATTTAAGAATAGTAAGAAATATATTAATACTAAATAAAAATTATACTACTGAACAAAATTCCCGCTATAAATCATAGGTTAAGCGTAACTATTATTTAAGCAAGGAATTATTAAACATATAACTCTCTATAAAATTACTGCCCGGAAATTTTATAGATAAACATTCAATCAATTTTTTTTTTTTTTAGAATTGAATATTAATAGAATAAAATCTATGTCTGCATAATTGGTAATTCCTGAAATATCAAATTACGTACTCGCAAATGAGTTCAGGAAGAAAATACATATATATACTCTCGAGATCTATGTGTAAACCATAGAGAGTAATAATATTATTACCGCGATCCCTGACGGAAGGGTAAAAACATGTATATGAAAGAGATAATAATTAATTTAACGTCATATAGGTTTAAGATAAAATTTGTTTAATCTTTAACCAATATGCAGCAACAGTGACTCGATATTCTGTATTCGTACGTAGAAAAGGAGTACTTAGTCATTAGAATTTTGAATGATTGAAATAGAGATAATGGGATCTAAAAGGATGTATCTCCATGAACTGAATCGAAGGATAATATCCATTCTAAAAAACTAGGGCTTGTTTTAGGCTTAGTTTAACAAGCGTAGAACTGAATTATTTTCAAGTATTCATGAAGTCGTTATGCTCTGAATACTGAGAAAAATGTTAAAATATTGTTTAGGAAATAAAAAAGTGACTGTTCCACAATGTTAGCTAGATTTAAACCTGGAACGTAGCGAGAAGGTCAATCTAATTTAAAAGTAAGATGAGAAAGATAAATAATGAAGATAGATATATAAATATCGGAATAATATATTATCTCCAACAATTATCAAATAATCTGAATGTTTAAAGGCATAAATACTACTCGAAAGTTTATTTACCGAATGTATAATCGGAGAAAACTTTCAGTATGTTCAAAAACGTATCACAAAAGTAAGATCTGACCAGGAACGTAGGTGCAGCACTTACTAAGTTGTGAAGTTAATATAAACATATTTTATATTATAAATTGAAGCAGTGCATTTCAAAATCATCGACATCTTGAAATGACTTATTGTGTGGAAAAATAAATAAATATCCAGTTTCGGAAAGATATTTATCTATATATATAGACCATTTTTGATGCGGACTGGAAATCAAGATATTAATCTTTGCATTATTCGCAAACTGAACTTGAACTCTTAGCGAGAATTACTATGATCCCTTTAACGAATGTAAACATAAAGGAGGGGTAAAGAGATAATTAAGAGTGTCTTAATTCTTTACCGGCTCGTATACTAATAATTAAGGATGTTTTCCCTTTTGTCTAAGCCTAGACTATAGATTGATTAATATAATTATAATAATATCTGCTATTATGAGGTAAACTCTCGTTAATTAACCTCTAAGCATATATCAAAAATATATATCAACATAATCTAGAGCTTCGGTAAGTTTAGAGGAAGGAAATGATTGACTTTGGCAGTTTCTGAATAGTTACAAGTCAATAAAACAAAATATCAAAAGGAAAGTATTGTATATAAAATCTAATTTAGGCAATAATAATCTGTCACGTACTGAATAATTAATGCCTTTACTAAACATGTATCCATTGTCAATACCAAAGTGCAAGAAAATTTTGATTGACATGGACTCTAGTTATAAATAAAATATTAGAGGTATAGAGCTAGTCGAAGCAAAACTATTCCTCAATAAGATAAAGTAGACCTATAATATACGAGGATTAATTGGGTCTAGAATTATAATCATAATAAAATTATTATTCCAATATGAAGAATCTTCAGCGTAATAGATTCTTACTGAGGCAAAAATATCTGGTATATTGCTATCGTAGTCTTAAATGATCCAGAAGAAAAAATAAAACAGGCAAAGTAAAGAATGTATCGAATTATATCTATGCCTAAATATAAGATTTTTTTCTTATTTATTATTTTATAGCAGAGTTTAGACAGAGCACGACTGACCTAGACTCTAATATAATCAATCAAAAGATAGTATAAAATAGAATAATAGCTTATCGGATCAACTATTTTCCATGTAGAAAAGGCAAAAGGAAAATATGTACCTCAACTAGAATTTTAAATCGTAGTAATCTAGAGAGGTAGCGAATAAATAAATAAACTGTTAATTTATTTATCTGGTTGGTGTAAATTTCCGATACCTTAAGAATGAAAAATTAATAGAAAGTAGAAAAGATCGATTGCTACTTTCTTGTCAATTTACTCCTTAGATTACATGCTGATTACATATCGGAGCATGTAGAAGAAAAACAGGGGAGGAAAGAAGAAAATTTTTTATATTTCGTGTATATTTTTCTTCTTATAAATAACGATAGTTTTATAGTTCACCTTTGCCCTAGAGCCGAATAAGGTGAATATGTAAGAAGTTAATCTCTTTGTAGCGAACAAACGAGATATAATTATAGCTGGAAGTATCTTCTACACTTAGTGAATGAATTGCGAATTTGATCGTAACCGATAATTCTTAATTCATTTTCAATAATAAATATATATATAGAATTTAAGTCAAGTTCAAAAGTGACTGGACAGAATTCAACAATATAAATGGCTACTAGGTATTAGAACCCATCGCTGTCATTCAATAACCTATAATCCAAGACTATACATGTCTATAGTGGTTATATATGAATATATGTTGAGCCTGGAACACACTAGTAATCCGACACAAAGTCTACGAAACTACTGCCCGGTGGAATTTCGTTAGAATGACCTGGCACTACTCTACGAAGTGCCTCCCGATGAAATTTTCGTTAGAGCCGGAATTTAAACGCTTTCTAGCGAATTAAAGAGATAAAACATCATTTGAATGACCTGGCACTAGTCTACGAACTGCTGCCCGGTAAGAATTTTGTTATAGTCGGAAGTTTAACTCTTTCTAGCGGATAAAAGAGATAAAACATAAGTTAATTTAAAATATTAATGGAATTACACACCTATAATAAGTCAATGGAATATTAAAAATTCTAGTCTGATTTGGGAAAGACTGTACAGATTTTTTTTTTTTTTTTTTTTTTGTATAAAAAGTTATTATGTATTTCACTTAATAACCTATATCCATTGACTTAAACGTGAATGGAGCTCTATGAACGATAATAGATTGTTCGGGAATTAGTAATCATTATTTTGACACTAGTTACCCGACACAATGACCGGACACTAATATTCGTAACTGTTACCCGGTAAAGTTACAAGTAATTTGACAAATTGATCGGATAGTAGTATTCGTAACTCTAGTCCGATGAAAAAGGGAGATTATATATGAAAACTGAGCGGGCACAAGTATTCGAAACTTTTTCCCGAAGATAATTAATTATTAGGCAAAAATTGACCAGACACTTTCTGTAAAAATTTGCCTGGTGAAAAATCAGAAATAATATAATAATATGACCGGGTATAAGTATCAGAAATATTACTGATACTTTGCCCAGTGAAAATTTTTTTTTTTTAATAATAAGACATAATGACCGGAAGTTAGTATACGTGACTATTTTGTCCGGTGAAATATGTCAGAAACTAAGTCTTTCCAGAAAATAATTAAATTATTGACTGGAGACTAGTTGACTGGTGACTGGTGACTGGGTGACTGGTGACTGGGTGACTGGTGACTGGGTGACTGGTGACTGGTGCCTGGTTGACTGGCACCTGGATGACTGGTGACTGGTGCCTGGTTGACTGGCACCTGATTGACTGGTGACTGGTGAAGCTGATTGACTGGTGCCTGGTTGACTGGTGACTGGTGACTGGATGACTGGTGACTGGTGACTGGTGGACTTAGACTTTATAGGATACTAAGTACCCAAAGATGCCACCTTGATGGGTCTTACCCCGGCAGTATAGCCATATGGGGTGGGGCTCCCATCAGTAAAGAATTGTCTTATAACCCATCAAGGGTTGACAAGTTCTTTACAATCAGCTTCTCCACCATGAGAATCTTTAGCCAACTGAAGATCTCTGCAAACAAAAGTCCAGGAAAAACATATCGTAATTGCTGAATAACCTGGAACGAAAAGAACAAAAATATTCTGCATATATAAACACGACTATCGAACCGATCGCGCACGAGCGTTGTGCCGAATAGCGAGAGTCGCCAAAACGCATGTGGAAAAAGACCAGTCAAAAATACATGAAATCGAAAATTGAAAATTTTAAATAATAACACAGAAAGTGAAAGGAGTGATAAATAAACAAAAGAAACACAAGGATACATAAATTTATCCGTGAGGAAAGAAATAATCCAAATTTCTATCACAGGTAAATAATCCTTGTTGAATTTCTTTGTCCACAGAAAAGAAACTGACACGTGGTCAATTGAGCGGGAAGAGTTACGTCACACAGGTAACTGCCTAAGGGACCTTCTGGTTTAAGACTTTAATTAACGACTGAAAGGTCGTTTTTTCTGTGGAAGGTGTGAAAACAGAATAGAATAGCACATTATCTATAGGTTAATGTATTATGAAGTTAAAATTTGTAGGGATTCAACAACGAGTTTGAATTAGCCATGGTAAACGAGCCATCGGTGTTCGAGCTAACGAGGTTTGACTGTACTTAACACATCAATGTTTGTATAAATTCCAAGCTTTTTTATTATATTGTACATAAAAACATGAAAATTTTCATATCTTTTCAAAACAAATGAACAGAATAAAACTGTTTCTACATACCTATAACTTCAGAAAAGAAGGTATCAGGTAAATATTTTTCTTCTTTCTCATCAAAAGCATATGTTGTATTTACACTTTAGAAATAGAAGCACCTCACTGAGGTGCTTCTAATTAGGTCACACAAAATATGACTTTTGGGAGAAACAAAAATATTAATACTTTTTGGTTGTAAAAGAAGTGGCTTATTTGGAGCTTAACTGAATGATTGTGTTGGGGTTTAATGACACATCAACCCTTGTAGGTCACTTTCTGTCATCTCCAGAGAAAGGGAGAAAAGAGATATAAGAGATAGTAGAAGAGATAAAAGAGAGGAACAGTAAAGAAAGAGGAACAGGAAAGAAAGTGAAGAAACAGAAGATATAAAAATATTCCCCTTCTATCCTTACCTGCTACAAGGATAGCAGGCCTTGCCCAACTGAAAACCAATATCTGTTGGATGACCCAGTGATGTAAGACACCTTCACACCACCCGACAATCCCCCTTATTAGGAGCTATGATACCTAGTTACAACATAAGATTTTGTATTGAATCACAGCAAACCCTTGCAAATATATGTTTTGTTTGTTTGTTTGTGTTGAGGTTTTACGGCCCAGTCAACCCAATGGGGTCATGTCAAGCGCGATCACTTTACCTAGCCACACGCTTACTGGGCAGGCTTAGTCCTCTAAGCAGTTAACCAGTATTGTACACATTCTTTCGCCAGAAACTGACAACTGCCCTTCTTGAATCAGTGGAAGGGAGAGAATGACATGCAATAAAAAAACAGCTGAAAGATGTTGAGAAAAGAGTAAATGATTTTGAAACTGGTGCTTAAACATTTAAATTTAGCAGTGTTAATAAAAGTGTTGCAAGCACTGCACCATGCCCTGTCACTGCACTTGCATGAAGCCATAATACTGTCAAAAAAAAAAATCTGTTCTACATGTTATCTTATGTCCCTTTACATTTTTGCAAGACTCCAAGAAAATCTCTGAAACCATTTTCAAGTTATAGAAAGGACACACATATATGACTTGGATCACTGTTGACAATGTTCAAAGGCTGGTAACTCTAGGCATGTAATTCAGAATTACGGTTCTTGTGTTTTGCAAATCGTATCATGGTAATATACATTTGCATATAGTTTCAAGAAAATTCTTGAACAGTTTTCAAGTTACAGAGTGGACATAAATATATTATAAAAATTACTATTTTCAAAGTTCAAAGGGTCATAACTCCAAAAGTAAGTTAGTCAGAGTTACAGTTCTTATGTTCTGCACCTGGTCTTATGATGCTTTACATGTCTGTGAAGTTTCATTAAAATATCTGGAACAGTTTTCAACTTACAGAGCGGACAGGAGTATGTAGTAGAAATGGCTATTTTCAATATCTACATGTACTATGTTCAAAGGACTTCAACTCCAAAACCAGAGTTATGGTTTTTGTGTTCTGCACGTTACCGTATTTACCCTAAGTATTCGGACACCTCAACTCCTTACCATATATGTTCTAAAATTTGAACCAGTACAATTTACTACCCGATGTTGTGTCTAAAAATTGTTGGATGAGTGGCAAACAGTGTAGACCCAGATGAGACGCCGCGTTCTGCGGCGTCTCATCTGGGTCTATACTGTTTGCTCAGGCCTGTCTGTCCGAATATATATGGTAAATACGGTAACTCATGGTGCTTTACATTAGTGAGAAATTTCATAATAATATCTCTAACGGTTGTTTTGCACTTTACATTAGTGAGAAATTTCATAATAATATCTCTAATGGTTTTCAACTTACAGAGCAGACACAAGTACATGGTATAAATGGCTATGTTCAATGTTCAAAGGGCAGTACTTCCAAAAGTAAGCAAACCAGAGTAACTGTTCATGTGGTCTCAAGTCGTCTCATAGCGTTTTACATTTGTGTGAAGTTTTGAGAAAATATCCTGGACGGTAACAGAATTATGGAATGGACACAAATGATGGAAGCGCTGACTCAAAATTTCGGACTGTATAACATATCTTCGCCACTTTTTGTGGTGGGGCATAAAAATTGCACTAAAATGTTATTTTTGTTATCTTCAATAATCTCTATTGAAGTATCAGTAATCCCTCTCATCTACATATTCAGGGATTCAGTTTGACGTCGGCCATCGGCCAAAGTCCGCAAAAATTTCCATATGTACGAAACTTTTCTGACCTGGATGGACACATTGTCCGACTGCCATTTTTAACTTTGTAATATATGGATTTCTACTGTTGTTTGTGACAGTTTACTTTTGATGCCGATCTTTATCTTGTAAGATGACTGATGATTAGTCAAACTAAGATGTACTGGACTGCTTATCAAACATTATTGATTTTTTTGTGATGTTCGGTAATGCCCGTTAGTTTCGCGTCTGCAAAGCGAGTCAACCAGTCTAATTTGTTTGGCCGAAACGTAGATAAGGCCGAATCCTGTTTTAGTTACTTCCCTTGATCTCATCAAATTTGTTTACATGTGACACCGTGCGAGGTGAAATATTACATTTCTGATTTTGTAAAGGGTTGGGCATAACATGGCACAAAAATGCCCCTAGAAAGCAACAAAATTTTTCATGCCGAAATCCAGTAGTGACCAAACGGAATCCCTACAAGGGAAATGGCGATAATGAAGCCAGTCCTCCACCCACTACTGAATCCACAGTAAAGCGATTTTCTAGCTTTTATAATTTTTGTCCAAGAAAATTTCAAAATGTCCGGACAAACCAGCTGCCATTTGGACAAAATGTCCGGAACTGATTTTGGTCTAGCTGAATCACTGATATTGTACATGTATTTAACCAAACCTTCAGTTCCCTGCCCTAAAATTTACATAAATCTATTTTACTATCTGCTGATGTCTTAAATTGCTAAATGAGGAGGCAAATAGTGTAGACCCTGATCACATTCTGTGGCATCTGATCTGGGTCTACACTGTTTGCTCAAGCCTGTGTGTCCCAATTCTAAAGGAAAATACAATAGTATACTTACTTGCAGGAACATAAACTGTTCAAGATATGGCTCTTGTAGTCCACTCCCTTCATGTGGTTCCCTTCGTAGTTAATATTATCTTGCATGGCTATGGCAGACAGAACCTTGGGGAACAATTCCAGGGCCCTGAAAGATCAAACAAACACTGCAAAAGTACACACAAAGATATTACATCTACTTTACTGGTTTGAAAATTAGAATCACAAGTGGAAAATTCATGAATGGTCACCTTCCAACAACAGACCCATTCTTAAAAAAGCTACTTTTCTGGGCCCAGTTGTTCAAAGCTAACGACATTGTTAGTTAACGATTCGTTAAAATTTACATCGAGTGATACACAAATATGCTGAAATCTTTTGCTGAAAAAATGTTGAGTAGCTTTTGCATTGCAAAAGCTACTCATATTTTTTCAGCATAAAATATCAGAATACTGTATATTAAATCTGCTAAAACAGTTAGCAAAATGACCCTTAACGAGCTTGTTAAGCTAATGACACTTTGAACAACTGGGCCCTGATTTTATAAAGTGTTGTTTCACTCTATATTTAACCTCCTACAATAGCCAGTTGTGTGTCTCTCCAAGGGTGGCTGTTGTAGAGAAGTTCCATGATTTGTTTCTGAACTTGAGTTTTACAGCCTAGTCATGGCTGAAAGGCTATGATATTTGAAGAAGTCTATTTTACTTCATAGTGTAAGAAGTGTTCAGAAAAAGCTGGCTAAATGGGAAAGAGTGCAGATCCTTATCAGACTGTTCTTTAGCATTTACATCAACTGCTCAGGTAACAGTGTCTGAACATTTAGGGTTAAAACCATGATTTCAATGACTAGAAGCTTACAGTATTTGTCAAAGTTTCAGTAAGAGTTCTGAAAATACATACTTCCCCGAGTGTGTATTCCCTGATTTAATTCCATCCACAAACAAACTTGCTAGTTTTGTCAAATATTTTCCTGGCAATGCGTCTGCCTGTAAGAAAGATAACATAACTTCACGCCACATACCACAAGCCATCTCTACATTAAACATTTCTCTTTACATAGCTCTAGATAAAAGGGGCAGCCAGATAAATGAGCAGCGCACAACTCACCTACAATAAGACCTGTGTGACCAGCAAAGACTCAGACCAGCCTGTACATCCACCCAATATGGCAAGGGTTCTCATTTGTTCCTCTTTTGGATAGCCTGAAGAAGGCCCATGCGATCAGCGAAGACTCTGAACAGCTGATCTGAGTCTTCCCTAGTCACACAAGTCTTATTGTAGGTTTTGTCATTAGCTGGCTCAAATATTTTTCTTAATTCTCCAAGAAAACAAAGTTGTTGGCACTCATCAGAACTTTGGCATATCATACATGGGCTTCTAATGAGTACCCACAAGATGTTTTCATGGAAAAATAATAAAAAAAAAAAAAATCAATAAGAGCTCCAGGGCCCAGTTGTTCAAAGCTAAAGATGTCATTAGTAAATGTTTCGTTAAAACTTTGATATTAAATATGGCATATATGCTAATATTTTTCCTGAAAAAATGTGAGTAGCTTTTGCATTTGCAAAAGCTACTCACATTTTTTCAGCAAAAATACTTGTGAATTAGATATTGTACCTACTAGAACAGTTAACATTTTGACCACTAACAAGCTCGTTAAGCTAATGAAGCTTTGAACAATTGGGCCCAGGTTTACTTCAAATAAATCAGAATGAACTTGGTGATATCAAAGGACCAGAAAATATAAATAGCTCTAAAGTGGCGTATGTGGGAACATTTTACTGATGCTACACTGGATGCTAGGTAAACATTTCAGCAGAAGACATTTGAAATATTTTTCTTATTTTTCCCAGAAAACAGGCTATGACATTTCATACAAATTGTCTCTTATGGAAACCAAATGTAATGGACAGACTGACGTGAAAACAGTATAACAAGAAATATCTCATCATTTTGTTGTCTGCTGAATTTGTGTTAAGAAATACCTCAAGCATTAGTAATCCCACTAACTCTGCAGCCATCTTGTTGTTCATCTCATTTTTCTGCAGGGCACTGATGCACTGTTTATATACAACATAACGTCGTTCATTGTGGCTGGCATCTTCTGGTGGTGAACCTGCAGTAGTGGAAATAAGAGGCGCAATAGGTGTATCTAAACTTACAAAGCTCTTGATAAGTGTATCCAGATATATTCATTTTTCATTTTTTCGTGAAAATCTATATTGTACTAATTAGAAACTACTTAATTTCTCAAACTAGAATTCCAAGAATCAGATGTGTCACCTGCTTAAAATGCCAACCACCTGATATGAAAAAAGAAAAAAATCACTGTATTTATCCTAATAATCACTCCTATCCCTAAAGGCGACCCCTCACTACTTTGTCTAAATTTTATCAATTAAGTAAATAAAGGGCTATAATTTGACTGAAATTTTTCGGATTATTACCAAAATCAAACTTGACCTCTATGCTAGAATGATATACCATTCTGAAAACTTCGAATGAAATTAATACATCCCTTCAAAAGTTATTGTGTCGAAACAATATCTTTACCCTGTAACACAAAAACTAAGTCGAAAAAGGGCCATAACATGGCCAGAATTTTGTAGATTATTACCAATATCGAACCTGGCCTATATTTTACAATGACATAGCTTTCTGCAAACTTCAAATGAAATCAATGCATCCCTGCAAAAGTTATAGAACAGAATATCAACACAACAACAAAAAATTTACAATTTACAAATATCAAACTTGACCTGTATTTTATAATGATATATTCTTCTGCAAACTTCCAATGTAATCAGTGCATCCCTGCAAAAGTTATTGAGTGGAAACCAATATCAACACAACAACAAAAACTAAGTCGAAAAAGGGGCCAAACTCGCCCAAAATTTTGTGGATGATTACCAATATGGAACCTGACCTGTATTTTACAATGATATATCCTTCTGCAAACTTCTGCTGAAATTGATGCATCCCTTCAAAACTTATTGAATGGACACCAATATCTTAACCTAACAACAAAAGCTTCAAAACTTATTGAACGGACACCAAAATCTTAACCTAACAACAAAAGCTGTGTCGAAAAAGGGCCATAACTCAGCCAAAATTTGGCGGATGATTACCAATATCAAATCTGACCTGTATTTTACAGTGATATAAACTTCTGCAGACTTCGAATGAAATCAATGCATCCCTTTCAAACTTACTGAACAGAAACCAACATCTTAACCTAAGAACAAAAGCTGTGTCGAAAAAGGGCCATAACTCAGCTAAAATTTGGCGGATGATTACCAATATCAAATATGACCTGTACTTGACAGTGATATAAACTTCTACAGGCTTCGAATGAAATCAATGCATCCCTTCAGAAGTTATTGAGCAGAAACAAAAAGTGTGACGAGGACGGCCATGCAGAGGTGGACAGACAATATGATCCCTATGTCTGTCATGCTAAGCAGATGACACACACACACACACAAAAAAAAAAAATGAGCAAGTGAGCAAGCCTTACCTATTCTCCTGACCTGTGCCAGGGTGCAGGCTAATGCAAAAATGATCTTAAGTAGGTGCAACATAACAAGCCTTACTAAGGCTATGTTACACTTATCTAACCACACAGAAGTCCTGGTCAGTCTATATCACTGTGCAATCCAGTCCAACTATAAACTGTTTGTCTATACAATAACAGTAACATACAGAATTATATGAAAATACTATGAATACAGTGGATGCTGTGATCAAATTTTGGTGATCAAATTGCAAAATTTGATTGTGTTGGGGTTTAACGACATGTCAACCCTTGTGGATCATTTTGCGTTGCCGCCCCAGAGAAAGGGAGAAAAGAGATAGAAGAGATAGTAGGAGATGAAACAGAGAGACAGGGAAGTGAAAGTGAAGAGACAGAAGAAATAAAAACATTCCTCCTCTACCCTTACCTGCTACAAGGATAGCAGGCCTTGCCCAACTGTAAGCCAATATCAGTTGGACGCCCCGGTGACGTAAGCTATATGGCAATTTTGCCACACCCGACCACCCATGAAATTGCAAAAAAATGTCAGCTTGTTTGATTTTATTATTTCTCTCAAAGGCATAGGTTTTCATGTATCTTAGAAAAATTCTAAATGCACAAGACTGATACAAAGTCAGTGTTTACTGAGCTGCAAGCCAAGATGTTTCTGTCAGAAAGATGGAACTAAATACTCAGAGAACTAAATACTCAGAGATAACACTGTATGCAATAATGACACCAGAGTTGTTCCCATTTAATGCAGCAGGTTTGACAAAATGACATGTTTGAAAGCAACTTTGGTGAAGAATGTATCGGAGGTTGAAAATCTTGACAAATCATGCATTTCAATGGTACAAACTTAAGAAAATTAATGAGGTATTGATATATGCTTAGAGAAGAAGCTATATACACAAAAATATTTATATTTTACATATAACCCTTGTCCTGCTGAACCCGGATACACCCTGCCTTTGCAAACAGTCTGGATCCAGATCAGTTGGCTTCTGCAGAAGCCAACTGATCTGGATTTGCACTGTTTTCTATCTATCTATCTTCTGGTACTGAGTTGATCAATTTTGATCATTATCTCAGGTGGGTGGATGGGTGGCTAAATTTAGAATTTAGCATAAAAAAAAAAAAAAAAAAAATTCTGGGTGGACCAATAAAACTATTTACAATCAGAAGACAGAGGCATGCTATCCACATGCCTCTGATCAAATTAATTTGTAAGTGATTTGAATTCCTCTGTGGTCTGAACAGAGACCACTGAGGAAAGAAGACTATTCCATCGTGGAATAGTCCTAGAGAAGAAAGAATTTTTCAGGGTATCACTATAGGCCTGATATCTTCTATACTGTGAGTCATGAGATGCCTGAGTTTGTCTCAATCCTGTTACAGGGGTCAAGTATTTGTCTTAATCAACGTAAAGCATTCCCGAAAGGATCTTATAGAAAAAGGTTAAAGAGGACTGCTCCCGGCGGGATTCCAGGGATGGCCATTCCAGCTCGTCCAGCATATCACCAACACTACTCACATTCCGCCATCTCCTGCAGGTCCACCTGGCAGCTGTCCTCGGAACCCTCTCTACCTGCTGAGCCTGAGTTTTAACATACGGATGCCAAATGGGAGCAGCATACTCTAATGTGGGCGAATCAAAGTTTTGTATGCTGCAGACTTTGTTTCCCTAGGTGCAAAAGTCAAATTACGCCGAAGAAATCCAAAAGTCCTAGCTGCTTTCGAAGTGATTTCAGAAATATATTGACCCCAGTCCAGGCTATCATTGATGGTGATACCAAGATATTTTGCGGACTGAACCTCCTCTAATATTTGCTGGTGGAGTGAGTAATTAAACTGAATTTGTTTTCCCGGGAGATGCCGAGTCACTCTCATGGAGTGACATTTGCCATTAAGTATGTGAATTTATATCAACAACCTGGACAACATTTGCCATTAAGTATGTGAATTTATATCAACAACCTGGATCAAGTAATCTGATTGGCTGAAAATTTGAAGTAGGCATGGCATCTTAATTTATTCAGCATGACAAGGGTTAATTAAGGCTCTATGATACCATAAAGCCTCAGTTAATATTCAAAATGGCCTTTAATGTACATTTAGAATGGATTGCAAAACAATGTCAACCTTGTAAGATATACATGTAGATTCTTGACATGTCATGTGAATCGTCTGCTTAGCAGATGATTCACATGAAATGTCAATACCTATTTTCTTTGAAAATTTGAAAAAAAAAAAAAAAAAAAAAAAAATCACATTTATTGGCCGCAGTTTTTATTTGCGCTTTATGGGTAAAAATACCACTGAAAATGGTTTTGATGAAAGATTATATAGGAGAAAAGCTTTTTACCTAAAAGAATAGCTCTCACAAGAGTAAATGTATCATTTCTTCCTTTTAATACTTTCCTTTCAATCATCTCACAAATCTGGAACAGAAAAAATGGCACTAATTATACAGTGAATACAAATCTACATATACTTTCTCTCAATTTGCGAAGTAAGTTCAAAAGCAACCACCTGCTGCCAGACTGGGAAATCAGCCTGTCACACTTGTCCATCATATTATTTTTTTTTCTGTGACCTCCACCTTGACCTAAAGCTCACTCAGTGTGGTGGGCTTTGCACTGAAAGAAACTCTGCACCTGTATCTAACATCAGTCCAAGTATCAATTCAATCCATACAGGCATTCAGGAGATATAAATCTTTAAAAGCCGAAATATAACATTATGAAAGAATTCTAAGTCTGTAACCTTTATCTAAAGTCATTAAGGGGGTTTGGGATTAAAGCCTGCACTGAACAAAAGTTTGTACCAGTATTCAACATCATGCAAAGAAACAACAAAGTCCATTCAGGCATTCAAGAGATATTGATCTTTAAAAACTTTATAACATAAAATTTTGTATGAGCTGTCGCTGGGATGTAGCTAACCTGACAGGTATATTTTGTATCATGCCATTTTTGTCACATCCAAACAATCTCTCAAGATGAAATCACTGGACCACAAACTATACATGTAGGTCACATAGACCTTTATAAACTAAGAGATTAATTTTGGTGTAGTATGGAACCAATATCCAGTATGACTTTCAAGCAAAATCACTGGAACATGAAATACAGGTCACATTGACCTACATATGATATAAGTTCAATCTTGATGTCACATGGAACCAATATCCCAAGTACGCCATCTATCCATCGAATGGTCTTCAATATTTTTCAAGATATAAGGCAAAATTGTGGGACTGTGAAATAAAGGTCATCAAGAAATAAGGCAAATCGCTGTGTTGTGAAATATAGGTCACACCAAAACTGACATGCACAAGCACTGACAAACAGCAACATTGTTCTTTGAAATCTTTAGCGAGACAAACGCTAAAGCCATAATGCCAATTTCAACAATAACAGCAAGATTCCTTTTGGCATGTCATATTTAAGCATGACTAAATTGTTACAAACAGACAAAATGCTATCTCTGGGTCAGTAGAATTTTAACCCATTGTATACTGAATAGACTCTCCCACACTATATATTGGAAGAGTCCAATTTCAATTTTAGGTACGTCCGGCTATGAGAGTTACATATTCCTAGAGAAAAATGAAGTTTTTTAAAAGTAAAACATATTTTAACGAGTAATACTTAACCTATAGATAATGTGCTATTCTCTTCTGTTATCACACCTTCCACAGAAAAAATGACCTTTCAGTCGTTAATTAAAGTCTTAAACCAGAAGGTCCCTTAGGCAGTTACCTGTGTGACATAACTCTTCCCGCTCAATTGACCACATGTCAGTTTCTTTTATGTGTAAAACAATAGACACAATTAGGAGAGATAAGCAAGGGTAGGCGGAGGGAGATAATTGATTATCTATAGGTTAAGTATTACTCGTTAAAATATGTTTTACTTTTAAAAAACTTCATTTTAACTACATAATACATTAACCTATAGATAATGTGCTAGAATTTGCAGAATAGGAGGGAGGTGCTCTCCTAATACTAACACCAATAATATCTCACCACTTCTGGTTAAGACTCAGGAAACTCTAAGGAATCAGATACATTCTAATTCTATATTTAATAGAAAGAATGATCTAGATTCACAAAATAGCATATCTTTAAGGTGTTCTGATCTAACAACCTTATATATAGTAGTAGACTCTAGAGGAAGCCAGTTCTTAAGTCTCAGAGACCTAATATTGCACCCCCCACCCCCCTTTTTTTTCTTTTTGGGAAACAACAATTGGCTTCAAAAAGAAAAAGGAGCCATTGAGACATAACATAAATATTCCATCGCAAAGTAAGCTAGGAATATAGAAATATTTTCAAAACAAAATTTGTAAAACAAAAAGCCAAGACCATACACTGTAAGTAGTCTATGTAGGGTCTTGAATAAATAAGGAAAAGTCTACTCGGTGGAGTTTCCTATAGATAACTGACATATGTAGATATTTTGGATAAAATTCTAGATATGTGAAGCTATGTAATTGTAATAGTCTAAGCAATTAGAATTATAAACTAATTAGATTCTGTTAATTGGAGCGACAGGACAGTTTCCGATGAACAGACACAGACTTAAAATAACCATAATGTATAATTATTTCCCTTTGATCAAATTAAAGAAGGGGAGATAATAAAAGTAGATGGAGTTAACTTAACTATAACTAAGTTATCCATCAGAAGAAAAAGGTATAGACAAACATAATGGTTAAAACTATTGCTAGACTAATTGTATTATGAATTTTTAGTCAAGCAAAAAAATAATACAGAGTTTGCATAAAACTGCTGGGAAAAAAAAAAAAAACCTAAACCATTGATAATTAGTTTTGTCATAGACATATAAAAGCGTTTGATGTCCTGACAAAATAATAAAGAAGAAACTGTCAACATCATAACTTAAGAGTTTGACGAAGAATAAGAGAGATAAGAATAAGGTTGATCGCAGCTAACTGTAAGACGGTCATAGTTTGTCTAAATCTTACCGTATTGATAAGATTAAGCAAAAATAAATAAGCTGGATAGAATCTTTCTATACCAGAAGAATGCCATGAAAAGGACTCCTGAGTAAATAATCATGGAAATCAAGAAATGTTAAAAAATCCACTTTGAAATGACGAATCAAAATGTTCATAAAAAGAGAAGGACTCAAAGAAAAAGTAATAGTGTGATAATCTCTGAAGAAAGATTATACAATAATACTGATTAATAATCTCAAAAAACACTTAATTTATAAGTTAAGAGATAGTATTACTATTCTATACGCATATTTAAGAATAGTAAGAAATATATGAATACTAAATTAAAATTATACTACGGAACAAAATTCCTGCTATAAATAAAAGGTTAAGCGTAACTATTTATTAAGCAAGGAATTATTAAACATATAACTCGCTATAAAATTACTGCCCAGAAATTTTATAGATAAATATTCAATCAAATTTTTAGAATTGAATATTAATAGAATAAAATCTATGTCTGCATAATTGGTAATTCCTGAAATATCAAATTACATACTCGCAAATGAATTCAGGAAGAAAGTATATATACATATATATATATTCTCGAGATCTATGAGTAAACCATAGAGAGTAATAAAATAATATTATTACCACGATCCCTGACGGAAGGGTAAAAACATGTATATGAAAGAGATAATAATTAATTTAACGTCATATAGGTTTAAGATAAAATTTGTTTAATCTTTAACCAATATGCAGCAACAGTGACTCGATATTCTGTATTCGTACGTAGAAAAAGAGTACTTAGTCATTAGAATTTTGTATGATTGAAATAGAGATAATGGGATCTAAAGGGATGTATCTCCATGAACTGAATCGAAGGATAATATCCATTCTAAAAAACTAGGGCTTGTTTTAGGCTTAGTTTAACAAGTGTAGAATTGAATTATTTCCAAGTATTCATGAAGTCGTTATGCTCTGAATACTGAGAAAAATGTTAAAATATCGTTTAGGAAATAAACAAGTGACTGGTCAACAATGTTAGCTAGATTGAAACCTGGAACATAGGGAGAAGGTCAATCTAACTTAAAAGTAAGATGAGAAAGATAAATAATGAAGATAGATATATAAATATCGGTATAATATATTATCTCCAACTATTATCAAATAATCTGAATGTTTAAAAGCATAAATACTACTCGAAGTTTATTTACCGAATGTATAATCGGAGAAACTTTCAGTATGTTCAAAAACGTATCACAAAAGTAAGATCTGACCAGGAACGTAGGTGCAGCACTTACTAAGTTGTGAAGTTAATATAAACATATTCTATATTATAAATTGAAGCAGTGCATTTCAAAATCATCGAAACGTCTTGAAATGACTTATTGTGTGGAAAAATAAATAAATATCCAGTTTCGGAAAAGATATTTATCTATATATATATATAGACCATTTTTGATGCGGACTGGAAATCAAGATATTAATCTTTGTATTATTCGCAAACTGAACTTGAACTCTTAGCGAGAATTACTAAGATCCCTTTAACGAATGTAAACATAAAGAAGGGGTAAAGAGATAATGAAGTGTGTCTTAATTCTTTACCGGCTCGTAATTAAGGATGTTTTCCCTTTTGTCTAAGCCTAGACTATAGATTGATTAATATGAATATAATAATATCTGCTATTATGAGGTAAACTCTCGTTAATTAACCTCTAAGCATATATCAAAAATATATATCAACATACTCTAGAGCTTCGGTAAGTTTAGAGGAAGGAAATGATTGACTTTGGCAGTTTCTGAATAGTTACAAAGTCAATAAAAAAAAATATCAAAAGGAAAGTATTGTATATAATATCTAATTTAGGCAATAATAATCTGTCACGTACTGAATAATTAATGCCTTTACTAAATATGTATCCATTGTCAATACCAAAGTGCAAGAAAATTTTGATTGACATGGACTCTAGTTACAAATAAAATATTAGAGGTATAGAGCTAGTCGAAGCAAAACTATTCCTCAATAACATAAAGTAGACCTATAATATACGAGGATTAACTGGGTCTAGAAATTATAATCATAATAAAATTATTATTCCAATATGAAGAATCTTCGGCGTAATAGATTCTTACTGAGGCAAAAATATCTGGTATATTGCTATCATAGTCTTAAATGATCCAGAAGAAAAAATAAAACAGGCAAAGTAAAGAACGTATCGAATTATATCTATGCCTAAATATAAGATTTTCTTCTTATTTATTATTTTATAGCAGAGTTTAGACAGAGCACGACTGACCTAGACTCTTATATTATAAAATAGAATAATAGCTTATCGGATCAACTATTTTCCATGTAGAAAAGGCAAAAGGAAAATATGTACCTCAACTAGAATTTTAAATCGTAGTAATCTAGAGAGGTAGCGAATAAATAAATAAAACTGTTAATTTATTTATCTGGTTGGTGTAAATTTCCGATACCTTAAGAATAAAAAATTAATAGAAAGTAGAAAAGATCGATTGCTACTTTCTTGTCAATTTACTCCTTAGATTACATGCCAATTACATATCGGAGCATGTAGAAGAAAACAAGGGAGGAAAGAAGAAAAATTTTTAGATTTCGTGTATATTTTTCTTCTTATAAATAACGATAGTTTTATAGTTCACCTTTGCCCTAGAGCCAAATAAGGCGAATATGTAAGAAGTTAATCTCTTTGTAGCGAATAAAAGAGATATAATTATAGCTGGAAGTATCTTCTACACTTAGTGAATGAATTGCGAATTTGATCGTAACCGATAATTCTTAATTCATTTTCAATAATAAATATATATATAGAATTTAAGTCAAGTTCAAAAGTGACTGGACAGAATTCAACAAAATAAGTGGCTACTAGGTATTAGAACCCATCGCTGTCATTCAATAACCTATAACCCAAGACTATACATGTCTATAGTGGTTAATAAATAAATATATGTTGAGCGAGTACTAGTGACTACTACTCGGACACTAGTAATCCGACACAAAGTCTATGAAATTACTGCCCGGTGGAATTTCGTTAGAATGACCTGGCACTACTCTACGAAATGCCTCCCGATGAAATTTTCGTTAGAGCCAGAATTTAACCGCTTTCTAGCGAATGAAAGAGATAAAACATAATTTGAATGACCTGGCAATAGTCTACGAACTGCTGCCCGGTAAAAATTTTGTTATAGTCGGAAGTTTAACTCTTTCTAGCGGATAAAAGAGATAAAACATAAGTTAATTTAAAATATTAATGGAATTACACTCCTATAATAAGTCAGTGGAATATTAAAGATTCTAGTCTGATTCGGGAAAGACTGTACAGAATTTTATGTATGAAAAGTAACTATGTATTTCACTTATATCCATTGACTTAAACATGAAAGGAGCTCTATGAACGATAATAGATTGTTCGGGAATTAGTGATCACTATTTTGACACTAGTTACCCGACATAATGACCGGACACTAGTATTCGTAACTGTTGCCCGGTAAAGTTACAAGTAATTTGACAAATTGATCGGATAGTAGTATTCGTAACTCTAGTCCGATGAAAAAGGGAGATTATATATGAAAAACTGAGCGGGCACAAGTATTCGAAACTTTTTCCCGATGATAATTAATTATTAGGCAAAAATTGACCAGACACTTTCTGTAAAAGTTTGCCTGGTGAAAAATCAGAAATAATATAATAATATGACCGGGTATAAGTATCAGAAATACTACTGATACTTTGCCCGGGAAAAATTTTTAATAATTAGACATAATGACCGGAAGTTAGTATACGTGACTATTTTGTCCGGTGAAATATGTCAAAAAATAAGTCTTTCCAGAAAATAATTAAATAATTGACTGGAGACTAGTTGACTGGTGACTGGTGCCTGGTTGACTGGCACCTGGATGACTGGTGACTGGTTGACTGGCACCTGGTTGACTGGTGACTGGTGAAGCTGACTGACTGGTGCCTGGTTGACTGGTGACTGGTGACTGGATGACCGGTGACTGGTGACAAGTGGACTTAGACTTTATCGGATACTAAGTACCCAAAGATGCCACCTTGATGGGTCTTACCCCGGCAGTATAGCCATATGGGGTGGGGCTCCCATCAGTAAAGAATTGTCTTATAACCCATCAAGGGTTGACAAGTTCTTTACAATCAGCTTCTCCACCATGAGAATCTTTAGCCAACTGAAGATCTCTGCAAATAAAAGTCCAGGAAAAACATATCGTAATTGCTGAATAACCTGGAACGAAAACAACAAAAAAATTCTGCATATATAAACACGACTATCGAACCGATCGCGCACAAACGTTGTGCCGAATAGCGAGAGTCGCGAAAACGCATGTGGAAAAAGACCAGTCAAAAAATACATGAAATCGAAAATTGAAAATTTTAAATAGTAACACAGAAAGTGAAAGGAGTGATAAATAAACAAAAGAAACACAAGGATACAGAAATTTATCCATGAGGAAAGAAATAATCCAAATTTCTATCACAGGTAAATAATCCTTGTTGAATTTCTTTGTCCACAGAAAAGAAACTGATACGTGGTCAATTGAGCGGGAAGAGTTACGTCACACAGGTAACTGCCTAAGGGACCTTCTGGTTTAAGACTTTAATTAACGACTGAAAGGTCGTTTTTCTGTGGAAGGTGTGAAAACAGAAGAGAATAGCACATTATCTATAGGTTAATGTATTATGAAGTTAAAATGGCTATACTATTTGTAAACAGTGGAGACCCTGATTCTGCGGCGTCTGATCTGGGTCTGCACTGTTTGCCAATTACCCTTTTACGGGTCTCCCGACTACAATGGGTTAAGAGAAATAGGAGTTAAACTTTGGTATGAATTTGTCGTAAATCTGCACGACACTTTTTTTTGTCATGAAAATACTGGCCCCATCTTAATTACAGATAGACTTTTCTGAAAAAAAAAAAAAAAAAAAAAATTGATGCATCATTAGCCCATATAAATAGAAAAATCCCAGACTGAATCCTGCATTTGTTTGACAAATATTTACAATGAACAAAAATAGGTCAGGATGGCTTGGTAAGCCACAGCACCAGATAAGGTGCTTTTTCAACAAAAAATATCAATATTTTTCTTACTTCTTCACAAAAAAAAAAAATATATGTTGTGGATACTCAGTAGAAGAGCCTTGGTGAAGTGCTTCTAATGAGTACCCACAATGTATGGTTTCCTGGAAAAATAAGAAACAATTTTACCCAATAATACATGTACGTCTTATCTGGAGCTATGATAAGCTTGTAATATAGTACAAATTAATCTAGAATAAAACATACTTCTTCATTCTCAACTGTTGAAAGTAGCTCCACTAAATCATCAACAGAGTTGTCTTCAGCCAGAGATATAATCTTCTTATCCATCTTCCACTACCAGCTTCAGGACTCCAAAAAGTTCAGAGAAACTGAAAATGAAAAAGAGGATTCAGTTCAAGTCTCATCACATTCATGATTTATCCAAAATTTAATGATCACAAAATAATTTGTGCATGTTCGCATCATATGAAAAAGGGTCTCAGTACTCTCACAGTACAGAAACTGTAGCAGTCAGAAAAGGGTCTTCAGGCTCAAATGGTACATGTATGTGGAACCATGCAGTTTGAAAAAGGTCTTCCCTGTCCACTAACAGATTTACTGGCTAAGGAAAGAATAACTTACACATTAACCTCTTCATAACACGGTTCGCTATAACACGGTTTGGGATACAACACGGTTTAAAGATGGATCCCAAAAATGTATAGATTATATAGAAAAATGACCATAAATGGTCATTTTTCTATATAATCTATATATTTTTGTTTGGATATAACACGGTTGTATAACTAACACGGTTTATGCTTTGGACCCCTCCAATAGTGTTATAAAGAGGTTGTGGCATATTAATAAAAACACCACACAGTGGGGCAATATACACCCATTTACCATTTTACAAGGGTACCCCATCTATAAAGCTGGATAAAGGCGTAATATGTGGATTTTTAGAAATTTACGCTTGTTATGGTTACCAGTTATGGCATAAAGAAGGATAGTCTGAAAAAAAAAAATGGTCAAACAGAAGTAACTCAGAAACTGAGAAAGGGAGAGTAATCTTTTTTGTAGGTAACACACTGTCTTAACCTCATATACATTGCTATAAAGTTTCATCAAGATATTCCGTTTGGTTGCCTAGTTATGGCACGCATAAAGATAGCGTGAAAAGAAAAAAAAAAAAAAAAAAAAAAAAAAAAAAAAACTAATCAAAAGGAAGTAACTTAGAAACTGAGAAAGAGAGAGCATTTTTTGTAGGCGACACACTGTCTTGACCTCATACACATTGCTATCACGTTTCATCAAGATATTTCATATGGTTTAAACTAGTTAAGACACACATAAGGAAAGTGTGAAAAAAACTAATCAAAGGGAAGTAACTAAGAAAGGGAACAATTTCTTTTGTATGTGACACACCATCTTATCCTCATACAGATTGCTATAAAGTTTCATCAAGATATTCCATAGTTACCTACTTATGGTACCCACAAGGTCAGAAAATATTTCATCAAAGGGAAGTAACTCAGAAATTGAGAAAGGGAAAGCAATCTTTTTTGTATGCAACACACCCTCTTAACCTCATACATATTGCTAAAACATTTCATCAAGATATTCCATACCGTAACCTAATTATGGTATGTCAAAAATTAATCAAAGGGAAGTAACTCAAAAAGCAAGAAAGGGAGAGTGGTCAATTTTGCATGTGCCGTCTTGACCTCAGATACATTGCTATGAAGTTTCATCCAGATATTCTCTACTGTTACCGAGTTATGGTGCGCACAAGGATAGTCTAAAAAACACTTATCAAAGGGAAGTTAGTTAGAAACTAAGAATGGGAGAGCAATCTTTTTTTGTACATGACATGCAGTTTTGACCTCATACACATTGCTATTAAGTTTCATCAAGATATTCCATATGAACAGGTTACCTACTTGTGGTACCCAAAAGGTAAATAAAAAATTTCATCAAAGGGAACTAACTCAGAAACTGAGAAAGGGAGAGCAATCTTATTTGTATACGACACACCCTCTTAACCTCGTACACATTGCCATAAAATTTCATCAAGGTATTTCATATGGTTATTTAGTTATGGTGTGCACAAGGATAGTATGAAAAGAAAATCTGATTAAAGGGGGAAGTTACTCAGACAGTAAAATAGGGAGAGCAATAATTTTGCATGTGACACGCCGTCTTGACCTCATACACATTGCTGTGAAGTTTCATTCAGATATGCCATATGAAAACTTGGAGTGGAGGAGTGGATTGTGCGACTGGTGCAGCAATTGGTGCAGGGGAAGTATGCCAATGCGCGGAGCCATGTCCATGTTGGTGAGGGGTACAGTGAAGAGTTTGAAGTGAAGGCTGGTGTTCACCAAGACTCGGCACTCAGCCCCCTGCTCTTCATTGTGCTTGAAGCCTTGTCACACGAGTTCCACTCTGGGGTCCCCTGGGAGGACCTCTATGCCGATAACCTTGTTTTCATTACTGAATCACTTGAGGAATATGTCAGGAGGCTCTTGACCCAGAAAGAAGCAATGGAGAGAATTTTCTCAGAAAGGACTGAGAGTAAATGCAGGAAAGACGAAGATTTTGATCTGTGGTACGGGCCTGGACTTCTTGCAGAGTTCAGGCAAGTTTCCATGTGCCATCTGTTGCACTGGAGTGGGCATCTTCTGCAATGGCTGCAAGTACTGGGTGCACAAGAAATGCAGTGGGTTCAAGCGCTTGACAAAGGACCCTGAATACAGATGTACATGGTGCAGGCCCCTTGGATGGCAGACCACAGAGAGGTCCAAGTCAGACCTGACAAGCTTGAGGTGGTAGCTTCCGTTTGCTACCTAGGAGACATGCTCTCAGCAGCTGGTGGCTGTGAACTTTAACCACAACATGTGTGAAAAATGCCTGGAAGGAACTCAGCTAGCAGTTATCTCTTCCCACCACTCTCTTTCATGACACGTGGCCACTTGTACAGCTCCTGTGTGTTCCATGCCAGCGAGACTTGGCCATTGACAAAGCCAAACCTCCAACATCTGCAGTGAAATGACAGGGCAATGATCAGACAGCTCTGCAATGTCAAGCCGCAGGACATTGTCACCACCAGATCCAATGAGCTACTTGAGCGGCTTGGCATTGAGGATCTGGATCTCATTCTGAAGGAGAGAAGGCTCTGCTGGTATGGACATGTGGAACGCTCCAATGGTGCAGTCAAGACAGCCTTTGACCTACAGGTTGATTGAAAGCATGGGCCTGGGAGGCCAAAGATGACATGGAAGCAGCTGACAGAGAGGGATTGCAGAGAGTGGAAGCTCTCGGCTATAGACCCTCATGAAAGACATACCTGGAGAACTGGTGTGAGATATGCCATATATGCAGAAAGCCAGCTACCTGGAATGGGGGCCACTGATGTGGATGTTGCCCCTGTACCTGCATGTTAATCAAAAATCCGTTGATGATGATGATGATGACGATGGTTACCGAGTTATGATGCACATAAGGATAGTCTGTAAAAACTAATCAAAGGGCAATAACTCAGAAATAAAGAAAGAGAGAGCAATCATGTTTATACCTGACACGCCATCTTGACCTCATACACATTGGTATGAAGTTTTGTCAAAATATTCCTTACAGTTACCTAATTATGGCTTGCACAAGAATTTACACCAGACGGATAGTGCCATAACATAATATGTCCATTTGTCAAAACAGGTGTATAAAAAGGCCTTGGTATTGCAGAATATATTGACAAAAAAAAGCAAACTGTGTGAATGTGCAGCATCATAGCACTAGTTAAGTAGGATATCCAAAATTGAAATGTTCTTATTTCTCTGTGTCACGTAAACGGATGAGCGTTGGGTCGGTGACGATGGACTAGACGCGATCACAAGCAATCAGAGGATAAACATAACACTTTATAAATAAAAACATTTAAAAAGTTAACAAAACAAAAACTATAAAGTAATTTTCAAAATTTCAGAAATTGAATATTCAAGTTGTTCCTGGGTAGTTGTCATCTTTATAATTTACAATATGTTGAAAAAATTGAAAAGAAGAACTTCAAACATAATTTTGTTTCACTGGTATGTAGTACTGGTACTGTCATTCATCGGGGTTCCATTTTGTTCTTGACTGGATTCAACTTCAAGAATAAACTTCTTCAAATCATAGTAGAATTTCAAATTTGTAGAATTACAAATGAATAAGGAATTAAGATTTATAAGGGTAATAAGGATTCGCTTTAATTTACAAATGCTTCATCATCAAGGGTCTTTCTGGACAACTGGCCCCAAAGACAACTTGCCCCAAGACAACTCATGCCATTTTCAAAGTAACTCGCACCAGACTGGTAATAGCATATGATGATAAATTGATAATAGCAGAATTTTGCAATTAGACCATAACATATTATTGTTGATAGGCAGTAGTGGCTAGAGATGATGACAAGTGTCAATCATGAATGTTACTGATTTCACATGGAAGATTTTAGATATGGATAATTGACGGATGAATTCGTGGTGGACAGACATCAAATGGATAGATGCATTAAAAAATAATATAAAAAATGTTACAAGCTGACATATAACAAATAAAATAACAATAATAATTATAATAATAAATTTTTTATATTTTTGCCTTTTCAGTCTCCTCAAAGTGATATTTCTTTACTCATCTGTTTTGTCGTCTTTCCATATTATTTATCTATTTATTTATGTTAATAATTCATTCATTCGTTCATATTAGCTCAGTAGATCTGTCACTTTTTGTAACAATCTGGCTCTGAGTTCAGGAGTACTGAAGTACAAATCCGTGTAATCAACTTGCTAATTTTTATAGGGAAAAGTGGGATTTGCGGGGATATACATTATTTTTCCTATTCAATTTTCTCTGGAGCATTGATTGTCGGTATCAGTACTCATTAGAACTGCCTCACTCAGAAGTTCCTTATTAGTGTCACAATTTATGTTTGAAGCAGAAATAAGAAAAAATATCTTAGATTATTGCTAGACAAAAATCATTTCTAGAGTCTTAAAAGATAGCATTACATTGCATTTACGTGATGGATGGATGGATGGTTGACAATATAAATGAATACTGGTACGCAGTGTGCATGTTTTTCTTTGGTTTACTCAATTTAACAGGCTTATGGGCATTTGGTCAACTAGACGGGGAGGTGAGGCCACTTTTACTTGTGTTTGTTTTATGAGTGTGGTGTGAGTTGTTTTGGAGCGAGTTTTATGCGGAGCGAGTTGGGGCGAGTTGTCTTTGGGGCGAGTTGTCCGTAATTCTTTCTAGATAGGTTAATAAATATACACACACACAGAAAACCAAAAAATAACATGCTCTTTTTAAATCATGTGTATTTAACGTTTGTTTGTTTGTGTGTGTTGAGGTTTTATGGCCCAGTCAACCCAATGGGGTCATGTCGAGCGTGGTCAGTTTACCTAACCACATGTTTACTGGGCAGGCTTAGTCCTCTAAGCGGTTAACCAGTATTGTGCACATTCTTTCTCCAGAAACTGACAACTGCCCTTCTTGAATCAGCGGAAGGGAGAGAATGACCGTAGAAAATATTTCATGATCACGAAAGAATGTTGCCGTCCTCGGCGGGGGTTCATTTGTGTTGAGGTTTTATGGCCCAGTCAACCCAATGGGGTCATGTCGAGCGCGGTCAGTTTACCTAACCACACATTTACTGGGCAGGCTTAGTCCTCTAAGCGGTTAACCAGTATTGTGCACATTCTTTCGCCAGAAACTGACAACTGCCCTTCTTGAATCAGCGGAAGGGAGAGAATGACCGTAGAAAATATTTCATGATCAATCTCCAAGAAAGAATGTTGCTGACCTCAGCGGGGGTTGAACCCGTGACCTCCTGGTTTCCAGTCGGACGGCGCATCCAACTAAGCCACCGAGGCCTGCCGGCGGGGGTTCAACCCGCAACCTCCTGTCTCCAGTCGGACGGCGCATCCAACTGAGCCACCAAGGCTGGAGTATTTAATGTTTGTGCAGCCATTCAGAAAGTGAGTTTAATATAGGTAATTTATGACAGGAATAGCAGAAATAATTGTTCAGTCTTTGCTTAAAACAAATAGACCGCAATATAAAATGGCCCCCAATTTCACCTTGGATTTTGTTGCAAAGGTAAATATCATGTGACTATCGAAAATGCCCAAATGACTCAGGTTGTCTATATAAACCTTGTCGATTGACTTCAGCAACAAAAGCGTATTACAACTATCTCAAGGGAAGGTTTTCACAAACTACAGCGTGAAATGATCTGAATTTTTTGGTATAATTACCCCGTCTTAAATTAATGATCTAATTTCAATTTCGAAAATAAAGATAGAGAGACAGGATGAGTATAAATATTTGACGAACTTTTCTCACTTTTGTTTTCTGTTGTAACCGCCATCTTGTTCTTGCGAGATCTTGCCGTTAGCGCTCTGATAAAAGATGGCCATGACACTGATAAAATATGCGCAAAACACGCTCTTTCTTCAGCTAGATCCACCACTATAGTCCCCGCTATATTGGCGCAGTCATAATCCCAGCACTTACGCGGCACTGCATGCAAAAAGTAACAACCCCAGTCATTAGCCTGGCCAATCCCTGTAGGTGGGGGGCCGCGGATACAAATGACTGGTGCACATGGGTATAAGTTGGCAGAACTCCCAATACTGAAAAATTGGCCGGGGGTCAAGGGGGCCGCTTAGAGGAGCCGCTTATGCCCCCTTGTGGGTCCAGGGCAATACTCTGGTGGGGGGTCAGGGAGCAAACCCTCGGAAGCTCCTTGATTTTAGCAAATCAGAGCCCCCTAAAACGCTTTTAAATTGCAGCATTTTTCTGAATGAAAACAGTAAAAAGATACTCAACTGTTCATGTATTTATCTGCTGACTGTACTTCTAAAGTTCAAAATAACATGCAATACCAGTGCTTCAATCCAGTCTCCTATGTACATGTTCGTATGTATGAACATTATCAGCTTATTCTAATCTGTTGTTTTCAATTTTTGTTGACAGGTTTCTCGTCATGTTTTCAAATCCCGAAGTTTGTAATAGGAGCATGCTCAATTATCTAACTTGTCCATCGGTAACTAAAATCTGGTACAGGACAGTACCATACCAAAAGAAACACCTTTTAAGGGTAGATCGGTGAAAGAAGTTTCTGACTAGGAAAAATATTAGCTTGCATTAAAATAAAACGGCCAAAACCGGACTGTGACATTATGCATTGACTCCAGCAATTAGAGTATGATTAAACGATCAGCAGATCTTTCGCTTATCTGATACCAATGTACTGATCTGATATGGCCATTCACGCACTGAGCAATCAAGCACACCCAGCACTTACAACTTTTTTCTTCTTTCGCTATACATTTACCGGATATTTACATAATGTTTTGATGGACGCATGCGCTCTTGGTAAGTAAACAAGGGTGGTTTGATGGACGCATGCACTCTTGGTAAGGAAACAAGGGGGGGACTAAAAGCCAGGAGTAAATCCTGAGAGCCATAATGCCACGTGGGTAGAGTGCATATTTACCAATATTGTGGTATTTTTTTTTCTAAAATAGCAACGAATGAGGATGATTTCTGGTATGTTATTCTTTTTCTGCCATTTTTATGATCTATTTATATTATTTAATCTCAAATCTATTTATATTATTTAATCTCAAACTATATGAATAAGACGGTTCGATCGGCTGCGATCGAAACTGAAAGTAGGTCATCGGAGGGTAAAAATGTTATTCACTCGCTTTAAAGGGCTTTGACTAGTTATACCAATATGACGAGAAAAATTTTACTCTATGATCAAAATAAATATGTATACTATCGATAAAAAAAAACAAAAAAACATTTGATAAAAATTCGTCTTTGTACACAGAAGCACAATTAACAAAAACACCATGTACACCTGAAATCAGCACCTCAAGTATTGGCGTAGGAAATATTGACCTAATTAATGGATCAAATCACTTAGTATCCGTATCAATATCTTCTGGAGAGTCATTGTAATTAAAAGCCTTGTAATGCGCACAGATTATTATCGTTTTCAGCAGTCAAATTTAGCATGTGCATGTCCAAGTCAGCGGAAATATAATGTAGAAGAAAAACAAAACCGAGGATATCCGAATGCCTAATTATGCAAGAGGAAACGCTGCAAAGAAAGTTGTAAGTGCTCAGCCTTTTTATGTCATTTGTTGCGTGCGCGCCCTGAATTCATGTGATCTTCAACTAATAACTATGATTCTGTTGGTTGTTTTCCGAGAATGGGATTATTATTAAAACTTTATAGCGGAATTCTCCAGGAAATAGTGAGGTAATATACGGAAAATAGCAATTTATGCCGAACACTTGAAAAGAAAAACAGACAGCTTACCGGAACATTACTGACTCGCTTTTTTTTTTCATTTTTCTTTGCTCTATTTTGAAAACCAAGTATTCGAGATTCATGACTAATCTATCATACCCCCTCCCACCACCCCAAAAATTTCTCCTCAGATTTACGTTATTTGCAAAATGACCCCTGGCAACCTCTCCAATATGGAATTCCGTATCAATACGGAAAACTTTCACCCATGGGTGCATTATAATAGAAAGATCTGAAATAATAGGTATCTCTTAAGGATAATCTGCCGGCTGACCAAACATGGTGGCAGAATTCGCCACCCGTCCATGTCATCATAAAATAGCAACAAAAAATCACAGATGAAATGCATGTCTCACAAACTGAATTGATAACTTAAATGTCAGGGTATATCAAGTGGTTATTAATAGATAAAAATGCATTTTACAAGTATGAAAAAAACTTACGTTCTAACTTGCGTAAATTTGAGATAAGACATTTCCTTTTCTTCTTCCCGGTCAAGGTCAGGAGTCTTCTCAGACTGTAAAATTGACCTTTTGGAGGGATGAGACAACCATCAGCTTCCATAGTTTAAGAATTCTGGTAATTACAATTTAAAACTATATACATGGCCTGGTAGCTCAATGGTGCATGAAGGAGGCTGCCGTGTGATCATCCAGGGGGACCTTGAATGCTTCAAGGTTGACACTGTCAGTGAGGATTGTCAGCAGGGAATTCCACTTTTCCATGAATATATAAAGTACTAATGTCATTTTGTTTTACAATGTTCCATCTAGGACAACCAAAAATAAAATATCCAAATTCATTCAAATAAAGACACACTTTGGCTACCAAGAAGGCTACTCAGCACTAAACAATGTACATTGACCGCACATATATATAATGTACTTAGCTGTCTTCCGTGCATGTGCAGATAGAATACAAACTGGTATCTAGTCCAAAATATACATGAAAGGACAAGATTTTAGTTTTGTGTATCAGTTTGGGTACCTGCAGACATAGGCATATTGTGTTTTTATTTGAAAGCTCTTGGATATATTAATTCTCGGCTGCTCTAGACTGAACATTGTAAACAAACTGACATTAGTATTTTATGAATTTACAAAAAAGAAAAGGGAACTTTTTGGTCCCAAATTTGCACAAGTTAGAAGGTTAGTTTTTTCATACTTATAATAAAATGCATTTTTATCTCTTGATAACCACTTGATATGCCTTGACAAATATTTAAGTTATCAGCTGAATTTGTGAGACACGCATTTCATTTGTGATTTTCGCTGATATTTTATGATGACGTGTACAAGCGGCAAATTTCGCGGCTATGTTTGGGCAGCCAGCAGATTATCCCTAAAGTGGAATTCTAAAGGTCAGTAATGTAATTAAAAAAAACTGTACGATATTTTTTGCTATTGACCACAACTTACTCAGACCTCTTGCATATGGGTTTATAAAACTTGGTAGTACGACTCTGTATTAATAAATAGAGATATCAGTGTAATAACAGTCGACTTTGCCTCAACAAAGAAAAGAAACTGTCACGAAAACTGGTGACCAAGACTATTCAACATCAAATTATGACAATTTAAAGAAAGAAAGAATAGCTAACAGTATTTTCACTATTAGTATGAATCTGATCTGAGAAAGACAAAAGAATTTTATGTCCAAAATTAAAAGGGATAACAATCTATCATAACATCAACATAAAATCATGCTTCTTTCCTGTTTTTATTTATTTACCTCAAAAATGGCGGGTAAAGATGTCACGTATGTCAACCAATCAAAATATACCTTTCAGTTTCCTGTTTTATTGACCAATCAAACCAATCGTCTAATTTCGTTTAGGGGTACTTTCGTTTTAGTGTTGGCAGTGTCAACAAAATAATATGGGAAGGACGTACATATGCTTTTCTTTCTGTCTTGACTGAGGACTAAGAAAAACAAGAATGAGTGCGACAGCCAAAAAGAAACGAGGAATCTCCCCAGACTCTACAAAACCTGATTTGAAAAGGAAGAAAGCAGAAAATGGGGCTCTGGAATTTCTATCACCTGTCACTGCTTTCATATTGCAGGCAGGAATAGAGAAATTGAGAATGCAAATATTCAAAAGTCAGCTAATAAAATTTGGAGGAACTTTGCGAGACAGATTGTGCCCTGAAGTGACACATCTGATTGTTGATGATAAAATGGAAGCTGACAGGATGTGTAGGTTGCTAAAGCTAGATAAACCTCCAGAAAATTTAAATATTGTGAAATCCAGCTGGCTCAGTGCTTGTTTCAAGGAAAAGAAATTAATGGAAATCAATCTATATTTGTTGGATTTATCAGTGTTTGATGTCAAGCCTGAGGTAAAGAAACAGGATGAAGCAAATAATGAGGTTCAAGATGGGAAGACGAAGGAACCAACCTCAGAACTCCCAAAAGTAGGCATGATGTTTGGACACAAAAAGAATATACCAAAGCAGCAAGATGATGAAGATGATAGTGACTATGTACAGAGTGATGCAGAGAGTGAAAAGGCTAACTCAGAACCTGAAGCATCAAGTTCAGCTTCAAACACACCATCTACTTCACCCAAAAAGGCATTGCCTGTAAGTTAATCTGATGACGTGAAAATGATTCTCAAATACTTGAATGAATCTGAAAGGCTTTTTGCACAAAATTAATTGGAGTATGATAGAAAAATAATTGGAATATAAGTGTTATAACTGGTTTGTTAGTGACTAACAGTCAATGGCTGAGGTGTTGTTGTTTTTCTTTTCTTTAACTCACTTGTCATGTTTGATTAGTCAGTATGGCATATATATAGTTGTCACACTGTGGCAAATAAAGACACCAATTTCTTGCATTATCAGAAAATTGCATTATTATTTCCTTCTGATCTCTTTCCATCAGATTGTTTTTCCCCCCATCTGATTGCTTTGCTCTTATATTTCAGAAAGGTAACTGGGTTTGTGCTCAGTCTTCAAAGAACCAGATGCAAAATTTTAATCAACACATCACAGACAAACTTGAGGTAATGATTTTATTTTTATTTTCCTACAGATACTTTTTTGTTACTGTTTAATAATGATCATATAATCATACAATAAAGTTAATGTCCTAAAATTTCATACATCAAAGTTGCTAACAAAATGGCATATGTTAACAGTGCAGACCTAAATTCAGACTGCCTCCTGGAGCAGTCTGGTCAGGGTCCACTCTGTTTGTAATTCCTCTAAGAATTTAAAGATATACCTGCATAAAAATGAAAAAAAGTAGGCAAAAAAAGGTATGGACTAAATTATTTGAACTTTTGAGGCTTTTACTTTAAGTGTGCTAAACTACTTGAAATGAGTGGCAAAGAATCTGTCAGTATGTTAAAAATGTTTCTGCTTTATGTAGAAGTTCAAACATTTTCAAATATAGAACTTTTATTTTTGTCTTGTAAGCTAAAGGCTCCATATTCCTAAGAAACAGATATTTTATTATCCAAGAAAGGTTTAATAAATTGAAATATGGTATTAATACAATCATAAAATGTGGCACCTGACAGCCTGTAAAATTCCAGTTAGTCTTTCATTCTTGAACTGGATCAAAAATGAAATCATTTTTTATCATATCTCTGAATTAATGTTAACCCTTCCTTGGATAAAAAGGTCTATATTTGAGGAATATGGAGCCTTTAACATATATTGGTTATTGCATAGTTTTAAATTTCGAGCCTTCAGACGAGAAATTAAAAAACTATGCAATAACCAATTTGTCACTATATAGTCATTATGACCACATCTCACAGGGCCATAATGAGACTGACCACAGTGGATACAGATCATGTATTTAATCAAGGATATCACATTTCATTTAATGGCTTATTATGACAAGTCTTATAATAGATACTGACATATCATAGTTACCCTGCAGTATTCAGACAGGCCTGAGAAAACATTGTAGACCCAGATCACCACATCAGATTCTGTAGCATGTGGCATCTGATCAGGGTACACTATCATTCAACAGTCACTTCAATAGATACTGTATATAGCTCCAGATACAAAGAAATATTCTGTAAATATTTTTCTTATTTCTCCATGAATACATGTTGTTTACACTCATTAGCAGTGCCTCAGCAAGGCCCTTCTAATGAATACCACAACTTGTTTTTGTGGATAAATTAGAAAAATATGAAAAATGTTTGCAAAGGTCTAGATAAGAGTGGGTATCAGGTAAATATTTTTTTTTATTTTTCGACAAAATATATGTTGTTGGTACTCATTAGAAGTACCTCATGAGTACCCACAAATATGTTTTTGTTGAGAAATAAGAAAAATATAGATACTTTTTGGTTGAAAAAAGCACCTTAACAAGAGCTATGGTTAGGCTGGAAACAGTGCGTTATCAGGAGCAATGGATACATCCCCAAGTAGCCTGATTGACTTTGTAGTTAAAATTATCTATAAGAACTGTCAGAGGCTTATAATACTAATAACAGGGCTATCAGCTCCCCAGTATACCTATGCAACATGTAGTGTGTGGGATCCTGTCATCTGATTGGCTGCTGACTAAGAGTTTATCAGGAATACAATCTGGTCCTCTTAGAGAAACTGGTATGATAATAGCTTTCACCTCTGCAGGACTTCATGTAATGTTTACAGAAATAATGATTACACATGCCAGTTGCACAGTCAAAGAAAAAAAATCAACAGAAATCAATTGAAATACTTTTCTGATTTGTTCCAGAAAACAGGGGTTGACATTTGATGCAAACTGTTTCCTAAGGAGACAGTTTGCATGAAATGTCAAACCCTGTTTTCTGAAAAAAAAAAATCATCAAATTGTTGTCTGTTGAGTGTTGTAAAGGTCAAACTTGAAACCATTTCTTAATCTGGTATTAATTTGGAGCAAGGGCTATACAAACCAATTAATGCCAATCACTGCTGAAGCCAGCCAGTCAGTGATATGGCACTTTCCTCCTGTAAGTCGTTTCGAGGGTCATAGCCCCGTTAGTAGAATTATAAGCCTCTGGAACTGTACAGTTAGGAGTTGAAGATGGTGCTGTATAATAGCAGTGCTAAATATGTACAATATGTACATTTTGTAAATATATTACTACAGGAAATGGTGAGAACCTATGAGAGTACAAATGATAAATGGAGAGCATTTGGTTACCAGAAAGCTATTCAAGTTCTCAGGAAACAACCCAAACCCATTTCCACATTTGAGGTAGGCAAATCATTTATTTTCAGTTTATTATGACTTGTATACTGAATTACATATCAGATTGAAATTGTGATGAGATAGCGTACATTGATTCATAATTAGGGTGTATCTGTTCTAATGTAATCCAAAAAGGGGATCCTTTGGAAAGACAGAACAAAACAAAAGATAGAAATAGTGGACTTGGTTTGCTTGGATTTGTTCATGAGGCATGATGGAAAACTGTGACATCCCTCATACTCTCTAGCAGCACCTGTACATTGGAACATGGACCAGAAGACTGAAATTTGTAGCTATATTAAATGCCACATTAGGCTTAATATAGATTCAAAGCAGATATTTAATGAATTGTGTGGTATATATGGACCTCAGACCATTTCAGTGCACACAGTTTTTAGGTGGGTTAAAGCTTTTAAAGCTAGGAAATTTTCTGTTGAAGATGATAGCCATCCTGGAAGGCCTAAAACTTCTGTTACCAAGGCTAACATCGCTGCTGTAAAGATTGTGGTCGAACAGGATGCACGATTGTCTGTCAAAGATATAGCTAGTTGTACTGGCATATCAGAAGGTAGTGTGCAAACAATTCTGAAAAAGCGTTTGGACCTGAGAAAGGTTTGTGCTAGGTGGGTACCTCATTTGCTCACTGAGGAGCAAAAGACACAACACCTTAAATGTGCCCGGGAACTTTTGAAAACATACAAAGGCTGTAATAGTCGGGTTATTTCTAACTTGCTAACAGGTGATGAAACATGGGTGCACATGTTTGAGCCACAAAGAAGGGCTGATAATATGCAGTGGAACGAAAAGATCAAAAACGCCCATGTATTGCCAAGAGAACCATAAGTTCGAAAAAGATGTATGCAATTTTCTTTAATTCAAGTGGGCCAGTGGTTCAAGTGCCTAGTCCATCTGGTCATACAGTCACTGGCTGATTCTACAAGAATTCTGTACTAAAGAAAGTGAAAGAGTTTTACAATAAGAAACGACCAAGCAAAGGATGGTCAGGAGTCCACCCTTTACATGACAATGCCTCCTCTCATAAGTAAGAGGTTGTTGTCTTTTTTGGCTTCTGAAAAGGTGAAAGTTTTAAACCATCCAACTTATTCACCTGACCCTGTGACTTCTTTTTATTTCCAAGGCTTAAGAAAATGCTTTCTGGAAATAACTATACGTCTAGAAGTTCTCTTGGCAGCGCTATTTATAAGTGTCTCCACTTGTTCGCGACTGGGTGAAAAGGTTACAAAAATGTGTTTTCAGTAAAGGGGGAATACTTTGACGGTTTGTAATAAAAATATGTTTGATAAAACGTAGCACTGAAGTAATTCGAACCCAGTGACAAAATGTTTTGCAGGACCCTCGTTTAAGAAGTCATATTATTCAAACTTCTTGTTAAATTTTTTTTATAATTGGCATGATAATAGATACTGATCCATGGCTTTACCCTTTAATCTTACATGTGGTTCTAGATAAGATGCTTTTACTGCTTAAAGTATTGATATTTTTCTCATATCTCTAAGAAAGAAGAAGAGAAACAAAAGGAGAAGTGCATGGTTCTGTTGAGTACCTAAATATTTACATGGATTTCCTTTTATTTGGGGCTATTTAATATATGCGCACGCTTATGTCAGCCTTGTAATGTAATTCATAGAAAAATTCTATTCTTTCAGGAAGCAAAAGCATTGCCGGGTGTTGGTAAGAGACTTGCTGAGAAGATCTGGGAGATAGCTGAGAGTGGTGAACTCAGAAAACTCAATGAATTCAAGTCGAGTGATGAAATACGGGTCATTGAGATGTTTAAAGATCTATGGGGTGCAGGAGCAACCACAGCCAGAGCTTGGTACCAACAGGTAAGGCCAAACAAAAAAATGTATGTGTTTATAGTAACTATCTCAATTATTTGGGTTTAAAAAAAAAAACTAAAAAAAAACATTAAAACTTTGGCCTTTTTTTGATAATATACTGCCATATTTACCTTAAATATTTGGACTGACATTATGAAAACACGCCTATTCAAATATATAGAAAATTTCATCTCCAAAATCTGTAAATTTTCAGACAAAAAATTCTGATATTTTTCTTATTTCTGCTCAAAACATAGATTGTGGGTACTCGTTAGAGCCGCCTCAGCGAGGCGGTTCTAATGAGTACCCACAATCTATGTTTTTGAGCAGAAATAAGAAAAATAATGTATACCCCTGTAAACCCCAGTTTTACTATACAAAAGTGGGGGTTAAGGGGGTCAAAATTATATAGGTATGTTTTCGTGATGATAAGTCTGTACAAACAATATAGACCTAGTCAAACTGCTTCTAAAGGAGGAGTTTGACCAGAGTCTTAATTGCTTGCCATTCAGACATCACATTTTGGATACATTACCTGGTATTACATTGGACTTGTTAAAATTTTAGGAAATGTAAGATGCAGAGTTAATGTGTCTGAATATTAAGTGAAATGGCAGTATATTTTTGTACATCCTCGGTAACCCAGGTGTGACCCGTTACGTTACACTTCATTCATCACCCCTGGGACAACTCGCTTACGTTTCTTCGTCCTCATGAATTATTAATGAGGGCATCTGATTGGTGATCTCCGTATTTCCATGAGAAATTTTAATCTATTTTTATCTGGCGTACTCCGCAAATAATGTCATCGTTCTATGTTTGTTTTGCGAATATCCAATCATATTGTTCGTTGCAATCCAGGCATGGTATTAATTGCCGACGAAAACGTTTATCGGGTTTTCTTGAGTTATTTTTAGTAACGGAAGAAGAACAAATGAATCTTCCGTAGAAGAGAGTAACGCTATGTTAGCGACATTTTGATTAGCTATTGAGGTATTCCCCGGTGTTGTGAATATTCATAGAAAACGATGTTTTGTCAGTCAGTTGTCCCAGGGGTGATGAATGAAGTGTAACGTAATGGAGCACACCTGGGTTACCGAGGATGATTTTTGTATAATAAAGTGAGAAGGAAAAAATCTACCTACCATGCTTATTTTCTTTTCTGACATGTAATCTTAAACCTGCATATTTTTTTATGTATTTAAGACCATTAGTTGAAACTTACAATATGTGATTGAAGTAGCTAAATCTTTTTGTTTTGGTCAAATTTTATCTTCCAGGGTTATTTGCTCTTCACCCTTGCAATTTTTTTGTTTTCGGTGCAAATCACAGGCAGTTATGCATGAATGGGAATACTGTACATTTATAAAATTATGAGCTCTTTAAAGGACTTCTCCTCAGAAACTGCTTGGACAATTTTCACCAAATTTCATGGGAAGCATTCTGTTGTAGGGATTTTAAGTTTATAATTCAGGGCAATGACTAAATGTCTCATTTGTTTGAGTTATTAAATCGTTCCCTCAACTTATATCTCAAGGGAATCATGCAGGATTCTCACTAGGATTTTGAAAATTGGAGTAAAATGCTGTCGTCCAGAAAAAGTTGGAGTTTTACCATACTTTTCTGTTGAGACTTTCCAAAAAGTTGGAGTTAGAAATGAAAAGTTGGAGTAACTTACTCCAAATCTGGAGTTAATGAGAACAATGGAATGGGATAAAAAAAAATTGCATGTTCCTTTCAGGGTGCCATACATCTACACTAACATTTCTGAAAAATAATATAAGGCTCAGACACTCAGACATTATTATTTATAAATATCACTAGAACTATAACTCACAAGCCCAATTTAAATGTTTCCTTGTTTTGTGCTAAGACATAACAATAAGTCATTAACAGTTTTTTATGCCCCCTCCTGCTGAAGGCAGCAGAGGGGCATATAGCATTTCACCGTGATGATACATCTGTATTGCATATGTCACATTTATAAATGATGTTTAACAAATATTTAAGTTTACATTGACATTTACGTCCACATTTCTCTTGGAGGTCATAACTTGGGTATCTTTTATGCTAGGAAGTTGAAATTTGGTATGCTACATACCCAGACCTAAACCTTCAACTCTGTGCTAGACTTGTCATTGAGTCATGCCCTGGGTTGGAACTAGGGATCAAAATGTATATGAATGTTTAAGTTTACATTCAAGTTTACATTAACATTTATGTCTGCGTTTCTCTTGGCGGTCATAACTTGGGTACCTTTTACGCTAGGAAGTTGAAAATTGGTATGCTACTTACCCAGATGTAAACCTTCAACTCTGTGCTACAGTTGCCCCTTAGACCATGTCCCAGTGTAATGGTCAGTTCCACCCCACCCCTATCCAGTTCTTCCCCCAGGGAAGAAACCAACTGGTGCATTTCTTCCCCACCACTGAGCCTTTTTCAGCAGCAAGCCCAACCGATTATATATGTGTCAAATATGGTGGTAAATCAAATAAAATATCCTTCTGAAGTAGCAAGAGGTGTTATAAGTACATCATTGTTCATTCCTCACCCCCTCCCCCAACCCCGGCACCCCATATCATGGATTTGTTTCTTTTCTTTCTGTATTTCATTCTCCTAGCTATATACAGGTATGTCGAACTTTACTAGCAGAGAAAGGTAAGGAGGAGGAGGTAGTTAAACTTTGGTTGTGAAATCAAAATCCCCCCACCACACACACACCCACACACCCAACCTCCCTGGAATTTTCTCAGCATAAGGCTGAACTAGTTAGGTATGTACTATAAATGTTGGTAAAACATAAAATATATGAGTTAAATTGACTTGGAGTTTATCATTATGTCAAAGAACTGAGATCAGGTGGGAAACTTACCAGGGTGGGTGAAGAAAATGCCTAGTTGGTTTTCTCACCCCTGCCCCCCCCCCCCCCCCCCCCCCCCCCGCCCCGCCTGGAAGGCTGGTAAAGGCACTAGGGCATCATACGATGCATCCAAACGAAATGCCAGACATGCAGTGCACCATGCTCATCAAGAAGCTGACAAGAAGGTCTACGAGAATATTGACCCCAAGTCTTCAGAAGTCTACCGCCTTTGCTAACCAGTTTAGAAGAGAGAATACTGATGTTGTTGGTGACAAACCTGTGAAGAATGAGTGAAGGCTCAAAGCAGAAGGCCTGGCTAGAGCACTACCAAAATCTTCTCAACGCTGAGTTTGACTGGGACCCAGACCACCTGTCTTATCAACCAACAGTGGAAGGCTGGCCCATCCCAATCACCATTGATATGGTTAAGAAGGCTGTCTCACAGATGAAGGCTGGCAAAGCACTGGGCCCATCAGGCATAGTGGTGGAGATGATACGAGCAGCTGGTGACATGGGTGCCTCCATGATCCGTGATCTTGCTGCTGCAATCATTTGTGATGGCAAGGTACCCTCTGACTGGGAGCAGAGTTTCATTGTCTGCCTCTACAAAGGAAAGGGGGACACATTGGAAAGGGGCAACTACCACGGTCTCAAGCTGACAGAGCAGGTTATGAAAATCCTGGAGAGGACTGTGGACGGCCTCATCAATTGGTGTCAATCGATGATTCCCAGTTTGGCTTCATTCCAGGCAGAGGCACTACAGACACAATCTTTGTTGTCAGGCAGCTGCAAGAGAAGTATCTAGCTGCAAACAAGAGACTCTGCATGGCTTTTGTAGACCTGGAGAAGGCATTTGATCCAGTACCTCGGAAGGTCATCTGGTGGGTGCTGAGAAAACTTGGTGTGGAGGAGTGGATTGTGCGACTGGTGCAGTGGATGTATGCAAATGCAAATGTCCGTGTTGGTGAGGGGTACAGTGAAGAGTTTGAAGTGAAGGTTGGTGTTCACCAAGGATCAGTACTCAGCCCACTGCTCTTCATTATTGTGCTTGAAGCCTTATCACGAGAGTTCTGTCTGGGGTCCCCTGGGAAGACCTCTATGCTGATGACCTTGTTATTGTCGCTGAATCGCTTGAGGAATGTGTCAGGAGGCTCTTGACATGGAAAGAAGCAATGGAGAAGAAAGGACTGAGAGTAAATGCAGGAAAGACAAAGATCATGATCTGCTGTACGGGACTGGACCTCCTGCAGAGTTCAGGCGAGTTTCCATGTGCCGTCTGTCACACTGGAGTGGGCAGCAACAGCATCTTCTGCAATGGCTGCAAGCACTGGGTGCACAAGAAATGCAGTGGGCTCAAGCGCTTGAAAAAAGATCCTGACTACAGATGTACATGGTGCCAGGGAACTGCACGCCCCTTGGATGGCAGACCACAGAAGGAAGTCCAGGTCGCACCTGACAAGCTTGAGGTGGTAGCTGCCTTTTGCTACCTAGGAGACATGCTCTCAGCAGCAGGTGGCTGTGAACTTTCAACCACAACACGTGTGAAAACTGCCTGGAAGAAGTTGAAGGATCTGCTACCAGTTCTCTCTTCACACCACCTCTCTTTCAAAACATGTGGCCATGTGTACAGCTCTTGTGTGCGGAGCGCAATGCTCCATGCCAGCGAGACTTGGCCATTGACAAAGCCAAACCTCCAGCGTCTGCAGCAAAATGACAGAGCAATGATCAGACAGATCTGCAATGTCAGACCACGACATTGTAACCACCAGGTCCAGTGAGCTACTTGTGTGGCTTGGCATTGAGGATCTGGACCTCATTCTGAAGGAGAGAAGACTCCGATAGTATGGACATGTGGAAGGCTCCAATGGTGCAGTCAAGACAGCCTTTGACATACAGGTTGATGGAAAGCGTGGGCCTAGGAGGCCCAAGATGACATGGAAACAGCTGACAGAGAGGGATTGCAGAGAGTGGAAATTCTCGGCCATCAACCCTCACGATAGACATAGCTGGAGATCTGGTGTGAGATCTGCCATGCGTGCAGCAAGCCAGCTATCTGGAAGGGGGCCCACTGGTGTGGATGTTGCCCCTGTACCTGCACGTTAATCAAAAATCCGATTATGATTATATGATATGACTTGGGGACATTTTTCAGCATAAAGCTGAACTAGTTAAGCAGTTAAGCATGGTGGTAAATCACAAAACACGTAAATTTCAGTTACTAGAAGAAAATACAGGCCAAGTTTGATATTGGTAATCATCCGCCAAATTATGGCTCTTTTTCGACTTAGTTGTTGTTGTTCGTTTCCGCTCAATAACTTTTGAAGGGATGCATTGGTTTCGTTCCAACTTTGCAGAACTTAATATCACCGTAAAATACAGGTCAGGTTGGTTTAAACTGTATTTATTTGACTTTATAGTAGACGTATACAATACATGCATTAGACATATATGTCAAAGGATTTGACGGTAAGCACAAGTGCTTATTTGAGTCATCTCCTGGGAATAAACAGCATATGTTACATCATCTATGATTGGAAAGCAGTGTAACACATTTAATGAATGTGAAAAAGAACAAAAAGAAAGAAAGAAAGAAAGAAGAAAGAAAGAAGGAAAGAACAAAAGAAATTTCATGTGTATTTACATGAAGTAACAATCGAACTGATTAGTAAATTCAGCGGATACACAGGTAGATTTAGTGTTTGTAATGAAACACTAAACATATTGTTCAGTTCAAATGCTACAGCTGTAAAAATTTCTAGCGACAACATGAACATATTTTGGCTGATTCCCAGTTCCCCAAACATAGTCATTTAAAGGGACTACAAAAATCTTCCGGATTTCACTATATACTCTTGCACTTTAAGAAATAACTGTTCGTTTTCCTGAAAGGTTAGATTTTGGCTGCCGTAGAGAAAATCTTTAACCGTATAATTTAAAAGAGAATCCGAGAAATATCTTCTTCGAAAATGAGCGAACCTAGGACATGCAAAGAAAAAGTGATATGCACTTTCAAATCCTCCGCATGCACACGTGGGACTTGGAACAATATTTTTACGATAAAGGTCGGCATTTAAGGAGCTACATCCAAGTCTCAGACGTGCTTGGAGAATTTGGCCTATACGTGTACCAGTGTTATAATACGAAGGAGGTTTTTTTAGGTCCTTGTTTAAACGTGATTTGAATGCAGCCACTGATGGCGCATCCTTGACCTTGGCGGGGAGATTGTTCCATGCACGGATCGTTGCCGGGAAAAAGGAATTTAGAAACAAATTGGTATTAGCGCGATAGTTCTGGAAATGATTTGAATTTCTTAGATTGTAAGAGGTCGTGTCTTGCACTAGTGGTGGAAGGAGATCGTTAAGATATACAGGAGTTAGCCCATGAAGGTCAAATTAATCATCTGCCAAAATTTTGGCTGAATTATGGCCCTTTTTGACTTGAAGAGATGCATTGACTTCATTCGAAGTAGTGAGAGGTTGCCTTTAGGGAGAGGACCGATTATAAGGTGTCTGTGTATCCGTCATCCGTCCATTTGTCTGTCACGCTATTTCCTCCTAAACCACTGGGCAGAATTCAACCAAACTTGCTACATCACTTCCCCTCATGGTAAGGGATTTCGAGAGCAACATTATTTTTTCATGTGTCTGTCCGTCTGTGCATCAGTCCATCTGTCCGTCATGCTATCTCCTCCTAAACCACTGGGCGGAATTCAACCAAACTTGCTACATCACTTCCCTTTATGGTAAGGGTGTACAAGAGCAACATGTCTGTCCTTCCATGCATCTGTCGTCCATCACACTGTTGCCTCCTTAACCACTGGGCAGAATTTAACCAAACTTGCTACATGAGCTCCCCTTATGGTAAGGGTGTGTGAGAGCAAGTCTGTCTGTCCTTCAGTCAGTCATGCTATTAGCAACATTAGCAACGAGCATGGGGATTTGGGATGGCATGCCACTGACTGCACATTCTAGCTCTACATGTGTAGCCTGTTCACCCTTATACTGAAATAAGTCCAAGAGGATTGGGTTTGGGGGTTGGAAGAGGGGGGAAAGAAACCAGTTAGTCAATTTCTTCCTCCATCCTAGTCAGTTTCTTCCCCAAGAAGTCAGGGTTCTTTGCAGTAATGATAAACCTTCTAGCTTATTAACATTAACATTTTATGATTTACCACCATGGGGTGTGTGTGTGTGTGTGTGTGGGGCAGGGGGGGGGGGGGGGGAAGAAACCAACAAGTCAGTTTCTTCCCCCACCCAGTCAAGGTGCTTTGCCTTGATGATAGATTGTTCTAGCTAATTTAAACTATTTTTATTTACCACAGTTTATTGCACATATATAACTAGTTCACCCTTATGCTGAAAAAAGTCCAAGAGGGCCAGGGTGGGGTGGGTGGGGAGGGGGGAAGAAACCAACCAACTAGTCAGTTTCTTCCCCCACCCTAGTTAATTTCTTCCCCAACCAGTCAGGGTTCTTTTCCGTAATGATAAAACTTTCCAGCTCTTTAATTACAACTTATTTTGATTTACCATCAAATATTTCAGCTACGTAATTAGTTCAGCCTTATATTGAAAAAAAGTACCAGAGAGGAGTGTGGGGGTGGGGAGCGAGAAACCAACTAGTCAGTTTCAACCCCAACCCGTCAAGGTGTTTTGCAATAATGATATATTGTTCTAGCTAATTTGAATTATCATATGTAATGATTTACCACCATTTATCACACATATATAACTAATTCACCCTTATGCTGAAAAAAGTCCAAGAAGAAGGGGCAGGAGGAAAGAAACCAGTGAGTCAGTTTCTTCCCCCACCCTAGTCAAGTTTTTTCCCCAACCAGTCAGGATTCTTTGCTGTAATGATAAAACCTTCCAGCTTATTAACTTTAACTTATTTTATGATTTACCACCATTTATATCACATATGGTTCAGCCTTATATTGAAAAAATCTCAGGGGTTGGTGGGGTGCAGGGAGGAGGGTGCAGAGGAGTGAGGAAACAAGCTAATCAGTAATCAGTGTCTTCCCCTATCCAGTCAATGTGCTTTGCCATACCGGTAATAATAATTTGTTCTAGCTAATTTAAATTATCATATTTAATGATTAACCACCATTCCACCATTTATTGCACAAATATAACTAGTTCACCCTTATGCTTATAAAGTCCCAAAGGGAAGAAACTGGGGATGGGAGGGGGTGCGGGGGGGGGTGCGAGAAACAGACTGGTCCATTTCTTCCCCCAGGGGAAGAAACTGACAAGCAGAAGAACTAGCCGGTTACACCGGGATGGGTGGGATGGGGCTCAAGGTCAAAATGTATAACAGGCAAACTTGGGTACCTTTTATGCGAGGAAGTTAAAACTTGGTATGCTACTTACACCCGGACCTAAACCTTTAACTCTGTGTTATCCCTAGGTCATGCCCTGGGGTGGGGCTAGGGGTCAATGTATAACAGGTCAAACTTTGGTACCTTTTATGCTAGGAAGTCCAAATTTGGTATGCTACTTACCCAGACGTTAACCTTCAACTCTGTGCTACAGTTGCCCCTGGATGATACCTAAACCTTCAACTTTGTGCTACAATTGCCCCTGGGTCAAAATGTATAACAGATCAGATTGAGTATTTCGAAAGTAGTTGTTGAAATCTATGCATCCAGATGTTGTTGCCATATGGGCAAACAGCAAAGAGTAGGGGCATTTGCGTACTTTGGTTGCATGTCTAGTTAGTTTGTTGTTTATTTTGGTTTAAAGTTACTGACATTTTATCTGATGTATTTTCTTAATGCATAGAGATGTCATGTCTAGGTCATAGTTCCCAAGAGAAATAATGATAGTGAAATTATTTTGTCTGCAATCATTTGATTATCTCCCCTACTTTTCTGCACACATATGCCATAATTAGGATAAATAATGTATCACCAATTCTTAGATTTTCCTACAGTCTCATAGCTTCAAATGATTGCAATATCTATATGTTTTAGTGGAGGAATAAGGAAAATATTGGTACCTATGAGTCTAATAGATTTGTACATTATGAAATAAGCAAAATGACTAACATGTATGTTAGGGTAATAAAAAATTCATTTGCCATTGATGCCTATGTTCAAAGACCTCAAATAAATTAAAAGCTTTTATTATTAAAATGATCTTTGATGATCATCCTATAGACATAGTCATGCATGGTGACAAATTGTAGCTGTTGATGAGGGCTTTAACAAGCGATGACTCTCCTCTTAACCTCAATCCCATCTCCAAAAGGCTTACTAGGGATCAGCCTCCAAATATAGCCATGTTGGTGTCAAATCGAGTCTGTTGAAGAGAACTTTAGAAAAACATGATTTAAATGGGTCTAATCCACACCTAGTCCTACCCCCACCTCCAAAAGTCATCATTAGGGATCAGTCAGTGTTTGCCTTCAAATCCAAGGATGATGTAAACTTAAAACAATATACATGTATGACTTAACCCTTAAAGCGCCAAGCAAAATTTATAGCAGACGACATTTGATAATTTTTTTTTTTTTTTTTCAGAGAGAACAAATCTTAACATTTCATGTGAACCATCTGCCAAGTAGATGATTCACATGAAATGTCAGGACTAACATGTATTTTCTCTGAAAAATAAAAAAAAATAAAAAATTGTCATCTGCTGCAGTTCTGACTGGCGCTTTAAGGGTTAATTTGTCTCGCTCATACCTAGTCCCACTCCTGCCCCAATTGAAGCACTCCCGACTTCGGATCACGAATACCCCTGGGCTTGAATCCTGGAATTCAACTCATGACTGTATGGTGCTTTATTGCACAGAGTCTTTGATTATCACCCTTCCATCGTCTCAGTATGAAGGGGTCATAAAACACCAAATAATCATCATCCTGCGCCCAGTTAGGGTTAACTATGCCCAGTTAAGGTTAACCTCTATATACAGCCATGTTTGATATCAAATTCAAGGTCCAAATCAGAGCTTGAGCAATAGCTGACTTAATAGGTGGTATCCTCATCTGGCCCCATCTCACCCACTGAAAAAGTCATTAGGGGTCAAACTGTTTGGTATAAAATTAAAGGTCTTGGTGAGAACTTTAAAATAGATTACTTAAATGGGCTCACTTACACCCAATTTTGACCTCACCCATAAAAGGGATCATTTTGAAGGGTTTGATGAGAACTTTAACCCTTAAACCCTTAAAGTGCCAAGCAAAATTTGTAGTAGATGACATTCTTAAATATTTTTTTTTATGAGTTATTAGAAATAACTATTGACATTACATGTGAATTGTCTGCCATACAGATGATTCACATGACATGTCAAGATTTATTTTCTCTGAAAAATAAAAAAAATCAGAATGTTGTCTGCTACAGATTTTACTTCACACGTTAAAAGTTAACATCATGAGCAGTGACAGGCTGATGCAATGATGAAGGCTGAACAAAAACACCAGAGGAGCTCTTAACCCTTGTCCTGCTGAACCCGGATATATCCTGTCTTTGCAGACAGTAAAGAAGCCAACTGATCTGGATCTACACACCGGCACAGTGGCTCAGTGGTAGAGCGTCCGCTTTGTGACCGGGAGGTTGCGGGTTCGATCCCCGGCCGGGTCATACCAAAGACTTTAAAAATGGTACTAGCTGCTCTTTCGCTTGGCGCTCAGCATTAAGAAAGTAGAGCTAGAACTGGTCAGCTCAGTGTCAGTATAATGTGACTGGGTGGAATATCATGTCAAAGTGTCTGGGGCGTGATATTTCAGTGAGGCAGCACTCTAAAAGTGAGCATTGAGCTCCCTGCCACATCCAGACACCATCGCGATATGACTGAAAAAGGTTGAAAGCGACGTTAAGCCCAAATCAAACAAAAATCTGGATCTACACTGTTTGCCATTACATATGTGAATTAATTGCAACTATCTGGATCAAGTAATCTGACTGGCTGAAAATTAGAAGTGGGCGTGGCATCTTAATTGATTCAGCAGGACAAGGGTAAATTAAGGAGGAGTGATAATTTTGGGCCAGTTTTTCATATTCCTCAACAAAAACATGTGTTGTTGGTACTCATTAGAAGCTCCTCGGCAAGGCACTTCCAATGAGTACCACAACATAGTTTTTAAAGAGGTATAAGAATAATTTTCACAGAATTATCACCAAATACTTCTCTCAACACTATAGTCATGAGAAAACTTAACATATTTGGATAAATATTTGGACACTTTTAACTCCTTGCTATAGGTTAAGTTTGTCCTACATACCCTAACTTTTCAGACATAATAAGTCCTTACCATACTTTTCCTAAACTTTGAACGACCATTTGACTACCTGGTGATGTATCTAAAGACCGCTGGTTCAGTGGCAAATAGGCTAGACTCTAATACAATATTCCAGATAAAAGATATATAGCTCCAGATAAGAGGGGATTAGGGGTACATATTTTTCCTTCTTTCTGGATGAAAACATATGTTGTGGGTATTCATTGGAAGCACATCTCTGAGGTGCTTCTAGTGAATACCTACAACTTATGTTTTCATGGAGAAGTAAGAAAAAACATTGATTCTTTTTATACCCCGCCACACAATAGTGGTGGGATATTATGGTTTCACGTTGGTCGTCCGTGTGTCCGTCTGTCCGTTGTATATCCGTCCATCCGTTTTTCGTTTCTGGTTGATAACTTGAGTAAACATCAATGGATTTTCACCAATCTTGGTATGTGCATTGATATTGTGGAGATCTGGTTTCATATTGCTAATGGGCAAATTTCATCAAATTTTTATGGAGTTATCTGCCCGAAACACGCCCATATTTTCGTTTCCGGACGATAACTTGAGTAAATAACCAGGGATTTTAACCAAACTAGCTATATGCATTGACATTAAGGAGATCTGGTTTGGGATTGCTAATGGGCAAATTTCGTCAAATTTTTACGGAGTTATCTGCCCGAGACATGCCCATATTTTCGTTTCTGGACGATAACTTTAGTAAATAACAAGGGATTTTAACCAAACTTGCTATATATATTGACATTAAGGAGATCTGGTATCGAACTGCTAATGGGCAAATTTCGTCGAATTTTTACGGAGTTATCTGCCCAAGACATGCCCATATTTTCGTTTCCAGACGATAACTTGAGTAAATAACAAGGGATTTTAACCAAACTTGCTGTATGCATTGATCTGTTTTGGAATTGGTAATGGGCAAATTTTGTCAAATTTTTATGGAGTTATCTGCCTGAGACATGCCCATATTTTTATTTCTGGTCGATAACTTGAGTAAATAACAAGGCCTTTTAACCAAACTTGCTATATGCATTGATATTATCAAGATCTGTTTTTTTTTTTTTTATCAAAACGCTCCTTCTATGGAGCTATTTCATCAGACTTTGCATTCTGTGATTTCTGATCTGGATCTGTATTGTTGGCTCAGGCCTGTTTTTTCCAATACTTACAGTAAATATGGTATGGAACTAGTGATTTCTTTTTTAATCAACAGGGTTTGAGAACTCTTGATGACCTGAGAGAGAAAGGCAACCTTACAAGTCAACAAAAGATAGGATTGAAGCATTATCATGACTTCCTTGACAGGATGCCACGAGAGGAAGCTGGAGAAATAGAACTAGTGGTAAGGATTACGTGGCTCCAGATAAAGCGCTTGTTTCAGCCAAAAAGTATTGATATTTTTACTTATTTCTCCACAAAAACATATATTGTGCGTACTCAGGTGCTTATAATGAGTTTAAACAACACATGTTTTCCTGGAGAAATACGCAAAAATTCTATGCTTTTTGGTTGAAAAACGTGCCGAATCCAGAGATATGGGAGTAATGCTGTCAATACACTAGCCAGCATAGCAACAGATAGGGTGCTTTTTTCATCCCAAAAATGCTGATATCTTTCTTATTACTCCACGAAAATATATGTTGTGGGTACTCATTAGAAGCGCCTCGGTAACATATGTTGGGTTTTCGAAAACATATGTTGGGTACTCATTAGAAGCACCTCGGCAAGGCGCTTCTAATGAGTACCCACAACATATGTTTTCGTGGAGAAATAAGAAAAATATTATGTGGATACTCCCTCTTATCTGTAGCTATGAAATAAGCCATACTCTGATACAGAGCCATTATTTACACAAACTATGGGTGCTGTAGCTACATTTAAAAATACAATTATTAACTATATTTGTTTCTGTATTATCATACTAATCAATTATTTCCAAGTAATTGTATAACGTCAGTGTTCACTTCTGATGTCATGACATCATTCAAAAAACAAATTGGTATCCTACAATGTTGAAAATGCCATTCAGAAATAGTTTTGCGGTTTTCTGACTACCCCCTGGAAAGTTTGAAAAAATAGAGGTACCGGTAAATTCAAAACATTTTTATCCCCATGCTTTTTTAAAAAAAAGCAATGGGGGATATTGTGAATGCCTCCATCCGTCTGTCTGTCCATCCTTCATGCTATCTCCTCCCAAACCACTGGGCTGAATTTAACCATACTTGCTACATAATTTCCTTTCATGGTAAGGGTGTGCAAGAGTGAGTTTGTCCATCTATCTGTCATTCCAGCCATCTGTCATTCATGCTATTATCAGCATTAACATGGAGCATGAGGATTTGCAATGGCACGCCATCGACTGTCATTCTTGCTTCTTATGTTTATAAGTGGTAAATTTGTTATTGAGAACCACATACTTTTGCACAAGAAGCTGAAATTCTGCATAAATGGTGTATTAGACAAATCATCCTAACTATTCTTAAACCATAACTTTTTATCATATTGGTCCTAAAATTTAAACAAGTCCATTTGATTACTTGTAGATGTATCTTAAAACTATTTGATGAGTAGTAAACAGTGTAGACCCAGATCAGATGCCACAATTTATGGCATCTGATCTGGGTCTACACTGTTTACCATATTGGTCCTAAAATTTGAACGTCCATTTGACTGCCTGTTGATATGTCTAAAAAGTGCTGGATGTATTGCGAACGGTGTAGACCTGATCATATGTTACAATCTTTGGCACCTGATTTGGGTCTACACTTACCATATTGGTCCTAAAATTTCTGTTGAAGTGTCTAAAAACCACTGAGATGTGGCAAACAGTGTAGACCCTGATCAGATGCCACAGAATGTGGCATCTGATTGGGTTCTGTGGCATCTGATTGGGATTTACACTGTCTCTGAGGCCTGTCTGTCTGAATACTTAGTGGAAACATGGTAGCTGAGCTCTATATGAAATAGCACAGCATTTTTTTTATTTCTCCACAAAAAGCATACTGCATTTACCCTAAGTATTTGGACATCTCAGTGCCTTACCATACTTGTTCTAAAAGTTGAACAAGTACAATTTACTACCCGATGTTGTGTCTAAAAATTGCCAGATGAGTGGCAAACAGTGTAGACCCTGATGAGATGCCGTATTCTGATGTGTCTCATCTGGGTCTACACTGTTTGCTCAGGCCTGTCTGTCCGAATAGATACCGTAAATATGGTACCTTGTGGAGATTCATTAGACGCATCTTGATGGGGCCCTTCTAAAAAGTACAGTTACACAAGATATAATTTTGTGGAGAAATAAAAAAACAATTTGTATGGCTTCCCTTTTATCTATAGCTATGAGGAAAAGTATGTTATTACCACAGTTATTTTGCCTATTTTCCCATGAAAATGCATATTGTAGATTCTATACTATTTTCTCACTGAGGCAGTTCTAATACATATCAGAACATACATTTTCATAGGTAAGTATGAAAAAATATCAGTAAACTTTAGAGTGAAACAAACAAATAAACAACAGAAACTCATTTCAAAGTCATTAATCTTTAGCCTTTATAGACATTGCAGATAAAAAAGTTGTACTTGACATATAACTCTAGATAAAGGGGATGATTGATGTATTAAGTACATAGTTTCCTTATTTTTGCAACACAAGTATTGATTCCATTGTTTACTCATGAGATATGTTTTGGTGCAAGATGACAAACATATATTTTGAATACTCCCTTTTTCTGTGCCTATATATTGGTGCCATTTTTGTTTTGATAAAACCATGCTTGATATTACATTTAATGCTTAACATACTGGGCCCAGTTGTTCAAAGCGTCGTTAGCTTAACAAGCTCGTTAAGGGTAATTTTGTTAACTATTTTAATGGATTCAATATACAATATTCTGATATTTTTTGCTGAAAAAATGTGAGTAGCTTTTGCACTGCAAAAGCTACTCACATTTTTTCAGCAAAAAATTTCAGCATATTTGCGTATCACTTGATATTACATTTAATGCTTAACATACTGGGCCCAGTTGTTCAAAGCGTCGTTAGCTTAACAAGCTCATTAAGGGTAATTTTGTTAACTATTTTAATGGATTCAATATACAATACCCTGATATTTTTGCTGAAAAAATGTGAGTAGCTTTTGCACTGCAAAAGCTACTCACATTTTTTCAGCAAAAAATTTCAGCATATTTGCGTATCACTTGATATTACATTTAATGCTTAACATACTGGGCCCAGTTGTTCAAAGCGTCGTTAGCTTAACAAGCTCATTAAGGGTAATTTTGTTAACTATTTTAATGGATTCAATATACAATACTCTGATATTTTTGCTGAAAAAATGTGAGTAGCTTTTGCACTGCAAAAGCTACTCACATTTTTTCAGCAAAAAATTTCAGCATATTTGCGTATCACTTGATATAAATTTTAACAACATTGTTAGCTTTGAACAACTGGGCCCTGGGTAATTATATCAGCAGACAATATTTTGAAATATTTTTCTTATTTTGTTCGGAGAAAATGGGCTTCGATATTTCCTGCAAATAGTCTCCTTAGGAGACAATTTGCATCAAGTTTCAAAGCCCATTTTCTGGGAAAAATAAGAAAAATATAACTTTGTTGTCTGCGGAATATTCCCATAGATTAAATGATCTCTTACTTGTAAAGGTTAACGTATTTCTCACATGATTCAGATGAGCTGCAACATAAGAAAGAAATGTTTATATCATACACGAAACAGTGAAGGCACAGATCAGCCTACACATCCAGGCAGTCTGATCAGGGTCTTTGCTGTTTATTGATAATCCACTGATTCTGTGAGTGGATGATGAAGACTCTGATCAGACTGTACAGAAGTGCAGGCTGATCTGTACCTTTATTGTCCACATATGTAATTAGGAGTCTTTTCTTATCCTTTAGTATATGTAGTGAATTGATCCAGGTTTTCACTATTAACCCTTCTCTTGCTAAACACGACATGCCCTGTCTTAGGAAACAGTGTAGATCCTGATCAGTTGGCTTCTGAAGAAGCCAACTGATCTGGATCTGCACTGTTTGTCACTGTTTGTAAATATGTGAATTTCTATCAAAAACCCAGATCAAGTAATCTGATAGGTTAATTAGAAGTGGGCATGGCATCTTAGTTTATTCAGCATGAGAAGGGTTAACCTGAATATTTAAGGTAGATATGGTAATTTATAAATTTCTGCATTTTCTTGGACTTGATCCTTTAAGTGCTAAACAAAATTGTAATAGATGCCATTCTAATTTTTAGCTCACCTGGGCCAAAGGCTCCAGGGGAGCTTATAGGATAGTAGTCTGTCACTCAGCCTTCAGCCCGTCAGTCTGTCCATTGTCCATCAGCACCTTTGACCAGTTTTATCCTCACAGTCTGCAGGCTGATCTCAGTCATTTTTCATCTGTAGCATGCCTCTGATGGGGGAATGATGGCATAAGCGTTTCATGAAAATCCTATGAAACCTTGGTTGCTATGGCAACCACAAGGCTCCATAGACTTGCAATGGGAAAATGTTTGTCGTCACAATTACTCCTTCAGTTTGATCGGATGTTCCTGAAACTTGCAGATGTGCATTTCATGAAATGCCAATTCTTATTTTTTTTCTGAAAGATAATATGAAAAATAGAATGTTATCTGGTATGGTTTTGCAGCACACAACATTTCGATTTTATGGTATTTTGCATAGAAAATAAGGCTTGACATTTCATATTGATCATCTGTTTAGCAGACAATTTACATGAAATGCCAAGTCTTATTTTAACTGACAAATAATTTACAAAAAAAAATACAATGTTGTCTGCAATAATTTTGCTTAGTGCTTTAATGGTTAAAAAAGCTATAATTAATATAATTTTATTAACTCTTAAGTGCCAAGCAAATTTTGTAAAGACGACTTTCTATTTTTTTTTTATTTTTCATAGAAAATAAGTCTTGACAATACATTATGTGAATCATATGCTTGAAAGTCATTAAAAGTCAATTGACAGCTGATTCACATGAAATGTCCACTAATTTTCTATGAAAAAGAAAAAGGAAAAAAAAAAAAAAAAAAAAAAGGAAAGTGCTTGCTGCAGTTTTATGATTGGATCTCAAGGGTTAACTACATCATAAGTCAGAAACAATTTCTTATGCAATAAAAATTATAGTTAACCCTTGTTACAATGACAGCATTTATTCCCAAAGATATTGCCATTAAAATGAATTTGCTGTTGTACAGATCACTTAATGTGCAGATTGATATGTAAGAAAGGTCTTGTTTTATTCCTATTTTCTTTGCTTGACAGTCAGTTACAAGTCCACTGACAGATGATTCACATGAAATGTCCACTAATTTTATATGAAAACGTAAAAGAAAAAAAAAAGGAAAGTGCTTGCTGCAGTTGTGATTGGATCTCAAGGGTTAACCACATCACAAGTCAGAAACAATTTCTTATGCAATAAAAATTACAGTTAACCCTCGTTACAACGACAGCATTTGTTCCCAAAGATACTGCCATTAAAATGAATTTGTTGTTGTTAATGAGCAGATTGATATGTAAGAAAGGTCTTATTTTGTTCTTATTTCCTGATAGAACATATGTTTTGGATATTTGTTAGAATTGCCTCATTGAGGAATGAGGCAATTCTAACCCAAAACATGTTTCTTTAAAGTATCAAATACATGTACAATACTTTTGCATAATTTGTGACTAATTGTTACCTCTTAAATGAAGGTTTCGATAGTTAATTTGTCATTATAATGAATTTTGTCGTTGTATTGTGTTGATATAAAGAGGGTTGTCTGTTTACTAACAGAACAATTAGTATTTTTGCTTAAATTTGGAGTTTTTAATTGAAGTGATGAGGAAAATTTGCCATATGAAGCACTCCGTCTGCAGTAAATCATCTATTTAGCCCATCAAAGCCCACACAATATATTGAAGAGTCCATTTTCGATTTTAGGTATGCCAGGCTATATGATGTAGATATTCCTAAAGAAAAATGGTTCAACTATTTGCAAACATTGGAGACCCTGATCAGATGCCGCATTCTGTTGCGTCTGATCTGGGTCTGCAATGTTTGCCAGTTACCTGTTTAGGGGTCTCCAGTCTTCAGTTGGTCAGTTTTGTGTCTGCTGTTTAGAGACTAATTAATCCTTATTGAATAATTTGTGGAGTATTCTAGATAATCCTGTTTAACCTTTACCAGTCTCTGGACTAATTCAGCAGATGACAGATTGATGATATTTTTAGCTCACCTGAGCCTTTAGGCTCATAAGTGAGCTTAAGGTATAGGTAGGCACTGTTGTCGGTCTGTCCTCACCTGTCCTTAGTCCACACTCTTTAAACCATTTCTCCTTACAAACCACTGGGCCAATCTAAGCCAAATGTCATATGGAGCTTCAATGGATAGGAGGAACGAAATCTGTTCACTGCATCTGGTCACATGACAAAGATGGTTGCCATGCCTGTATACAGTAAAAACCTGTTACCAAAGGGCTAATGTCCTTGGGGGCTTGGTATGCAGCATTTGGGACATGGGCCCAACAGTATTTGGAAAAAGATGAAATTTGGTTGACTGTGACCTTTTTATGGAAAGGTCAATTTTTTTTACATAGACTCCTATAGGCAAAACTTAAACAAGAAGCATTTCAAAAAAGAAGATAAGTGACGAAGAATAGAGATAATTGTTGGTAATTCAATCTATGGTAAAAACACTTTAAAATCTTCCTTTGTAAACCAAAAGGCTAATGACCTTGGGGCTTAGTAAGCAGCATTGGAGACGTGGGCCCACTAAAGTTTGAAAAATGATAACTTGGGTTGACCTTGATGTTTTTTTATGGAAGTTAATTTTTTTACATAGACTCCTGTAGGCAAAACTTAAAAATATTCTTGTCTGAAAGTAGAAGGCCCAGAGCTTTGATATTTGGTATGTAATTTCATTTAATGGGCCTCTACCAAGATTGTTCAGATTATAACCCTGGGGTCCAAAATGGCCCAACCCAGGGCTCACTTGTTTTACATAATACTCATATAAGTAAACACTTAAAAAAAACTTCTTGTCTTGTAGATTTTTATCAAGATTGTTCAAATTATAACCCTGGGATAAAGAAAATGTGTCCCTCACCCCCCACATCCCCCCCCCCCGCACCCCCCTCCCCCCCCCCCCCTCCCACCCGCACCTCCAAGGTTCATTTGGTTCACATAGAAGGAAAAACTTTAATAATCTTTTTGTCAGAAACTAGAAAGCCCAGGCCTTTGAACTCTGGTATAACTCCATCTGGTAGGCCTTTACCAAATTATAGCCCTGGGGTAAAAAATGGGTCGCTTGTTTTACATAGACACATATAGGAAAGAACTGTAAAAATCTTCTTGTATGAAACTAGATGGCCCAGGCCTTTGATATTTTGGTATGTAGCTTCTTTGTGGACCTTTACCAAGATTGCTCAGATTTTTTAGCCCTTAGGTTATTTTTCTGTAGGCAGATGGTTCATATGAAATGTCAAGCCTTATTTTTTTAGAAAAATGAAGAATATATATATTTTTGAATGTCATCTTACTTATCTACTCCAGTTTGAATGTTTTTTTAAGGGTTTAAATTCCTGGTCTCTTTAACTGCAGCCGAACAAAAATTGTAATTGCTTTAAGCTGTTTCCCAAGAAAAGGTTTGACATTTTATGTGACTCAGATGATTTACATGAAATATCAAGCCTTGTTTTTTTTGGGGGAAAAAGAATTTTTAGAATGTTGTATGCTGTTGTTTAGAATAAAGGTTTAAAGCTTCTTTTCTCCTTGACTAGAACCAGTCAATAATTTAATTACAAACAGCTAAGAGCACCAAAATAAAATTGTTATTGCTTCAACTCGCAGCATGTTGAAGGTAAAGTCTATACTGACAAGATTTGCTTTTCTGCTTTTTATCCTGTAAGTAAGGGTTGGTACTTCATTCAGACTGATTATCATTCAAAACAGGGCTTAAAGTATCATTTGATCAGATAATAGGATCAAAACCGAAAAGTGAAATATAAATCTATGAGTAATTTTGCCAGCTAATATTTTAATATAGCAGGCTTAAAATTAATGCATATGATGGCTTTGATATCTGAATATCATGAAGCTAGACAAGGATAATTACTTGTCTCTGTCTCTAGATATGTTTACTTTTATGATGGTGATGCTTCTTTTTTTCTTTAATGCTTGGTTTGCTGGGTAAAAAGGTCAGCAGGTAACATTTTTAAATATTTTTCTTATTTTCTTATTTTTCCCAGAAAGTAGGCTTTGATATTTCATGCAAATTGTCTCCTTAGGAGACAATTTGCATGGAATGTCAAAGCCTGTTTTCTGGAAAAAGTAAAAAAAAATCAAAATATTTTCTGCTGAAAGTTTTATACAGCATGCTAAGCATTAAGGGAAATTGTTTCCTGCTCCACTTGCAATTGATAAGTATATTTGAGCCAGTGCACAACAAAACCTACAATAAGATTTGTGCAATCAGCGAAGATTCACCCGATACATCCATGCAGTCTGATAAGAGTCTTTGCTGATGGCACATGTCTCCTACAGCCATCAGGCAATCTAAAGAGGAATAAATGAAAACTATTGCCATACTGAAGGGATATACAGGCTGATCTGAGTCTTTGCTGGTCACACACGTCTTATTGTAGGTTCTGCATTGTGCTGGCTCATTTCATATTTTGATCTGAAGTCAATTTAATGACATGAAACTGACTCCCCTACACAATAAAATTATACTGGAAGAGTTAAATGACTGTATGTAAGGCTTTGTGATTAGTATTCTAAGAGAAAAATAGCTAAACAATGTACAAACATTGGAGACCCTGATCAAACATTTTGATCTGGATCTGCACTGTTTGCCAATTACCCTTTTTGGGGGTTTTCAGACTATAATGGGTTATTGATAAACTAGTTCATTGCTCAGTATAAGACTCAAGTGACATTGAAACCTCAACATCAACAATTTTGAAATATTTTTCTTCCCAGAAATTATGGTTTGGCATGTCATGCAAATATTTCCTTAGGAGACAGTTTGTATGTCATCTGAAGAAGTTTGCCAGATAAAAGTTAGATTTGAACAAGTCCGTTTGACTACCTGATGATGTGTCTAGTTAGGTTTGAAAAAGGCCATTTGACTACCTGATGATGTGTCTAGTTAGATTTGAACAGGCCATTCGACTACCTGGTGATGTGTCTAGTTAGATTTGATTACCTGATGAGGTGTCTAGTTAGATTTGAACAAGTCTGTTTGACTGCCTGATGAAGTGTCTATTTAGATTTGATCAAGGCCATTTGACTACCTGATGATGTGTCTAGTTAGATTTGAACAAGGCCATTTGACTACCTGATGATGTGTCTAGTTAGATTTGAACAAGGCCATTTGACTACCTGATGATGTGTCTAGTTAGATTTGATCAGGGCCGTTTGACTACCTGATGAAGTGTCTAGTTAGATTTGATCAAGGCCATTTGACTACCTGATGATGTGTCTAGTTAGATTTGAACAAGGCCATTTGACTACCTGATGATGTGTCTAGTTAGATTTGAACAAGGCCATTTGACTACATGATGATGTGTCTAGTTAGATTTGAACAAGGCCATTTGACTACCTGATGATGTGTCTAAGTAGATTTGAACAAGGCCATTTCACTACCTGATGCTTTGTCTAGTTAGATTTGACTACCTGATGATGTGTCTAGTTAGATTTGAACAAGTCCATTTGACAATTTGATGTAGTGTCTAGTTAGGTTTGAACATGTCTGTTTGACTATCTTATGATGTGTGTAATTGGATTTGACTACCTAACGATGTGTCTAGTTAGATTTGACTACCTAATGATGTGTCTAGTTAGATTTGAACAAGTCTGTTTGACTGCCTGATGAAGTGTCTAGTTAGATTTGATCAAGGCCATTTGACTACCTGATGATGTGTCTAGTTAGATTTGAACAAGGCCATTTGACTACCTGATGATGTGTCTAGTTAGATTTGAACAAGGCCATTTGACTACCTGATGATGTGTCTAGTTAGATTTAATCAAGGCCATTTGACTACCTGATGATGTGTCTAGTTAGATTTGAACAAGGCCATTTGACTACCTGATGATGTGTCTAGTTAGATTTGAACAAGGCCATTTGACTACCTGATGATGTGTCTAGTTAGATTTGAACAAGGCCATTTGACAACCTGATGATGTGTCTAAGTAGATTTGAACAAGGCCATTTCACTACCTGATGCTTTGTCTAGTTAGATTTGACTACCTGATGATGTGTCTAGTTAGATTTGAACAAGTCCATTTGACAATTTGATGTAGTGTCTAGTTAGGTTTGAACATGTCTGTTTGACTATCTTATGATGTGTGTAATTGGATTTGACTCCCTAACGATGTGTCTAGTTAGATTTGACTACCTAATGATGTGTCTCGTTAGATTTGAACAAGTTCATTTGACTACCTGAAGATGTGTCTGGTAACATTTGAACAAGTCCATTAGACTACCTGATGATGTGTCAAGTTAGATTTGAACAAGTCCATTTGCTACCTGATGATATGTCTAGTTAGATTTGAACAAGTCTGTTGGCTACCAGAAGATGTGTCTAGTTGGATTTGACTACCTGAAGTTGTGTCTAGTTAGATTTAAACAAGTCACTTGGCCACCTGATGATATGTTAAGTTAGATTTGACTTCCTGATGATGTGTCAAGTTAGATTTGAACAAGTCCATTTCATGACCTGAAGATGTGTCAAGTTGGATTTGATTACCTGATGATGTGTTAGTTGGATTTGACTACCTGATGTTGTGTCTAGTTGGATTTGACTACCTGATGATGTGTTTAGTAAGATTTGAACAAGTCCGTTTGACTACCTGATGATGTGTCAAATTAGATGGGACTACCTGATGATGTGTCAAGTTAGATTAAAATAAACTAAAATAATTCTGTAATTATATAAAACAGCCCATGCTTTAACATAACAAAATAAGATATTTCAAGGTAGTCAACCAAAGGTCCATTATATAGTTATCCTGACGGCTAGATTATATTTTTGTCTTAGAGTTATTATGATTGTTGTGTTATAGTGTTTTTATGAAAATATATCAAGACTCCATTCCCCGTGGAGCAGTAGCATCTCATATAATCAGGAACATGCATTTATTTTAGATAGTAGATTATTATCAATGGTAAATAAAATACCTAGTTAGGCAGAAATAAAGGGAATCCATGTATTCTCATTTCTTCTGCTCATCAGCTCACTTGAGCACGAAGTGCTCATGGTGAGCTATTGTGGTCAGATCATATCCGTCGTGCGGTAGCGGCATCAACAATTGCTTTAAAAGCCTACTCCTCCACCATTCCTAAGCCAATTGACTTAATACTTGGTAGGAAGCATTGGAGTGACTAGTAGATCAAAAATAGCTAAAATTGTGCCACCATGGCAGCCATCTTGAAAATCTATTTTTTGCTTCTCCTAAACCCAAAAGCAAATTGACCCAAACATTGGAGGAAGCATTGGGGTGACTTAATAGATCAAAAATAGCTAAAATCGTTCCAATCGGAAATCCAAGATGTCAGCCATGGCAGCCATCTTGAAAATCTATTTTTTGCTTCTTCTCCAGAACCGAAAGGCCAATTGACTCCAAACTTGCTAGGAAGCATCGGGGTGACTTGTAGATCAAAAATAGCTAAAATCATGCCGATCGTAAATCCAAGATAGTCGCCATGGCGGCTGTCTTGAAAATCTATTTTTCGCTTCTTCTCCTAACCCCAAATGGCAATTTACTCAAAACTTGGTAGGAAGCATCGGAGTAACTTGTAGATCAAAAATAGCTAAAATAGTTCCGATTGGACATGGAAGATGGCCGCCATCTTGAAAATCTATTTTTCGCTTCTTCTCCTGAGCCGAAAGGCCAATTGATTCCAAGCTTGGTAGGAAGCATCAGGGTGACTTGTAGATCAAAAGTAGCGAAAATCATGCTGATCGGAAATCAAGATTGCCACCATGGTGGCCATCTTGAAAATCTATTTTTCCCTTCTTCTCCTAAACCCAAAAGCCAATTGACTTGAAACTTGGTAGGAAGCATAGTGGTGTCTTGTAGATTAAAAATTGCTAAAATTGTTCCTATTGGAAATTTTTCACTTCTTCTCCTGAACCGAAAGGCTTATTGACTTTAAACTTGATAGGAAGCATTAGGGTGACCTGTAGATCAAAAATAGCTAAAATCGTCCCTATCAGAAATCCAAGATGGCCGCCATGAGAGCCATCTTGAAAATCTATTTTTTGCTTCTTCTTCTGAACTGAAAGGCCATTTGACTTGGAACTTGGTAGGAAGCATTCGGGTGACTTGTAGATCTAAAATAGCTTAAATTGTTTTGATCGGAAAACCAAGATGGCCATCATGGCGGCCATCTGGAAACTCTTTTTTTCGCTTATTTTCCTGAATCAAAGGGCCAGTTGATTTGAAAATTGGTAGGAAGCATCGAGATGACTTGTAGATATAAAAATAGCTAAAATCGTTCTGATTGGAAATCCAAGATGGCGGCCATCTTGAAAATCTATTTTTCCCTTCTTCTTCGGAACTGAAAGGCCAATTGACTTGAAACTTGGTAGGAAGCATCGGGGTGACTTGTAGATCTAAAATAGCTCAAATCGTTGCGATAGGAAATCCCAAATTGCGGCTATGGCGGCCATCTTAAAAATCTGTTTTGAACTTTTTCTCCTGAACCAATAGGGCAATTGACACAAAGTTCATTGGAAGTATCGAGGTGACTTATAGATCAACAGTAGCTAAAATCATTCTGATTGGAAATCCAAGGTGGCTGCCATCTTGTTTATGTTTATTATATTTCCCTGCCACTGTGCTGTTTACATATATAAAATCATGATTCTTCAGAAACCACTTAGCCAATTGCCACCAAATTTCACATTGATCCTACTGTTGAAATGTGATTGAGAGTTTGTTCAAATGATCATGCTCCATTAACTGTTATACCATATATAATATTCTTCTTCAAAATTAAGAATTAAAGGATGATCTTTTCATTAGTTGCGATGACAGGATTGGAAAAATGTTGCATAACATCTGCATATCTGCAGTGGCTATGTCACTCAGGTGAGCGACCCGTGACCCGTGGGCCTCTTGTTTTGATGCATGGTTTAACATGTAAAAACAGTACAATCACTTAAGCTTCAGTTGTTCAAATCACATATTGCTATTGTTATTGTTAGCCTTGATGATTTCACTTTGGGATACAGATTAATACAAGTTTTCTGACTTTCTTCTGAATCCCATTTGTATAAATTATCAATGTTTGTACTAGTTTATATTATTATATTGAATTTATACAAATAAAATATTTTTAAACAAAGTTAGATTTGAACAAGTCCATTTGACTACCTAATGATGTGTCAAGTTAGATGTGACTACCTGATGTTGTGTCTAGTTGGATTTGACTACCTGATGACGTGTCTAGTTAGATTTGAACAAGTCCGTTTGACTACCTGATGATGTGTTCATTAGATTTGACCATCTGTTTGACTACCCGAGGACATGTCAAGTTAGATTTGAACAATTTGACTACCTGATGATGTGTCAAGTTAGATTTGAACAGGTCCATTTGATTTCCTTGTGACGTGTCTAGTTAGATTTGAACAAGTCCATCTGACTACCTGATTTGATTTCCTTATGACGTCTAGTTTGATTTGAACAAGTTCATCTGACTACCTGATGATGTGTCTAGTTAGATTTGAACAAGTACATTTGACTACTTAACGATATGCATGGGTATACAGCTGAATGGCAAGCAGTGCTTACTGTATATATACTGGGCAAATCATCTTGTCGGCCACTTTTGTTTTCTCTGTAAATCCTATCAAATGTGGATGGATTTAAATTAACTTGGTCTGAAATGATTTTCTAGACATTGTAATATAATTAGCTGGCAAAGATTGGCATTTTTGAAATTTTAAAATGCAGTTTTCTAGCAAACTTAAAAAAGCATAGAATGTGCATGGACAATCCTTATTCTATGAATTTCAATTCCAAAAAATAAACAGCAACAGTTAAAACTTCATCACTAACAATAAAAACATTGAAAACTGCAATACCAAAACCAGCAAGAAAATAACAATGAAGTTTCATTTTTTTTTTAATTTTGTAATTTTCCATTCATCTCAATGGAAACTTAGTCAGCCCATAACACTAGAACAATGCGGCCATTCTATTTCCGGTTTGCTCTTTTGAGTATGTCTGTCTTGATGATTTATTCTGTAAAAAATCTTAACACTTAAACTTCCAATCACAACAATTTTCATCTGCTTTGTCATCTGCTTGTGATTTTTAAAAGTCATTTCTGCAAACAGTGTGGACCCAGATCAGACTGCTCCTCTAAGAGCAGTCTGATCTGGGTCCACACTGTTTGCCTGTATGCAAAAATAGATTTGAAAAGTTTGCAAGAATATTCAGCAGATGACATAAACAGACGAATTTTCAGATGCAGGTTTTCTTGACATTTTAAGGGTTAAAAGTTTATAGGCTACTTTTTTGTTTAATAGAAAATGTCAAATACCTTTTGTGGAGATTTAAGCCAAATGGTGGCTGGTTAGAACTTTTGACTAGTATACTTTAGTACAGCCCCAAAAAATACCTTATAGCTCCAGACAATGCCCTTTTTTCTTACCTGGAGCTATGACGCACTTGGCGCATGGATCTGGTAATTTTTTATGGTGCCTCTAATAACATAAGTATAACAGAAACTTCTTGACCCTCAGTGCAATGAAAGAAATTTCAGACTGCAAATGATTGTCTTATATTTTTCAAGAAAATAGGGCTGATATTTGCTCTTGCTCTTAATTGTGTTTGATTTTCATGAAATATCAAGTCCCGTTCTCATAGAAAAATATGAAAAATATTTACAATATTATTTGTTAATAATTAAAAGTGTATAAAGAATTCAATGCAGCAAATGTATTTATTTCAAAGGTTTGACTCCTGCAGATCAACAGAACAGAACATAACTAACAGTTATTATCTCTTATTGATGATCTCTTAGGAGCAGTTTGATTTGAATCTTTCCTTGATTTGAGCCTATCCTTGATTTGAGTCTGTCCTTGCTTGTAGTTTGTCCTATTTGCAGTGCCTTAAGGCATTGATATGCCATCTCATATGTGCAGGTATGTCTGCAAGGCCCAAAGATCAGTTAAGACACATGAGAAAAAATACTTTCAGACATATATCCAGCATCATGCACATCCATGCAGTTTGATCGTCCTTTTTGCTGGACAACTGTAGAAGCTGGGGATCCTTGACTGTCCACAAAGTGCCTATCCGACATCTGACCAGTCTGTGCAGATACACTGACTGATTTGAGTACTTAATGGGCACATGTCAGCAGATATATCTCACTTTGGTGCTGCTAATGAGTAGCTTTAGTATATGTTTTCATGGAGAAATAAGACAAGTACTTACCTGGTACCACCCCTATCCAGAGCTATGCTTACAGCTCTAGTCATAGCTGCAGCAGATAACATTTTGAAAAAAATATTTTGTTATTTTCAGAGAAAATAAGGCTTGACATTTCATATTGTCTGCTTGTCTGCTTAGCAGATAATTTACATGAACTGTCAAGCCTTATTTTCTCTGAAAAATAATAAAAGAAAATTAGACTGTCATATGCTGCAATTTTGTTTTGCACTTTTAGTCTTAACCCTTGTCTTGTTGAACCTGGATATATCCTGCCTCGGCAAACAGTCTAGATCCAGATCATTTGGCTTCTGAAGAACCCGGATATGTCCTGCCTTTGCCAACAGTGTAGATCCAGATCAGTTGGCTTCTTCAAGCCAACTGATCTGGATCTGCACTGTTTGCCATTAAGTATGCGAATATATATCAACAATCTGAATCAAATAATCTGATTGGCTGAAAATTAGAAGTAGGCATGGCATCTTAGTTTATTGTTTATTCAGCATGACAAGGGTTAAGAGTGTGCAGGGTGTACACACTATGCACTTGTTTGTTGTGGCTCTGTTTGGCATAATTTCTTGTTATAGGTAAAAGAGGCAGCTGAGAGTTTAGTTGATGGAATTGTTGCTCAGGCCTGTGGATCCTACAGAAGAGGGAAGAAGACATGTGGTGATGTAGATGTACTGGTTACACATCCAGATGGAAAGTCACATAAAGGGATTTTTCCTAAGCTACTGGCGAAACTGAAGGCACAAGGTAAGAGTTTCTTAATTGCATTCCTTCCTAAAACACATTTTATAATATCCTATTCACCTATGATGTTTGGACACCTAAACTCCATGCCAAATTTTTCCAAAAACTGACTGATTTTAGAGAATGATGTCATTGATTGCCCTTGAATGCAAACAAACATGAGTTTTTGTTGAAGTACATTCCCTCCCTCCTCTTTGATCACGAGAGAACTAGAATTAAGGGATGAGCATTGTTTATGGAGATCCTGATGCATCATGAAAACACGCCTATATAGTTTTGACCCCCTTAAACCCCACTTTTATATAGTAAAACTGGGGTTTACAGGGGTATAAGTTAATTTTCTTATTTCTGCTCAGAAACATAGATTGTGGGTACTCGTTAGAACCGCCTTGCCGAGGCAGTTCTAACGAGTACCCACAATCTATGTTTGGAGTAGCAATGTGAAAACTACCAGAATTTTTCATCTGAAAGTTTTCATTTTTTGGTGGTAAAATTCTCAATATATTTGAATATGCATGTTTTGTAACGTGCTCAGGTAGGCCTATCCACCCATTCCATCTCACCTCTCCCCTTTACATATGTAAATATATGCAAGCAGCAGGATTTGAGCTGTTGACATACAGATTCAGGGTAAGTACAATAAGTAGTTGACCTATTTGTGCCAAGTGGACTCTTCTACCTCAAATCTTTGGACATGTACATTTCCAATAGAAGGGGTATCAGGGTATGTTTTGTCATTACCATGTTTATCAGAAATTCCTGTATTTAATGCAAAGAGTGTAGATCCAGATCAGATGCCACATTCTGTGGCATCTGATCTGGATCTACTCTGTTTGACAGTGTTCCTTTTATGAGATGCTAGGCATAAACGTACAGAAGTATATGTAGTTTATTTCAGTATAACTTCATAGTGTGTGCAGCAACATGAGAAAAGATGTTTGGAAAAATCCAGATCAGTCAGCGAAGATATATAGTCTGATCAGGACCGTAGTTATATTTTGTTATGTTCTACAGAATCCAATGAACAAGTAGACAAAGAAGGCCTGATAAGACTGCATAGATGTGCAGGCTGATCTGGGCCTTCGCTGTCTGCATATGCCCAAAGACACATTTTTGCATGGCCTGGCGTAGTGTCATTTATAATGGTATAGTGTTGGATGTTGGTATGGATTAATGAGCCTTTAGCATGCTCTGCAGATGGTAGTTATTATGCCCCTAACTTCAAAAAAAGTTGGAGGGGCATATTGCTTCTGGGTTGTTCATCCGTCCGTCCGTCCATCCATCCATCCATCGCTTTTTGATGCATAGCATAACTTTAGAACCGTGAATGCTACTGTTTTGAAATTTCTTATTTGGATTCCTCATGAAAAAATAGCTTACACGTATTTTTTTTCTTGACAGGATTATGCCCCTTTTCTGAGTTATGGCCCTTTGAAAAAATATGGATGCAAACTTGTCAGCAAAATATCTCAAAAACTATTGAAGCTAGAGCGTTGAAACTTAATGAATAGACTGGTAGTGATGAGAAGACAACGTGTTCAACTTTTGAAGAAATTTTGAAAAATACTTCTAGAGTTATGGTCCTTTGTAATTTTGGGCATTTTTACCTTGTCAGCAAAATATCTCAAATACTGTTAGAGCTAGAGCCTAGAAACTTAGCAAATGGATTTGTAGTGATGAGTAGATGACCTGATTATTTTTTGAAGAAATTCTGAAAAATACTTCATGAGTTATGGCCCTTTATAATTTTGGGCATTTTTACCTTGTCAGCAAAATATCTCAAAAACTGTTGGAGCTAGAGCCTTGAAACATGATGGATAGACTAGTAGTGATGAGTAGATAACCTGTTTAATTTTTGAAGAAATTTTAAAAAATACTTCTTGAGTTATGGCCCTTTGTAATTTTGGGCATTTTTACCTTGTATGCGAAATATCTCAAAAACTGATAGAGCTAGAGCCCTGAAACTTAGTAAATGGATTTGTAGTGATGAGTAGATTACCTGATTAACTTTTGAAGAAATTCTGAAAAAATACTTCATGAGTTATGGCCCTTTGTAATTTTGGACATTTCTACATTGTCAGCAAAACATCTCAAAAACTGTTGGAGCTAGAGCCTTGAAACTTTATGAATAGACTAGTAGTGATGAGTAGACAACCTGATTAACTTTTGAAGAGATTTTGAAATATACTTCTTGAGTTATGCCCCTTTGTAATTTTGGGCATTTTTACCTTGTCAGCAAAATATCTCAAAAACTGTTGGAGCTAGAGCCTTGAAACTTAGTCAATAGATTTGTAGTGATGAATAGATGACCTGATTATCTTTTGAAGAAATTCTGAAAAATACTTCATGAGTTATGGCCCTTTGTATTTTTGGGCAATTTTACCTTGTCAGCAAAATATCTCAAAAACCGTTGGCGCTAGAGCCTTGAAACTTGATGAATAGACTGGTAGTGATGAGTAGACAACCTGATTAACTTTTGAATAATAATTCTTCTTGAGTTATGGCCCTTTGTAATTTTGGGCACATTTACCTGTCAGCAAAATATCTCAAAAACTTTTAGAGCTAGAGCCATGAAATTTGGTGAATGGATTTGTAATGATGAGTAGACAACCTGATTAACTTTTGAATAAAATTTTGAAAAATACTTATTGAGTTGTGGCCCTTTGTAATTTTTGGCATTTTTATCTTGTCAGCAAAATGTCTCAAAAACCGTCAGAGCTAGAGACTTGAAACTTAGTGAATTGATTGGTAATGATGAGTAGATGACCTGATTAACTTTTGTGTAAATTCTGACAAATATTTCGTAAGTAATGGCCCTTTGTAAATTTGGGCATGTTTCCCTTGTCAGCAAAATATCTAAAAAACTATTGAAGCTAGAGCCCTGAAACTTGATGAATAGATTGGTAGCGATGAGTAGATGACCTGATTATGCCACCAGTTTCAAATGAAATTGATGGGGCGTATGATTTTGCCTTTGTTTGTCCATCCGTTTGTCCATTCGTCAGGCTTTTTTGTGCATGCCATATCTTAAGAACCCTGCAGGCTAGGGTTTTGAAATTTTATATTTGGGTTCCCAATGAAAAAATAGCTGACCTGTATTTTGTTTTCTTGTCTGGCATGTTTGTTTAGAGTTATGTCCCTTTGAAAAAAAAATCAGAATATAAATCTTGTGAGCAAGATATCTTGAAAAGTATTCAAGCTGGGTTCTTGAAATTAGATATAGTGAGTGGGAATGATGTGTAGATTACCTGATTATATGTTGAGAGAATTCCATGAAAAAAATTGATAAAGTTGCGGCCCTTTGCAGTTCTGCGCATTTTTACCTTGTCAGCAAGATGTCTCGAAAAGTACTTAAGCTAGGGTCTTGAAATATTATATGCTGATTGGGGATGATGTGGAGATTACCTGATTTGTTTTTTAGGGAATTCCATGAAAAACTGACAGCTGTGGCCCTTTGTAGTTTTAGGCATTTTGACCTTGTCAGCAAGATATCTCAAAAAGTATTTAAGCCAGAGCCTTGATATTTGGTATACTGATTGGGATTGAGGAGGACATCACCTGATTAAATGTTGAACCAATTAAATGAAATGCTGGAGTTATGGCCCTTCACAATAACTGGTTTAGAGTTATTTCCCTTTTGATAAAATAACATTGAAATCTCATATATTTGTACTGATGTGGTACCATCATTGGCAAGCAGTGTTGGAGTCAAGCAGTGTTAGAGTTAGGCAGTTGGGGGCATAGTGTTTTACAAACACCAGCTCTAGTTTTCTTATTTTTCTCAGGGAGATATATCAGACCCTGATTTATGGGGGAAAAAAAAAGAAAAATATCATGTCATCTGCTGAAATGTTTAGCCAGCATGCTAAGCATTAAAAGTCTGTTACCCACATAATTCCAAAATAAAAAGGGAATTTTATATCTGAAATGAATCACACGGGGCTCACTAACTTAAAGTGCTTTTTTTTTTTTTTTTTTTTTTTTTTAAACAAACTATCATTGCAAACAGAAAGACATTGAATTAGTATTTCTCTGTTATGTACAGTCAGGGAAAATAAAGCAAACAAGTATACTGCCATTCCTTTTAATATGATAGCCTCTAGAGAGTTCTGAAGCTGAGTTATACAGATCAGGAAGCTTCGTGAGAATACTGTAAACATTTTGTTGTTTTTCTCTGGTTTTCAACAGAAATACCAGGGCAAGGTAATCATATAAGTACACCTAACATATATTTACAAAAGCTGTTTTGACCAAAATCATCCCCATTACCTGGAACATTGTCATAAACAACAGGGCCCAGTTGTTAAAGCACCGTTAGCTTAATTAGCTTATTATATATAATTAGTGGTCAAAATGTTAATTGTTCTAGTTGGTACAATATCTAATTCACAGGTATTTTTGCTGAAAAAATGTGAGTAGCTTTTACAAAGGCAAAAGCTACTCACATTTTTTCAGCAAAAATATTAGTGTATTTGCCACATTTAATGATCAATGTTTTAACAATATGTTAACTAACGACATAGTTAGTTTCCAACATTTGGGTCCAGAATTGGCTGTTTTGCCATTATTTGAGCCACAGCATGAGAAAATGTACCTTTGGACAGATGTGCACAGGAAAGAATTGGATATGCCATAAGAATTGGATCAGCCAGTGCATTTGTGGTATGATCAGTCTTCCATAGTTCCAGAATGGTGTTTTTCCAGCCAGACAGTACTGAGGTGCTTCTAATGTCAGTTACCCACAACATATGTTTTTTTGGAGTAAGAAAAATTTTATGTAGATACCCCCTTTATGTAGAGCTGTCGTCTTCTCTGCGGTATTCTTAGTCAATAGTCAAATTTGCATGGATTCTTTAGGCAGATAGCTAAGACTGATTAGACTGCATGAATGCATAGGCTTATCTGAGTCATCACTGGGCACAACTGTCCAAAAGTACCTTTTCTCAAAAGTCATCACTGGGCACAACTGTCCAAAAGTACCTTTTCTCACATGGTTTCTTCAGATAGATAGCAAAGACAGATTAGACTGCAGATGCACACATCAGGGAGCATACATGACCAACATTATCTCTTATGGCTCATTTCATCCATACATGAATAGCAGCTATTGAAAATACTGTATTTATTACAATTACCGCACATATCGCTATAGGCACACAGTCAAGTGATTTCTAAGTCTTCAGATTACCTCTCAAGTATTTTTATCTGGTTCTCTGTAAAACTGAAATTTTTCAGATAAAAAACTCTTATATTTTTTTCAAATTTCTGCTCAAAACATAGATTGTGGGTACTCGTTAGAACCGCCTCAGCAAGGTGGTTCTAACGAGTGCCCACAATCTTGCTGAGGCGGTTCTAACGAGTGCCCACAATCTATGTTTTGAGCAGATATAAGAAAAATAATGTATACCCCTGTAAACCCCAGTTTTTCTATATAAAAGTGGGGTTAAAGGGGGTCAAAATTATATAGGCGTGTTTTCGTGATGATCTGTACCTACGTATACAGTAGCCATCCTGACTTTTGGGACAAGTGTAGACTTAGATCAGATTCATCATCTGATATGGGTTGACACTGTTTACCACTCATTAAGCATCCTAGCTAGCATCTCAGAGGCTAGCATTCTTTATAAAACTATAGAGGGCTGTTATCGGCCCGTCAGGGTAGCTGACGGGCCGATAACAGCCCGCTATAGATTTATAAAGAATGCTTACTGGGATCTGTCTTAGGGGCCTTTCCTGGGTATCCTTATATATTTTTATACCCCCGGCATAATAAGTATGCAATGGGGGTATATAGTTTTTGTCTTTTCTGTGTGTCTGTCAGTCTGTTAACATTTATATTGTGTCAAAGATATCTCAGGAACTACTGTACTTAGAAACTTGAAATTTTGTACACATGACAAGTATGACTAGTTGTATTGTGGGAAAGAAAATAAGGGCCATTGGGCCAGGTCCCTTAGAGTTATTTCCCTTTGTTGTTCTGGCTATACTGATGGCCATGGCCAGGGGTATTAGTGAGTATATTTTGTGATTAGTTAGCTATGGTAGCTGTTAGCTGTCAAGCATAAAACATTTTAATATATGCGCTTGTATTTTTTAATTCTTATTTCTTTTTGATATACCCTGCTTGCAGACATAGATGTTTCCATTTCTGAGACAGGGAAAATGAGAAGTACATGTTACTCTAAATATTCAGATACCTTAACCCTTAAAGCGCCAAGAAAAACTGCATCTGAAAATGTCGTCTGTTTATGTTGTCTGCTGAATATTCTTGCAGACTTTTCAAACCTGTTTTTGCATACAGGCAAACAGTGTGGACCCTGATCAGACTGCTCCTAAAAGTCTGATCTGGGTCCACACTGTTTGCAAAAATTACTTTTAAAATCACAAGCAGATGACAAAGCAGACGACAATAGTTGTGACTGGCGCTTTAAGGGTTAAGTCTTTGCCAATCTCCATTGGATCTCCATTTCAGAATATTATTTGTTAAAATCTCAACCATTCCATTTTAACCCTGGCAGTTGATATGTCTAAAATCTACTGAATGAATGGCAAACAATGTTACAGTAGCCCTAATCAGATGCCAGATTTTGAGGCATCCAATCTCTAGGGCATCAATTAAGAAAGTGGCATCTGTCCTTGGTCTGCATTGTTTGTATGTCTGTCAAAATACTTAGGCTAGATATTGTAATGATCAAGATATTTACTGTAGCTCGATCTTTATTAGCGATCAACACATGTAACTAACTGGATAAATGTCAGAGTATACATGCAGAATGTCCTGTTGTACAGTTTTCTTCCATTGCTGTTAATTAACATTTAGCATGCTATGTGCAAATTCAGTAGAGTTAGACTGATTACTTCTGCTTATTTTTCCCAGAAAATAGTATTTGACATTTCACACAATTTGCATGAAATGTAAAATCTTATTCCTGGAAAAATAAGAAAAAATGTTTCTAATCTCATTTGTTGATTTTTTTTTACTTACATGCTAAACATTTTAAAATATCTCACTTATGGATGTCATATTACTGTTTTGTCATGCTCTATATTGCGATATTGTTTAATAATTAACCTTTACCACTCTCTAGGCTAAATCAGCATTGATGATGTTTTTCTTATATTTCCCAGAAAACTGGTTTTGGCATTTCATGCAAATTGTCTCCATAGCTTTGTAGACAATTGCACAAAATGTCGAAACCAGTTTTCTGGGAAAAATACGAAAAATAGTATGCTGAAAAAATTTTACCTAGAGTGCTAAGCATTAATCTGTTGTTGATATGCTGTTTGTTTTGACATTTTCACTGTTGTAATTAGATTCTAAAGGAAGGTTAGTGAAAATTATGCTAAATATGCCAGCAATACCGAGACATTTAATATGGAATTATTGTTTGCCATTTATGGGTATGAATTTGGCGGTGTTAAAGTATTGTATTAGTTTGTCAGGTCATCTGACTTATGCTCAACATGAGACATAAGGATCACATTTTATTTACAAAAACATCCCCTTCCCTGCACACACACACACACACACACACACACACACACACACACACACACACACACACACATTTTAATGCTGAAAAGCATAGAATATGGAAAATGCCATAGCTTGTCTTCGTGTGTGTGTGTGTGTGTGTGTGTGTGTGTGTGTGTGTGTGTGTGTGTGAACCTGAGGCAAGAGAATTGGCAGTGATTCCAAAGGACCAGAATGTCTAAACTATATTTTGTCTGAGTCAGTTTTTGGGTTGATTGTTTACAGTCGAGCCATAGTATACAAACGCCAAAATTTCCTTAAAGTAGTTGTCCACGTGATTATCATTGTCCAATGAAATCAAACCGCGCATTAGACAAACCCAGGTAACTGTTATTTATAGCTACACAATTCTTGTGGCTGTGCTGTCAGAGTGCTAATAATAGAGGGTTATCTGTAAAACCTGGACTGGAACATTTGGGACATTGGCAAACAGTGCAGACAGATCAGACGCCGCAGGAGTTGGCATCTGATCAGGGTCTGCATTGTTTGCTTAAATTACAGGAAGTCAAGGGTTAAACAAAACAGTCTTAAGTCCCCGTTCAGGGTCATTTTCCCAACCTACACTCAAAGACAATGGACCCATCAGTGCTGTCAGTGCTTTGATTGAGAACCTTGGCTGACTAATATTTTTATGTTTTGAATGTACAACCTATTTACCGGTAAATTGAATTTAATTTATCCCTAGTCTTATTGAACCCGGACATGGCCTTTCTTTGCAAACAGTGTAGATCAAGATCAGTTGGCTTCTGATCTGGATCTGTACTGTTTGCCATTAAGTATATGAAATTATTGCAACAATCCAGATCAAGCAATCTGATAGGCTGAAAATTAGAAGTTGGCATGATATCTTAATTTATTCAGCATGACAAGGGTTAAACAGAAAATGTCACATCCATGAACCATGAATACAAATGGAGAAACCCAGAATCAAGAAGCACAGCCTTCCTGAGGCACCATGCTTACTGATGGTCAGGTGGTTTTTTCCCGGGTTCTCCAGTTTTTGCCTTGATGAACGATCGGCTCGATATAAGTGAATTATTCTTGAAAGGGCCATAAACAACCCACCCCCACCCCCCCCCCCCAAAAAAAAAAAAGTCCTGAAGCACCAAAAGAATGGGAAAAGAGGAATACACCGTAATAGAACGAATGCCACATTTCCACAAACAAAGAAAAACTGCAGTAGAGGAACCACCTTAGAACTGTCCGTAGAAAAAACAAATACTGGAGAGAGGGGCAGGGAGGGCTTAATAGAGTTTTACTCGCACGAGACACCATCCTTAATTCCGACACAGCTCCAAATTACAAGCATATGTTCCACAAAGGGGCCTTCTACCACTCTTCGACACTTCACAATGAAACTTATATATTCGCAGACACTGTTACAAAACAAAGCAAAGGACTCGCTGGTGATCTGAAGCCAGAACACAAGAAAAAAAAAAAAAAAAAAAAAAAAAAAACACCAACAGGACCACTGTGGGCCCAACCACAGACATTGATAATCAGGTGCCAACCATCCGAAAAAGATTGAGGAGTGAGCCGTAATTTAGTATGAAGCCCAACCCACCAGTCTTTCCAAGGTACAGAAAGTAGAACAATATATAAATCGCGAGATATGCACACATACACACACACACACACACACACACAGAGCAAATACACAGACTGCTAACGCCAAACGAACATAGAGCAACCACAAAAGAAAAACAAACACATTAGAACAGGTAGAAGTATGACTGCTGGAACCTGAATTGGGATTTCATGGCCATATTCTCGCTTTTACAATGAATAAATTCTGTGAAGATAAGATCCTTTAAAAGCAGAGAATGCACCTAATAACTATAGAAGATAGCAGACTCGATTTTATTGAGATTTCAGATGGGTTGTCTTTACAGAATTATTGTGAAAAAATGAATTTGGAAATTGCATAAGCGAGGAACATTGAATGACATGAACTGTTGTCAGTAAAGAGCAGGTCACCAAAAATTTTTAACAAAGATAAATACGCGTTGGAACGGTCAGCAGCAAAGCCGTTGCTCTCTCTCTCTCTCTCTCTGTCTCTCTCTCTCTCTCTGAACTGGTTTCATTGACATCCAACATCACCCATACTTTTGAAAAAGTAACTTTCATGCAACAAGACGACACCCAAGAGCAAAACGTAAAAAAAACTGACAGCAAAGTAAACATCTAAAGGAGGTGGCCACAAAGCCAGCACGAATCATGCGAAACTACATAAAATTAAAATCTAAAAGTTTGCTTTCGGAAACAAGGAAAACATAAAAGAAAGAAATTCGAAGACTTGGTTTTATTAAGTCTCTTCATATGCAGCTATGTAGCTGCTAGGCTGCATATGCACCCTGGCACCGGCTTAAGCGGTACTCAATTTTTCAAGTAACCAGAATGGGCTCAGTGATCCCAAAAGGAAATAAGAAAATATAAGCTGCATTATGGTAAAGTACGGGGAGACGTTTTACGGCCGCCACCGGCACTAAACAGCAGCTGCAGTGAATTAAAATAAATATCTAAAAGTTTGCCTTTGGAACCAACCCAGCAGGAACATGACGTTAATACAACGTCGCCTCATGACGTTGCATCGACGTTGAGCCGACGTTGTATAAACGTCATGTGCCTGCTGGGAAAGAACACATAAAAGAAGGAAAATCGGAGATTCGGTTTTATTAAGTCTCTTCATATGAAACAAAGCAAATGGCAAAGGGGACAGTTTAAAGGTATGACCGAATTGCTTACTAGTAAATTACAATACGAAGAAAATACAACTGAAGAATCATTTAGAATAAAAATGAGATACGCAGGATAGGCTGTTATCACGGAACACTTCGCTGCCAAGGCACAAATAGCAAAAAGGCAGAGAAGGGTTTGTGGCATAAATCGACAACATGTGGTCGAAAAATGAACGAAAAAATAAAAGGGACAGTCAAAGAAATATCGCTTCGTTGGGCAGACTAGGGCTGGTTGATGCACTTTTTTTCCATTTTGGACATCTTTCCTACCAGTTGGACGATTTAGATGATTTATGTATCTGTCTAAACATCCTTCTTAACTGCATTTAATTTCGTGTAATAACTTAGAAACATATAGATACTTCTTTGAAAGCCAGCCAGATTTTTTTTAGGTTAGGGTCAGTGCATCAACGTTGATGCAATCACCGGGGCAAGTTAATGCTATTCATTCTTTATTTGCTGGGTAAAAATGGTGACTATTATCGTGATTTTATCCTCGCAATCTGCTAAAATCTTTTCAACAGGCAAATATTATGCATTAAACGTATATTATTCTAGCAGAATATGGTTATTTTAGCACACTGGTGTTTTAAAGTCTCAAGACAGTATCTTTGATCGTCATTATCAGCAAAAAAAGGTTTTGCACGTGCAGGACTCTCCTGTGCAATCAAGACTGGCGAAATACTAAAACTGCCATTGAAAGGCTGATACAAAATAACTTTGATGGTCAGAATTTTACTCTGTTTCGTCGATCGCGGTGAAAACCGCTACATGCAAGGCATTTTTCCATAGCCAAATACCAGTTAAACATACATGGATACTTCATAAGTACATTGACAGCATAATATAATTGAAATGCAACGGAAATCTTTGCAAGTGTGGAATAAATTGATCTGTGCATCAGAATATTCATATATTTTTTTCCGTTTGATAAATTTAGGCATGGATTACAGGTGGGAAGCACAGCATCAACCTGCCCCATTCTCAGTACATCAACTTGCCCCCGCCATATCACTTGTGACTTCAGCTTATGTAGACAATTAATACAAGATGATTGCTCCATGTTGTTCATCTGAATTTAAAGGCGAGTCTTTTCTTTGTACTCATTCATTCAACTTACTTGAAATATCTTTGCAAAATTAAAAATATGAAATTTTATCAAAATTTACTAATGGAGCTCAAAAACACCTTTTCTTAGCTCATAGCTACACCTTTTGTCAGAAATCCACAAAACTTCCGTGGGAGATAGGGAAGGCAATACGTAACGTGTGAATCTTACCTTTGGTACTATATATGGAATGGCTTTCATTTTATTTGAGGTGCATTAACTTAACCCGTGCATCAACTAGCCCCGGTCTCCCCTAAATGTCGCAGACAATACTGTTTAGGGGATAAAACATTTTTCACCATCGCTTTAGCCCTACTCCTGTTCCGGCTACACATAATTGTTTGGTCCGCATAGAGGTTCTTTGTCACTGGATCAGCGCAGAAAGAAAGAAACTCATTAAAATCAACATTAGTTAACATGGTTATTTAGCTTTTCAACACTGTGAGCAAACAAATGAGACGTAATGTCAGAAAACGTTCTTTCTTTGTATGCCCAGCGAAGTTTCTGATCAGCCTGAACATTTGTGCTGTCTGATCAGAATCTTCCTTTTGCGAATTTTGGATAGCCAAGGATGCAAACTTTCTTCATGCGGACAACGAAAATCTGATCACTGCGCGGATGCGCAGGCTGGCGCGCATGTCAGAAGGCACGTTTTCTCACAAATCGGCTCAAAGAAAAGTACTCGACTGAAGACGAAGTCAAAGCGAAAGAGATCATGGTGGGATCGAAGATCAAGCGTCAACCAGGGGATTTCTAGGCCGGCTTTTCAGAATAATAATAATAAAATATTCGATATCTAGGGCAGGATGTAATTTTGATGTTGTACGATTTACTTCAACATATTCTACAGTACTGATTCTGTAAGCGGGCAGTGAAGGTACTGATCAGACTACGCATATGCGTAGTCTGATCTGGGCATACACTGTCCGCTTATCCCAAAGATACTTTTTCCCATGAGGCACCTCAATAATAATTACGGGTAGACATATGTGCGTGGTTGATGGCGGAGAATCACGGGGGTTTCCCTTTGCATAAAAGCAAAGAGCTCAGTTGTTTAGAGCATCGTTAGATTTATAAACTGGTAAAATTAACATGATATTAAGTGTATGAATACACGTTCAGGGGAACAGCTATGTCGAATTTTTTTTTTCTGCCTTCCAAAAAGACGTTTACACTTAAAATGAAAGCAAATGAAGACGAGGAAAGGGGACATTTTTCCCTTTTAAAGTAGATAGAGAGTGGTATTTAGGGAAGCAAACGGAAGTCTTAAAAATCATTATATCTTCCTTGTAAGAAATGGCGTAAAATCTATCCAGTATATCCAGTCTCCTTAAAGTTTAAACACAAACAAGCCGAAGTAAATAAGTGAACTCATGCAGGAACTGATAAAATCAAATCCACATCAAGTCCCCAACACCAAAGGGAAAGAGAGACAACTACAATTAAGCAGCCACAAAACGACCAGATGGCAAGCAGAGTTAGCAACTCTTCCCCAAAAAAGGCGGCAACTCTGTAACCCAAACGTAACAGAATATATCTTAAACTTACATATAATTGTTAAAAGAAAAACATTACAAAATGAAACATCACATAACAACTAACAAAAAGTACCATAATAAAAGTACCGCCTTGGAACAGTCAGTAATGAATTACTAGGGGCTGAAGCTAGCTTTCCAACCCTCGCCCTCAGGTCCCATAGTGGTAAAAACATACATGTGCTCGGTCCGTGTGGATGTCTTCTAACTCATCCATGAATCATTACGGGCAAAACATAAATCACAGATAAAGCCTATAATGAAGCAAAGATGAGGACTCAACAGAAACAACGTGTCGAGGCACTTGGTGATCCCTGGGTTGTCAAACGACACCACTGGAATACTGGAGCAAAAGAAAACCGGCAGTTGAACCCCGGTGAGCCGAGAAACAGACATAGAAAGTTTCATCCCAGGCCAGCTAATGAATAGTTTTTAAGTGGGGGTCATTATAGAGTCTGAACCCCGACTCACCGGCGTGCAGTTAAAGAGGTAAACAATGTGGTTAACCGTTATTGGATGAACCGCTTAGTTTACATTGATATATGTTAGGAAATAATTTCAATAACTGTATATTAAAAGCTGCCCTTATTTTCTACACTGATATATGTTGGGAATAATTTTGATAACTGTACTTCAAAAGCTGTTCTTATTTTTATTTATTTTTGTTTAATTTATTTATTTCGTTTTATTTATTTATTTATTTATTTTTATTTATTTATTTTTTTGAATAGAAATGTTGAAACTTCATGCTTGATATATATTTATATATATATATATAGTTGAAGCTGAAGATACTGCAAATACCTGGGCCCACATATCTATCCCATCCTGGTGTGAGGTCACACACTTTGACATCAGTAGTACGCCTAATTGTGTCACAAGCAGGATGTTTCGCTAGATTTTGATTTGCTACATCGTGTTAAAAATGTATCTTATAAATGTACGCACAGCAAATAATTTCGCATCGTATGTTGGTATAACCCTTAGCATGCTGGTTAAAAAAATGCTTACTTTTTTTCCAGAAAATATGCTTTGACATTATGTGCAAATTTGTCTCCTGAGGAGACAATTTGCATGAAATGTCAAAGCCTATTTTCTGAGAAAAATAAAAAACAAATGACCGATTTGTCGTCTACCGAATTTTTAAGAAGACAATTGGTATTAAATGTCAAAGCCTATTTTCTGAGAAAAATGAGAAAATCCGTTACGTTCGTATCGCAAGTGTGTCGTCTGTTGAATTTACCTATAGAATGGTAAAGGTTAAACTATATTTATTCAGTAGTCAATAACAATATACAAGTGAATACAAGACATTGGAATCTGACAGAAAGCGATGGAACTTATTTTAGTCGTCTCCAGAAAGGCATTATTGTTTGGAGTTTATGTATTGGTAATGAAGTCTAAACACTTTTCAAAATATGAATATTGTGACAACACACACACACACACACACACACACACACACACACACACTGAGAGAGAGAGAGTGATGCCCGACGCCGAAGCGGCCCCACGTCCCAATGCCGTGCGCACCAGAGAGATATAACGTTGCCTATACGCACTGGTCAGAGCATGATTATATGATTATAATATATTATATCGATTTATCTTATGTCAAACTGTACAGTACAGAGAACTAGCTAGTATGTCAAAGGCAATCTCATTCCCCTCTTTCATCAATATATATTCTACAGAATCAAATGATTTTGGAAGAGGACAGTAATAGCCCAGCTTTTGACTGCGCGCATATGCAGGCTTATCTAGATTTCATTGTCCGGATAAATGATAAGGGACTTTTTCTCATGTTAAGGCGCTTATGATAAAATTATAATAGTATTCGCTTCGCTGAATTCAAATTGCTATCTTTGACGTCATTTGAAATATCTAATACTAACATTCTAAATTTAAGAGTGTATCATAAAATTTACCTATCTTCCTGATAACCCACTGACCCGCTTTATGGGTAATACCCGTTTTACGTGTTATACAGATCTGTTTAAGGGAATTGATGCACTTTCAAGAGAGGTAACTCCGTCAAAATTGCGTTTTCTCCCTTCTGAAAAGGGGTCTACTCTAAAATGAATAATTTCTGTCATATGAAAAGTCTCAGTGAAACAGAGACTCCTATGTTTCAAGGGCAATCTTTATATTATAGAAGTCTAAATGATTTGGAAATAGTTGCTACTTCGGAGAATAATCATTTGTATTTATAAAAAAGTAAAATGGAAACAAAAGAAAGAACAGAAAACAAAAACATATAAAGGTTATTTTTCGGGATGCTTCAGCTCAATGCTGATAAATCTTCTAGGCGGGATCAGCACTCTTCCTACGAGAGAGGATCTCTGGCGTTAGTCCGTTCGACCGTCCTTGTCTGCAAACATTTGTTCATTATCGCATCTCCTCTGTGACCACTGCGAATAAATGCTGCAGTAACCATCTCATCTTCGCCGAGACCATTTGGGGTTAGATGGAGGTGGTTTCTTTAACCCTTGTCCTGCTGAACCCGGATATACCCTTCCTTTGCAAACAGTGTAGATCCAGATCAGTTGGCTTCTTCAGAAGCCAACTGATCTGGATCTGCACTGGTTACCATTAAGTATTTGAATTTGTAGCAACAATCCTGATCAAGTAATCTGATTGGCTGAAAATTAGAAAAGGGCGTGGCATCTTGATTTCTTCAGCAGGACAAGGGTTAATTTGCGAGGGATTTTTCTCGCAGGGTGAGTTGTGTCTAAACACAAATGTTCTGGTCCGTCCACCAATATTTCACTTGGCGACCGTCTTTGATTTTTCTTGTTTTCTTGTCCTTTGAAAATACTGGAGGAATTTGTTTAAACCTTGCACACTTATTACCCTCTCTCGTTTAGACCCTTATCCATCTCATTTGCCTTTAACATTTTGAGTTAAGGGCTGCTGTGGAAACATACGTTTGTTCGGCACACTAAATTTGTTATGGGTTTGTTTAACATACTTAAAATAATAAAAATTTAAAAGATTGCCTTTGGAAACGAAGAATATACAAAAGAACGCAAGTCGAGGACTCGGTTTTATTAAGTCTATTCACACGCAGCAATATATTTTGTGGAGCTGCATACGCCCCCTAGCTCCGGCTTAAGCGATATTAGATTTTCAAAATAACCAGAATGGGCTCAATGATGCCAAAGGAAATAAAATGTATTCTGCACTATGATGAAGTAAAAGCCCTATCAGAGTTCATAAGAAACTTTGCTGCGTTTTCCTTAGCAACAGCTTATCTTCACTGGAACCCTGTAGCGGCAAATTCTGATAAATGATCGCCTAATACGTCGTTCTCTCTTTGGTAGATAAAATACGTTTGTCTTACTTCAACGGGTCGTTCAACTTTTAATCAAACGTTTATTTTCGTGTTTTGTAAGACATCATGCTAAGCGTTATAAAACATCTTTTCTGTGAGTTCATTAACTTATCGAAGGAAGGCGAATATTATTGATGTGTTTTGTGTATAAATTTATTTATTTTTGACATTTACGGACGTGGCCTATCTGTACACCCTTCATACTATAACCATTTTAAGTACAATTGGCATTCATTGTGGTCGTTATAGACTTTCGTAACTTTTAACCCTTATCTGAGTTTTCGCTGGGCGCACATGCAATCTTGTAGGAAATGCCGTGCCCACCTGCGCATCCGCGCAGTCTGATCAGAGTATTCAGAGAGCACTGTGGGCAACCAAGGATCTCTATCTTCTACAGTATCAGTTTTCTTTATTCATCCTGCAGGTGTCATTTGTAAGCTATATTTTGTGATTGTGGTTCTTCTTGGGCGTTGCTATTTTACATGTACACAACTTCACAACCATTTCAGCCTTACAAATACTTATGCCTATACTATGCACACCGTATAGATCCAGATGAGATGGCTCGTAACTTACGGTTTCATCAGTACATACTCTGTTGTTTTTTTTTTTTTTAATTTGACTATCATCCGTTATTGCAACAGTAAACGTGTCCAAATATAATGCCAGAAGAGTTCACTTCAAGAAAATTAGGAGAGGAAGGTACCTGATGTACTTTCCAGTTACAAAAAAAAGTTTTCGATCTCTACACGTAGGGGCATCCTAAACATCACTGAATTATCAATAAAATTACAGACCATTTATAATGAAACGACATTGTTTGACAGTCTGGTGAGAGTGAAAGGGGACCCTTTGAAGGGCCACGATGGGCCCCGAGGTTCAACCAATATCTTTGTTTTAGCAAACGATTTTCCCAATTGCTTTTTAGAAAAATAAAACAAACACGAATCTTACAACCATCTAATGACATTAAAATATTGTTATATTTTTCTCGACAAAAACGAAATAAAGCAATTTCTCATGTCATTAGATTAAATCTTGAAAATCGTGTATATGGCGGCAAATAAGTTTTACTCAGTAGCCTTCCAGAATTGCATGGTATAAGCACATACATTTCAAATAATCGTAAACTTGCGTAACATCATCTTCCTGCGCGAAAGTCACGAACGTGTCACGCAAGCGAAAGAAAATCAGTTTACAGCATATGTTTTTATAGAAGAATTAGAAGACAGTGGCGCAGCCAGAATGGAATTATTTTTACGCACACCCAGGAAAAATCTTGAAAACTATGCCAAGAATCGCTTCCAAAATAGGGGCTACTCTTAAAGGAAAGAATTTGCTCCCAGAGGGAGCAAATTCTTTCCTTTAAGAGCAGCCCCTATAATAAAGGAGCAAAACATTGTATGTTAATGCTACTTTATCATAATTATTTTTTACGCATTTTACGCACATGCGTAATGTACGTAATGAGCGCTACGCCTATGGAAGACTTATTTATCTTGATACCTTTATCGATGGCATGTTCACCATATAATATGGTAAATGAGGACGCTTTTTGGTAAATATCATATTGGAACAAATTTAAGCAGTAAAAGGTTATAAAGTAAGAAACAAATTGAAAAACTGGTTTAAAAACTGCACCTCCCCTGGCAACCCGCCTTATAATGTTGACTTTTACATGCTCCGGTTTTCTTTATATAATATGGAGGAACATGGGTGTACACATAGCGGAGACTTGTTAACGTAAAGGTTGAGAAAAAAGTAAACAAAGTAGTGGAGTACAAACTGTGGTTTAACGTTTTAAGAAGTATTTCTTTTGACTCATTGAAGGTTAATGAACTTTTTGTTTGGTATTTTAGGTACCAGAATTCCCTTTTAAGGAATTGTGTTACATATATCTGGCCTCCATTGAACTCTTCCTGATGGATGATCGGCTTATACGTTATTTTCTTCCTTGGTTTTGCTTCTTTTGACCGAGACAATCAACTTCTAATCCTCTTTTGTCTCTATTTTCATTTTAAAAGATGTGGTGCGAAGGCTTAGAACGTATTTACATGGAGGTCATTATCATGTCGCAGGACGGCGACTTTTGTTTTATTTATTTGCTTCAGTTTTTGTCGCCATTAGCAAAGAATGAAATCGAAGGTTTTAATTGACCTAATTATATAAGCATATGCGCCTTGTTTAAGCATCGTTGATAATTATATATTGATTTTTAAGTCAACTAAATCCTGATGTAATGGCATTTCGGACTTATGTAACATCTGTTTTTTGTTGTTTTGTTTAAAGCAAGTGTGTAGAAAGCAAATAATGATAAAACGAAAAATAAATAAATAAAAAAAAAAAAAAAAAATGTACATTTCGTTTTAAAGGTTGTATTAGTCTTCTGCTGACGCGTGATGAGATTGGATCTTAGGCTTACCTCCGTCCGTTCATCCTCTACTGTGCTTTCGACATCCTTCGGAAATTTTTGTTTTATTCGTCCTTTTATTCTCAGTGGAAAAATTGATTTGTGATTGACAATATTTTATCAGAAACCATTTATTGTTTATGTTTCTGTGCTTAATTTTGAAATATTTACCGCAAAATTAATTTTATGGCAAAAATGAGTGGGAAAAATTTTGAACTTAAAATTTTTATCGCAGACACAGTGCCTTGGTAGAAAAATATAGCGTCAGTCTGAAAACGCTTCTGCAACAAGGCATATCAGAACCAGAATTTTACGGTGACTTAGTGTACAGATTTAGAAAACTTGTAGGTAAATCTTTTAGGAGCAATTCAGAAAACTTATTAACCGTTATAAAAGAATTGGCTATAGCCTGGATATTATGCGGCAGACTGCATGCCTAGTTGTCAGCCCAGTCATTGTTGATGGCTATGCTTCACTCTTTAATTGCACGACGGCGGTTCGGGCCTCAGACTCAGTGACGGCCTCTTCGTAAAACTTTAACTGTGGGTTTGGGCTTGACGATTTGTCTTTGGCTTGGCCAGCCGTGGTTCAACTATTGGTTTTCATTTTCTCTGGCATACAGTAGAGTAGAATGAGCCATGAGTACTCGTCTTTGTTTATTATAGTAATTAATTTGATTTTAATGTTTTCGCTTTGATGCATTGAGTGAGTTGGGAGCCTTTATGCGAACCGAATTTTTATGTATTTCTGTATTGGAAGTAGCGTCGGGACCCAGGGTGAAGTTGACTAGCTGTAAAAGTGCTTTATACCCTCCCTCTACCCCCGCCCCCCCGGTCTCTCCCCCCCCCCTACACCCCCCCGGTGGTTTACTCTACTGACTATTCTAAGGCGGTGGCCCCGGTGTTAGTCTAACTCTTTGTAACTTTATGGTTTATTCTACGAGGCGAAATGTTTTGTCTTACCTTGTGTCATTTTGTTCTCCTGTTTTTCAATCCTTTTAGCATTGCGATTACCTCGCTTGGGGAAGAGAGAGCTAATCTTAGTGCTTTTCGTACGTTTGTTTGATTTGTGCTTGTTTGGATTTGTCGGTTTCCTCTTCCTCTTGGTGTCTGGGAAGGGCTGCGGTTTGTGATTGTGGCACTCCCTGGACTTTTCTCTTATCTTTTTTTTGATACTTTTTAAGCTAGAAAGTTGAACTTTGGTATGCCTTTTTACTCACACTTTAATATTCAACTCTGAGCTAGAATTGCTCCTGCGTCATACCCTGAGGTGGGGCGAGGGGTCAAACTGTATAACAGATCAAAATTGGGTACCTTTTATAATAAGAAGTTGATTGGTATGCTTCTTAAGTCATAACTTGGCGAATCCAAGTTGAAACGTGGGTCATGCCCTGTGACGGGGCTAGGGGTCAGAATATATAACTGGTCAAACTTGGGAACCTTTTATGCTTTGAAATTTGGTATGCAGCTTACCCAGACATAAACATCTGTTCTAAGAAGCCCTCTGGGTCTTGCCCTGGATTGGAGCTAAGGATCCAAATGTATAACAGGTCAAACATAGGTGCTTTTTATGTTAGAAAGTTGAAATTTGGTATGCTAGTAACACCCAGATCTAACCTTCACTTCCATGCTGTAGTTGCCCCTGGGTAATGCCATGGATGGGGCTAGGGGTCAAAATATATGAGGGCAGATTTGACGTTGCCATTTACGTCCTCATTTCTCTTGGAAGTCATAACTTGGGTACTTTTAATGCTAGGAAGTTGAAATTTGGTATGCTTCATACCCAGACCTAATCCTTCAACTTTTTGTTAGAGTTGCCTCTAGTTCATGCCCTTGGGTGGAGCTAGGGGTCAAAAAGACAGGCTAATTTGTGTACTTGGGACACATGTCTGTTATGTTCAAGATTTCCAAAAGTTCTTATCTCAACAACCTCTTCTCAGAAAGCATTCATATTTAGACCCTAATTACCCTTTAAGGTTGGCTTCCATTCAATGACATTGGCCTTAGGGTCTATACACAGGGGTGTGGCTAAAGGTAAAAATGTAGGACACCTCTGAAATGTGGTTTCCCCTTACTTTTTTGTTGTGAAAACAACATAGACAGATACTTGGTCAGGCATCGGTCAGCCTTGTGATATTCACTTGTAGGACATGAAGTGACGGTCAGCATGACTTATATTTCACGATCCGGTAATTTTGCCTGATATCCTGAAGAGATTTCATCGTTCAAGGATTTTACCTTATATCTTGAAGAAGTGCATTCAATGTATAAACACCGTACTTTCTGATTATGAGTCACTATGACCTGAAGTTTGACTTCAAAATAAATATAGATCAGTGATCTATATTCATGGTTAAGTGATTTTGTCTTATATTTTGAAGCGTATTTGATCTATGAACATCATATTTTTGAATTATGAGTCAGTGTGACCCGAAGTTTTACCTCAAAATCAATGAAGGTCACAGTGACCTACGTTTCGCGTTCCAGTAATTTTGCCATATATCTTGAAGAGTATTTGATCTATAAACATCATACTTATATCTTATATGTTATGAATCGGTATAAGCTTGACCTCAAATTAAATGTAGGTCACTGTAACCAACATTTCACAGTCAAGTAAATTTGCTATATATCTTGAAGAGTATTTGATATATAAACATCATACTTTTGGATTATGAGTCAGTATGACCTGAAGTTTGACCTCAAAATAAATGTAAGTCACATTAACCTACATTTCACAGTGCAATAATTTTGCCTTATATCTTGAAGAGTATTTGAAGCACAGGGACCCAAGTATTTCTTGCTCCAGCGATGTTGTCTAATATCTTAAGAATATTTGATGTATAAACATCAAACTTATGGATTATGAGTCAGTAAAAGGTCAGAATTTACATTGACATGTACGTCCACGTTTCTTTTGGAGGTCATTACTTGAGTGCTTCTTATGCTTGGAAAATGAAATTTGGTGTGCTACTTACCAAGACCTAAACTTTCAACTCTGTGCTAAAGTGGCCCCTGCTTCATGCCCTGAGGTAAAGCTGGGAATCAGAATGTATAACGGGACAGGTTGAGCATTTGGAAAAAATGTTACCGTATGGGCGAAGAGCAAAGGATAGGGGCATATGTGTACTGTGTACACATGTCTATTTTTTTAACTCCATTTGTGTTCTTTTTATTGTTATTATTGTTTGGGTCCCGTTTGAAATTATAAAAAAAAGAGAAAAAAAAAAGTAAATTCCTTTTAAATATCATATGTAAAATGTACCAGTCTGCATAAAATAACAAAGCCTACAAAAGTGTGCTCTTGTAGACTTATTTTATTCACTTATATGAAATGAACATGCTGAATTAAAAAGAGTTAAAAACTGAAAGTTAAAAAGTATTTTATGCGACAGTTAATCAGAGGCCTTTGTTCGTCGTTGAGTTTGGTGCATTACTAAAAACACATGCTCATTACGTAATTATAAGTATTATTATTAAAGCCTGTTACGTGAAATCGGCAATTGTAGGGGTTCTTCCTGGGCATATTCTTTGCTATTTTCTAAAAGGTCTCTGAGCGCTGTTTCTATATTAGTTTGACACTAGTAGAATGTCAGACACGGATGAAATTCCTGCCCGCTTCATATTATTTGTTTGTGTTGAGGTTTTACGGCCCAGTCAACCCAATGGGGTCATGTCGAGCGCGGTCAGTTTACCTAACCACACATTTACTGGGCAGGCTTAGTCCTCTAAGCGGTTAACCAGTACTGTGCACATTCTTTCGCTTCATATTAAAAATCGTGACGCGAATAAAACATTAATGAAGTAAATCTTTCAAAATGCACTCGATGGTTTCAAAGCACATCTCGAGATAATTAAATTACTTGCTTTAACTGATTTAACAAATGGAGTCTAACGTAGTCTTAATGTTAATTTCAACCAGTGTGTCATTTCCTTTTACTGTGACCACGCCTACCAAACAATCGAATGCGTAACCGTCGGTTCGACAAGCAAAATGATTAGCTTGACATCCGGTAAACAAACTTCGTACATTCTGTCTTTCTCGTGTGATATAAAATTTTCGAGGAAAGAATTAAAAAATCGAGGATATCCACATTTATGGAGTTAATATGAGACCACCTACTTCGCGCATCTTTGCCGAATTACTTTAAACGTGTTGAAGGTTCGCTAATAGCCGCCAAACACGTGGGAGTCGGTGATGTATATACATGTATATACATTGATTTTGCGGCTGATCGGAAGTTTAGGATATCATCACACACGCATGACAGACACATAGGTTGTATGTCTGAAGGGCCTTTTGATTGTCAATGCAGCATGACTGAGAAACCCTGGATAGAGATGTCAAAACATTATTGTTTGAGCATCAAAACAATATAAATAATTGACAGCCATCAAAATTCTTTATACTGCTTTTTTATACTGTTTTCGCTTTGATGCATTGACTAAGTTTGGAGCCTTTATGCGAACCGAATTTTTATGTATTTCTGTATTAAGAGTAGCATCGAGACCAAGGGTGAAGTTGGCTAGCTGTAAAAGTGCTTTAACCGCCTCCTCCCCGCCCCCCCCCCCCCCCACCTCCCCCACAACCCACGGTGGTTTATGTCTTGCCTTGTGTTATTTTATTCTTGTGTTTTTCAGTCCTTTTAGCATTGCGATTACCCCGCTTGGGCAAGAGAGAGGTAATCTTAGTGCTTTTCGTACGTTTGTTCGATGTGTGCTTGTTTGGTTTTGTCGGTTTCTTCTTCCTCTTGGTGTCTGGGAAGGTCTGCGGTTTGTGATTGTGGCACTCCCTGGACTTTTCTCTTACCTTTTTTTACTCTACTGGCCGTTCTAAGGCGGTGGTCCCGGTGTTAGTCTTACTCTTTGTTGCTTTGTGATTTATTCTACGAGGCGATTTGTTTTATGTCTTACCTTGTGTTATTTTGTTCTTGTGTTTTTCAGTCCTTTTAGTATTGCGATTACCTCGCTTGGGGAAGAGAGAGCTAATCTTAGTGCTTTTCGTACGTTTGTTCGATTTGCGCTTGTTTGGTTTTGTCGGTTTCTTCTTCTTCTTGGTGTCTGTGAAGGGCTGCGGTTTGTGATTGTGACACTTCCTGGACTTTTCTCCTACCTTTTTTACCTCCACAGTTCTGGAATTACATCTAGCTTCTTAAACGGGACATATACGAACTTCCAAACAGCAGTGTCTAAGGATTTCTGCAAATGTTTATGCTTTCTTACCATTTCTGTAGTCCCGCATGTATCTAAAATATGATTAGAAGATCAAATGACAAAGTGTTTAATGTTTCAATGGAATTGTTATATATTGATAGAGCTGCTAATGCGAATAATTTTGCCGAAAAAGCATAAAAAAATTCCAACCCATTGCAAAATTATGCCAGTCGAAATTTAAATACAACATTTTTCACGTAACAAAAAAAAAAAAAAAAAAAAAAAAAAAAAAAAGAAATCATTGCTATAAATAGAAATATAAACCACAATGCTATATAAATATTCAACATTGCAACATTATGTGATGTAATTATAAGTTCTTAGCAAACTTTAAAACATAAAATATGTAAATGTTTTTTTTTTCTTACATTTGCAGTTTTAATTTGCAACAATTTAGATTTTTATGTTACCTCACTGCAGCTGGTGTAAGTGCCGTGTGACGGCCGTAGAACGTCTCCCCGTACTTCACCATAGTGTAGATTATATTTTCATTTCGTTTGGGATCATTAGGCCCATCTTTGTATCTTTGAAAATAGAATGCTTCTCATGTATACGATAGTAGGCGTAAGCAGTGTTGCAAACTTCATTACTGCTTATGAAGATCTCAATAAAACCGAGACTCCCATTTTCTATCTGAAATGTGTCCTTTGTTTCCAAAGGCAACCTTTTAGATTTTTATTTTACCTCACTTCAGCTGCTGTTGGTGCTGTGTGGCGGCCGTAGATCGTCTCCACGTACCTCACCATAGTGCAGATTATATTTTAATTTCCTTTGGGATTTGGTCCATTGTTGTCTCTTTGAAAACGGAGTTCTGCTCATATATACGCTAGAGGGCGTAAGCAGTGTTGCAAATTTCATTACTGTTTATGTAATCTCAGTAAAAACCGAGACTCCCATTTTCTATCTGTAATGTGTTATTTGTTTCCAAAGGCAACCTTTTAGATTTTTATTATGATATCTAACGATGTAACTTTTGGTTGACAATGCAATTAATAATGTTTTGTAGTTTTAAACCATATTGCATGTTTGAAATTTGATTTTTCGTAAAATTCACATTATATCCAGTTACATTCAGGTAGCATATACACCGAATATAGATGTTCAGATATACATTTAAGTGAAATGGTTAGCCACTTTAGGAAAGTTCGTCAAAATAAATCACAAAGTCAAATTTAAACTGTTTTAAAACAAAATTTAAATCGCAAATAGTATGGTTCTTGATTTTGATGAGTTCCACACCCTCCGCCCCACCCCCACCCCTGAAAAATTAAAATAAATTAAAAAAAAAAAAATGAAAAATTAAAAAAAATAATAAAAAAAAATAAATAAATAAAAATAAAAGAAGATGCAGGTTTTTAACTTAAATAATACGATAAGCTGTCTCAACTGACACTTTAAATTTCATAAATCCAAATTTTGATATTTTAAATTATTACAAAAAAATGAATGACGACTATGACGTCAAAACCTCATTAATATTCATGAGATTTTGAAAACTGTTTGGAAAAAAAAGATCAAAACTAATCAAGTTCAAATCAGTTTTACTCGAGAACTAATTGGAAGTTCTGCAAGCGATTTTCTGCCTCATGATCTTTGAAACAATGCCTTTAAAGACAGAATTTTCAAACCAGGGGTCTGGTTCCCAGTACAGGGAATATTTTACCTGTACAGGTAAACATGTGAATTTATTATAGCCGATCAATGGACTAGAAATACCATACATGGTAATTCTGTTGGTTGACTGGAGATGTTACCTCCTCCTTGAGATCAGGAGACAGCATGACACTTCAGTTCAGTTCAGTTTTCAGATTTTTAACGCTGCCAGGCAACTGAGTCACATAGAGGCAGCGCCAGATAAATCTGGATTAGTTTTACTGGACTACTGGGTTGGCTTGAAACGGTGCCTAGTTATAATTCATAACTAGGTCACCTCGCCCAGACACGGACTGCGTGCACGTCCAGACCTCGTGCGTGTCCAGATCTCGTGCGAGAGTAGTAGTCCAGCCCGTAAGTTGCAGAATTTTGACGATCGGTCGAAAAAATTGAGCTTTTAATCTCGTACCTAATGCGTGTCAATTCCGACTGCGTAGTGCGTTAGGTACTCAGCTCGAGTCGTGCAGAAGTTTCAGACACTAGCCGAGGAAGGGAGTCGCCGGAGGGGTGTCCTCACCCAGGCTGCGGAGGGGCGTGTCCTCACCCATAGCGCTGATAAGGTGTCCTCACCCAAGTTATTAAGTATCGAAGGGTGTCCTCACCCGTGAGCCAGAAGGGTGTCCTCACCCAAGTCTCTATCGTGGTGCTACTCTGACTTATCTGTACTTTTCCGATGGGTCGCTGCAGGCACGCTCCAGGAAACCGAACCAGGATATGGTTTGACTGTGACTTTCCTGATTCTGCTAGCTCCTCCATCTTGTAGAACTCCTCGTGGTAGTACTTCGACGTTGGTCCCTTGATGAATAGCCAGTCCTGTTTCCATGGTCGGTGTAGAAAGTAGGCTGATAAGTCGATATTCATGTCTTCTTCTCGCGGGAGTCTTTGGGCCTTGATGATGGCAACGTCTTTTCCATGGAGTTTGTTGCTGAGAGCATCCTGGAGGTCGTACTTCTCGTGGATCGGGAAAGGTTCTTCGTAGGCGTCGTAGCAGCACAGGATTGGGCGATCTTTCGCTGGTTCCGGAGACTTTTTTCTTGGATTCTTCGACGGCAGTGACTCTGGAGACGCTGGTGCTGGTGTTGGTATGGTGATAGTCGGCGATGCGGTGATAGTAGCAGTATTCTTGTAGTATGATGATCTGATGCGGCGTCTGTGTTGTAGTCTGTGGTGGTTGTGGTAGCATCTCCCTCCATCAGCGTCGGTTCTCGGCGTGGCGGCGGTCTACTAGCAGCAGCGGGCTGGCGAGGCCACTCGCCAGCAAGGGGAGCAGGCTGCCTCCTGCTTTCAGCCCCCTTCTTGTAGATTCGAGACGTTGGTAGTTTCTTGTGAAAGGTTAGCTCAACCTGAACTAAATCCTTTCCGTCGGACATCCTCCAGAGTGGAGTGCTGACGAACTTGTACTCGCTCAGGGCCCTGAGGAGTACACCAGGCATAACGGACTCAGACATGGTTATTCGTTAATTAGTGATGTTCACACTTCGAAGGTCGAAAGTGGAATGATGACACTGTGGAACTTAATCCTCTTTTTATAGTGCACGCTTGTCTTTAAGGCTACAATAGAAAACCAAGACTATACATCTTTGTCATTTGATCTTTCACATGATTTGAGAATTTTGTTTTCGCGGCAAAATGCAATTCTGTCCGATTTTCTGTAGTTAAGTATTAGATTGTCCAGTTGAGAATTCGATGAACCAATAAGGGTTTTGGGTCTAAACACCCTTTCTTGAATTTTTGCATGTTATTTTAGCCATACTTTTTCCCAAATAATTCAAAACATGTTTACTCATATTTTAGACATATGCGTGGTTAGAAAGGATAAAGATTTGTAAAACTCCTTAGACACTGCAGTTTGAAAGCTCGTATATAGTTTCACCTAAACTATTGTTAATTCCGAAACACAAATGCATAACTGGTAAGACAGGCTAAGAAAGAATCTCGTTGGATGTATTTCCAGAGCTGTGGAAGCGAATAAAGACATTTTGATGGTTGGTTATATTCATCAGATGCGCAGCCAAAGATTTTCGACATTTCCCTCCGGGATTTCTCAGTCCCGCTGCATTGTCAATCAAAAGGCCCTTCAGATGTACAATCGTATGTGTCTATCTAGCGTGCGTGATGATATCTTAAACTTCCAACCAGCCGCAAAAATCACATAAACTACCATATACATCACCGATTCCCGCGTGTTTTTGACGGCTTTTAGGACACCTTCGGCACGTTAAAAGTAATTCAGCAAAATTGCGCGTAGGTTGCCTCATCCATCAAACGTAGATATCTATGGGCTCTGGAATAGCATTCCCCGATGTTTTGAATTCTTTCCGTCGAAAAATTTATATCGCTAATGAAAGACGGAATGTGCAAAGTTTGTTTACCTTTTTACGTCCGCTGGTCGATCTAAATGTTTCTCTAATTAAGTCGACGGTTACGCATTCGATCGTTTGGTAGGCGTGGTAGTATTGGATGTTTTCTGCAGCTTTCTTTTTTCGAATTACGTCGAAACAAAATTTTGATTCACTTACGAAGGTAGTTGATGTAAAGTTTTTTTTTTTTTTTTTTTTGTTTTGTTTTTTTTTTTTGCTTTTGTTTTTTGTTATTAATTATATCGATTTGCCTCAATGCATTACTATCACAGGTTTTCTTCGTGGCCACAAAAAATGCAAAATATTATTTGGTATAAGAAAGGTATTGAAGAATGGGTTGTTAATTATAAATAGCAGGCGTTTTATGGATAATAGCCGTTTTCCCCCTATATACAGTATACAATTTCTTGCAAGATTGTTTTGTTATTTGGAAACGGAGCGGATCAGTTAAAGTATTGTGTTGTTACGTATATGTGCCAGCTGGTTTTGTTGGGGAAATCCAAGGTTTTCTAATTTTACGTTTCGTTTTGTGAGTGCCCCTCTTGGTTACGAGTCTCGTCGTCATAATTTCGGTCACCGTTGACCATAGCTCCAGATAATTTGTTGTTTTTTTTTTTAAACCGAAAAGACCTATATCGCTGAGTCAAGTTGTCAGTAACTGGCGACAATATGTGCACAAAGTACTAGTTAACCGCTTAGAGTGCTAAACATATGACGTGGGTACTCATAAGAAGCGCATCGCCAACACATGCTTACTTAGAGACATAAGAAAATATTACGTGGATACACCTCTTATCTAGAGCTATATAGAACATTTCACCTTCAAAAAAACCTAAAAATTTTCAGATAAAAATACTCTGATATTGTTCATATTTCTGCTCAAAACATATATTGTGGGTACTCGTTAGAACCGCCTTGGCGAGGCGGTTCTAACGAGTACACATTCTATGTTTTTGAGCAGAAATAAGAAAAATAATGTATACCCCTGTAAACCCCAGTTTTACTATATAAAAGTGAGGTTAAAGGGGTCAAAATTATATAGGATGTTTTCGCGGTGTATTCTCATGTCTCGTTATTGTGACGTCATCATATTAACTTTGTCAACCATATATAAATGATGTTATATTGAAATGGCCGTTCAACTCCGATATAAACTTATATGGTTGAAAAGACCATGAAGTTTCAGCACATCCATCAGTGACTTCTTCGAGAACATCTGGCGGACTCATTTAGACAGAAATCACTTTGATAAGTGAGTTCCGCTTAAGGCAGTACTGAAGTACGGTCACTTTTTCCACATTGTGACCTTAGTCATTTTTCACCCTCAATATAAATACATTTGTTACCTTCTGTGAGAGCGCGACTCCTCTTACAGTTTTGTATCGATCGTTATGAAACTTTGCATATGTTTTCTTCATGGTATGAGGATGTGCATGTGGTTTGGATATAATTGTTAGATAATTTTGTTTTACTTTTTCCACATTTTGAACCTAGTCATTTTTATTTTTTAATATTTAGACAGTTGGTACCTCGTGAGCACAACTCCTTGTAACAATCTTTTAGAAAAAAGGGGAAAGAGAAAAGTCTAGGGAGTGCCACAATCACAAACCGCAGCTCTTCCCAGACACCAAGAGGAAGAGGAAACGGACATAACCAAACAAGTGCAAATCGAACAAACGTACGAAAAGCACCAAGACTAGCTCTCTCTTCCCCAAGCGAGATAATCGCAATCCTAAAAGGACTGAAAAACACAAGAACAAAATAACACAAGGCAAGACATAAAACAAATCGCCTCATAGAATAAAAAAAAGGTAAGAGAAAAGTCCAGGAAGTGCCAGTCACCAACCGCAGCCCTTCCCAGACACCAAGAAGAAAAGGAAACCGACAAATCCAAACAAACACAAATCGAACAAACGTACGAAAAGCACTTAGATTAGCTCTCTCTTCCCCAATGGAACTTACCGAAAAATAAAAAAAATGACGTACTTCCGCAATGCTGATGAAACCGAATTGGACGAAACTACACGTATCTAGTCAGGCGTTTCTTGTGTTTTTTCATTTGTATATTTGTCCATTGCTCTCAAGGGTCATAGATTTTAGAACGTATTCATTTTTGTCAGCAAGTACGAAGACTACGGACCTCTGTGAGTGTGCATATATCGCACATACGAATATTAAACAGATGTGTTACATATGCATATGTGCGCATACGTAACAGTTACATATGTGTATGAATGTCACATGTCAAATTTAAAACGTTTGCAAACAATACGAAATCTTCACACATTATAAAATTGCAAAGAAAAATCGATATAGTTGAATTATGTGACGCGGACGTGGCGACTGATCAGGATCTACTCTTTTTGCCACTTATTTTGTCCCATATCACTCTTAATGGTGTAAAGCCTGATCAAATGTTATAATAGCAATATGACGGCAAATCTGGGTCTACCCTTCTTTCATATTACTCATGCTAATTTTTTTTTTTTTTTTTTTTTTTTTTTTTCATGACACGGCTGAAATACGAGCGTACGTAAAGCAGATTTTCATTGTCAGAAGAAAAGATAATGTCGGTTAAAGTATACCAGTAACAATATTTACAAACACGGACACTGATCATTAAATGTTTTAGCTGCAATTCGCATGAGGGTCCTATTATATCCTTGCAAGGGGGTAAAAATAACATTACCACTCTCACGGGTAGGAAACTTCATAATCGGAGCCAGTGGCTCTGATAAGCAAATGTTGTGTGCGTCTTCCGGAGCACGTGCGGCTCTAAATATAGCGGCTGAAAAAGTAAACAAAAGAGATAGGTCAGTTACTCGTCGAAAGAATCTCTATTGTGGGGTGGTTTTTCTCAAAAAGGAGAATTACATGCTACTCTCAAGTCTTTTCACAGTTTTCTCACGTAATAGATAGTTTGTAAATGTGTACGATCTCGTCTGAATTCCTTGTGGCGTAGGCTGATCGATGCTGAATAAACTGATTGTCGAAGGTTCAGCGACGCTATTCCCGATTATTTTTTCATAAAATGCATATGCGCCTGGACTGTTTGGCATTTTGTATGTGTGAAATTATTGTTTGACCTGTCTCACTTACCGAAAAATAAAAAATGACAACAAACTAATGGAAATGTAGGGCAAATAAACAATGGCTCCGATGGTGTAGGGTGGCTCTGAATATATCGGTCGGCTCTGGTAGCTGAGTGCTAATATTTGCAGAACTATTATTTATAAAAGACAACTTCTGTCCAGTTGCAAGTATTGACGCCATGCAGCAACGTTTGTCTCTTCTGATCTTTGGACATCTATCTTGATATATCTTGACGGGGACGTACAACCTTATCAAAACAAGCACGGCCTCTGGTAGTGGATTTACGTGGATTTTTCTATTTCAAGATATGCGATGAAATCGATCACGTCACAGGTGCAATTTTTGTGGTCTCGTTTTAGCGGTAGGGGTAACTATGTATGATAGGGGATAAAGACATGCATAATGTTTTAAATCTCTGAACAAGCGATCTAGACGTAAACACTTTTCTTCCATAAACACTCAGAATGAAATCTAAGGTGATAACCAAGCACCATAAATAATTATAAGAATGGCGTTTAGAAGAAGTTTTTGAGTATCATATCGACTAATTCATGTTTCAAGATTTTTTGTCTCACAAATTTTATTTTTGTTTTAGCTTTCTAAGGAATTGTTCTTGCTAGAAGTATGCCATATGGGTTATTTCTTCATCTTGCAAATTTCCATCTATTGATACATTCAAAATATGAATTTGACCTAATTTCATTGTAAAAGGAATGTAAAGACAAAAGGATAGACATTGTGATTACATGTCCAGACGGAGAGTTTTTGCCATTAGTGGTTCACGACAAAAATGGGAATCCATTGATATTGCTTCAGTTAAGCAAACAGTTGTGGACAGCCGTCGGTAAGCTTCAGAAAATTGAAATAGTGAAGGAGTTTGGGAAACAAAATACATTTTTATAATCCTGAAAATATGATTTCCGGACAAAACATAAACTTTTAAGTCAGACTTACCATGCAAATATTATTTTGAAACTGTTTAGCTTAATCCTTTTTGCATGACTTCGTACAGAAAGCTTCTTTTTCAGATACAAGTATATAAAAGTGGGTGGATAACTATGTATCATGAGGAGTAGAGACATATTTAAACACAAAATGATGTCTAAGGTGTTAACTTAGCACTTTTCCAATTTCAAAGATGGCTTTTTGAAGTAGTTTTAGTGTATAAGTTTCAATAAGTATGTAAGCTGTCTAATTTCAAAACCCATGTTCAGAAGACCATGAAAAATGACCTGTCCAAGAGATGCTACTCTGGTTCAAGTTTCTTAACTTAAAATCAAAATGGACCAAAACTGTGAAATATACCTGTTTTTCAATTATATATGTGTGTTCATTGGCGTGTGAAATTAGGACAAGTTCATATTTCTTCCAAACGCCATTCTTGTAATTATTTATGGTGCTTGGTTATCACCTTAGATTTCATTCTGAGTGTTTATGGAAGAAAAGTGTCTACGTCTAGATCGCTTGTTCAGAGATTTAAAACATTATGTATGTCTCTAGCCCCTATCATACATAGTTACCCCTACCGCTAAAACGAGACCACAAAAAATGCACCTGTGACGTGATCGATTTCATCGCATATCTTGAAACAGAAAAACCCACGTAAATCCACTACCAGATGCCGTGCTTGTTTTGATAAGGTTGTACGTTCCCGTCAAGAAATGTCAAGATAGATGTCCAAAGATCAGAAGAGACAAAAGTAGCTGCATGGCTTCAATACTCGCAACTGGACAGAGTCTGTCTTTTATAATAATAGTTCTGCAAACATTAGCACTCAGCCGACCGATATATTCAGAGCCGCCCTATCGACGATCAGTTTATTCAGCATCGATCAGCCCACGCCACAAGTAATTCAGACGAGACCGTACACATTTACAAACTATCTATTAGGTGAGAAAACTGTTAAAAGACTTGAGAGTAGCATGTAATTCTCCTTTTTGAGAAAAACTACCCCACAAAAACAGATTCTTTCGACATATTCAGAGCAGCATGTGCCCCGGAAGACGCACACATCATTTGCTTATCAGAGCCACTGGCTCCGATTATGAAGTTTCCTACCCTTGACACTTCAGATTTGATATTTGCAACAAGAAGTTTCAGCTATAGGCTATAAGCAACATAGATGTTTTCTGCCTGGGAAACCATGCATATCAAGTGATTACATTATCTTTGCATACATACTTAACTTCTAACAAGGCTTAATATATAGATAACAAACATGAACAATTAGAAGTTTATATAATAATGCACATTACATATCACATTGAACATAAAAGTTTGTTGTACATATATAGATGCTAAAATATTGGTTTTGTAAGTAGGACCGTGTGTCAAATAAAATCATGTATACTAAGAAGCATTTCGGTCACAGTAATCATTCCCGAAATAGTGACCTCTACTTCCTGTAATGGTGTTACATATGTGTACGGTATGTACATATCATACGATCGCTTCACACTAACTTTACCACTTATCATATATGCGTACAGTTGTATGCAAATGTAACACATTTACTTTGCCATGTGTTAAATATGCGTACAGTTGTACGCATACGTAACATTGTACGCATATGGAACATATTTACTACGTACTCGTATTTATGACATAAGGCCACTGACAGACCTCTCTATGTTCTTTCAGATCAGTTATTCATTAACTGTAAAGCGTACATCTTCTTACTGTGGCCACTGTTGCTTCTTTGGGAGCTCTTTTATGCTTCATTAATTTTGCTTTGGGTCGCGTCAATCGAAAAAGTGCCTTCGAGCATGCTCAAAATGTGCGGATTTACATCATCCTGCGCACGCGTAATATATCATCCGGGCCTTTGCTCTCCATTGATACATTCTATAGTATCCAATTATTCTGGCAGCGGACAGCGCAGGACCTGATCAGACTGTGCGGATGCGCAGGCTGATCTGGACCTTCGCTGTCCGCACATGCCCGAAGACACTTTTTCGTATGGCACGGCCCAATTTATGTCGAACTTGTGCATTTAGGTTACTGTACGGAAAGACTTGTTTTTTCGTTTGGCACTACATTCTGAATCGAAACATTGATTTTTGAGTGACATTGTCTTGGCAGAAACTAATTGTCTTTTCTGTTCCTCTGCTATGTTTTCAAATATTTATTATAAAATTAATTTTACGGCCAAAATGTCCAATTTCTATAGTAAATTGGATTTTTAAAACAAAAAAATAAAAAACAGTTTATCAAAAAACGGTTTTTGCATTTCTTTATGGATTTGAAATAATGATGTTCCATAACAATATTGTGAAAAAAAAAAAAAAAAAAAAAAAAAAAAACTCAGAATTTTTCAACAAGTGGAACTTGTTGAAAACTTGCATACAAACAACCCACCCTATCAACTTTTGCATAAATTTCAGCCATTTTGTCTATAGGAAAAATGGAAATTTTTGATATGTTGTAAAACCACTGTATAAGCAAAACTTTTGGTGTCTAGGTAATTACGACAAAAGATTTTACATTAAATCAAACAAAAGTTTACAAATTTCTCTTTTGTGTAAAGTGTCAGGCAAAACACAACTTTCCGAAACATTTATGAAAAAGAGTGTTTTTTTTTTTTTTTTTTTGGTTTGTTTGTTTTTTTTTTTTTTTTTTTCAGAAAATTTGAGGGCTGAGGCACTGGTGCTTGCATTACAGTTGATTTATCGAAGCCAGACATAATTTTCATGCTTCACTGACTATAATATTACGTTCACGTTCACGTTATGCGTTTTGGTCAGTTTCTCTGTTACTATAGAGGCCAGATACTTGATATTTTAAGAATGAAGCCTAACAGATTATTCACATGAAAAACTAGCGAGTCATATTTTCTCTGAAAATAACAAACTTATAGAATGTGATCTAGATTTGAAATTATTGATGTTCCATAACAGTATTGTGAAAAACCCAGAAATTTTGAACAAGTGAAACTTGAAAACCCCGCATCCAAACAACCCACACTGTTAAGTTTTGCATAAATTTCAGTCATTTTGACTATGGAAAAATGGAAATTTTCGATTTGTTGTAAAGCCACTGAATAGAAAAAAACAACTTTGGTGCCTACGTAAATACGACAAAAGGTTTTACATTAAATCGTAACAAAAGTTTGCAAATTTATCTCTTGGAAGCCCGCATCAAAACCTAACATACTTTTAATGCTTCACTGACTATAATATTATGGTCACCTTATGCGTTTTGGCCCGTCACTGACTATAATATTATGGTCACCTTTATGCGTTTTGGTCCGTTCCTCTGTTACTACAGAGGCTAGGTACTTGATACTTTAAGAATGAAGCCAAGGAAAAGATTAACATGAACTTTCAAGTCTTATTTTCTCTGACAATAACAAAATTATAAAATGCGGTTTGATGCAGATTCAGTTAGTGCTTTAACGCTTAGCACTCTGGGTAAAATTTTCAGCAGGCGACATATTGAAATATTTCTTTTCTTATTTCGTCCAGAAAACAGGCTTTGACATTTCATGCAAATTGTCTGAGACAATTTGCATGAAATGTCAAAGCCTATTGTCTTTGAAAATATGGAAATTCTTATTAATTTATCCTTTCGGATATGCCCATAGAGTGGTAGGGGTTAAGGATTAATAATATTGATTCTTGAGCAGATTTGCAAGTATGTGTAGTGACGTCTATATGGAATAAAAAAAAAACTCAGCACCAAAAATTAATGAAGATGAATTCTGCAGAATTAATGATCGACGGTAACGATAATAGGCTGTAGGAAATAATAAACTAACATTTGATGAGCAGATTATAGTTCCGGATAAGACTGTTATCCTTTTCTTTTCTCTGGGTTAATTCAGCAGACGACAAATTGTTGGTATTTGTCTTATTTTTCGTAGAAAATAGACTTTGGTATTCATGCAAATTATCTCCTGAGGGAGAAAATTTGCATGAAATATCAAGGCCTATTTTCGGGGAAAATAAGGACACACATGAAAATGTAGTCTGCTGCAATTTTTACTCAGCATGCTAAGCGTAAAGTTACTGCAAAAAAAATAATTTCCATATGTCTGTGAATTTCGTGATTATGGCATTCCATGGTATTTCTGGTGTGTTGTTCTGTTTCTTATAAGAATCACATCGTAGTTGCGATTCTTGTGAATACACGCGTTTTTATGAGGGGAAAAATGGTATTCAGTTGTCTGCATAAGCCTCTTATTAGCTCACCTGAGCTTCGTGCTCATGGTGAGCTATTGTGGTCAGTCAATGTCCGTCGTCCGTCGTGCGGCGTCAACAATTGCTTTAAAAGCCTACTCCTCCTACACCCCTGGGCCAATTGACTCGATACTTGGTAGGAAGCATCAGGGTGACATGTAGATCAAAAATAGCTAAAATCGTTCCGATCGGAAATCCAAGATGGCCGCAATGGCCGCCATCTTGAAAATCTATTTTTCGCTTCTTCTCCTGAACCGAAAGGCCAATTGACTCCAAACTTGCTAGGAAGCATCGGGGTGACTTGCAGATCAAAAGTAGCTAAAATCGTGCCGATCGGAAGTCCAAGGTGGCCGCCATGGCGGCCATCTTAAAAATCTATTTTTCGCTTCTACTCCTGAACTGAAAGGCCAATTGACTCCAAACTTGCTAGGAAGCATTGGGGTGACTTGTAGATCAAAAGTAGCTAAAATTGTGCCGATCGGAAATCCAAGATGGCCGCCATAGCAGCCATCTTGAAAATCCATTTTCTGCTTCTTCTCCTGAACCGAAAGGCCATTTGACTCCAAACTTGCTAGGAAGCATCGGAGTGACTTGTTTAAGCAATCATCATGAATCTTGCTCAAAATGTTTGTCTTGCTGATTTCTAGGTCAAGTTCGAAACTTGGTCACCTGGGGTCAAAAACTAGGTCACCTGGCCAAATCAGTAGAAAACCTTGTTAGCACTATAGCGGTCACATTTTTCAAGCAATCATCACGAATCTTGCTCAAAATGTTTGTCTTGATGATATTTAGGTCAAGTTCGAAACTGGGTCACTTGGGGTCAAAAACTAGGTCACCTGGCCAAATCAGCTAAAACCTCGTTGACACTCTAGCGGTCACATTTTTGAAGCAGTCATCATGAATCTTGCTTAAGATGTTTGTCTTTATGAGTTCTAGGTCAAGTTTGAAACTGGGTCACTTGGGGTCAAAAATTAGGTCATCGGGCCAAATCAGCAGAAAACTTTGTTAACACTCTAGCGGTCACATTTTTTAAGCAGTCATCATGAATCTTGCTCAAAATGTTTGTCTTGATGAGTTCTAGGTCAGATTCGAAACTAGGTCACCTGGAGTCAAAAACTAGGTTACCAGGCAAGATCAGCCGAAAATTTTGTTACATTCGTCTTGATGATTTCTGAGTCAAATTCGAAACTGGGTCTCATGGGGTCAAAAACTAGGTCACAAGGCCAAATCAGCAGAAAACTGTTAACACTCCATAGGTCACATTTTTTAAATAATCATCATATATATAGCTCAAAATGTTTGTCTTGATGATTTTTAGGTCTAGCTTAAAACTAGGTCACTTGATATCAGAAACTAGGTCAGCTGGCCAAATCAAAGGAAAACCTTGTTGATGCTCTAGAGGTCACATTTTTCATGAATCTTGCTCAAAATGTTTGTTTTGATGATTTCAAGGTGATGTATATTTTTCTATCCAGTGACTTTCTTTTTTCCGTTTATGTCAGTTTCTCAGTAATTATTGGTCCTACAGAGTGATATTTGATACTTGTGAAGTGTTTGTGTTTAGGTCAGTTTCTCAGTAACTATTGCTCCTACAGCCAGTGATACTTAGTACATACATACATCTTAGCATGGCCTCTTGAGTGCAGTCATCCATATTTGACCTTGTCCTTTATTTCACAGTCCATTAGACATGCTACATTGTCTTACTTGTTAATATAATCATTTTGAATTTGCCTTGATCAGTTCTAGACCAGGTTCTCAAAGTGCTATGATGCTCAGGTGAGCGTTACAGGGCCATCATGGCCCTCTTGTCTGGATTTGCGGCAGAATTTTCATCTTTGGAAAAGTCCGATTCTTCAGGGACAGTTTAGAGACAAATGAATAGAAGAAATTCATTAATTGTATTTACTCTGAAATTAATCCAGCGATGCTTAATATCCCTTTGATATACTGTCTTTTTGTTCCATTTTACAGTGTAGTATTTCTAGAATTTACTAATCAAATAGTTTTAAACCACTGTCAACCTGCTCCAGTTTACCGGAATCAACATTTTTTAAAAAACATTTGTTATGGTTACACATTAGTCATAATGTTCTTGCTTTATTTTATTATATTTCATCATTCTATTATTTATTTATTCCGTTCGTTTTCTTTTCACGGTGATTCACACATTTAGTTGACAGCATCCATTTGTTTTCTAGTGCAGTCCTTCCCGGATCCAGGATAGTACTCCGAAAACGTTCACTCCTCACGTAAATTTGTCTGATACGTTTTATGTCATATTCTTGCACCAATGAGTTTCAGTCCTTTAAGGTGAGCGAATATACTTTCAAGGGAGATAATTCTTGTTAAATTGATGTCTCCCTTCGGAAAAGGGGATCCCCTTGGGAACAAATTCTTTCCATTTAGAGTAGACCCATTTTCAGAAGAGGACTGGTGTGCAGGAAAATAAAAAGGAACGCACAGAAGTTGTCTCCCTTGTAAACTGGTGAAAATCTATCAGATGTATCCATTCATCTTAATAGGAATAAAAACATAATTTCAAATTCAATCGTCAATTTCACAATTTCACTAGTTACAAAATGATTCAGCATTCGCTATAAATATATGTAGTGTGTGTGTGTGTGTGTGTGTGTGTGTGTGTGTGTGTGTGTGTGTGTGTGTGTGTACTCCTCGATCTGGCGAAAGAATGTGCAAATACTGGTTACAAGCAGTGGACTAAGCCTGCCAAGGAAAAGTGTGGTTATGTAAACTGACCGGCTCGACATGACCTTAATGGGTTGACTTGGCCGTAAAACCTCAATTTAGTCAAAAATATATACTCTTTGAAAGTGTGGTATTTTGTAGGTTCAGAGCGAATACCATGTCAAGACTGCGAGAATGCACAGCCAATTTAGTTTTTAGGGGTCTCTTTTGATGCTTACTATGCAGCAGACCATGCGAGCCGGCCTCGGTGGCTCAGTCGGATGCGCGTCCGACTGGTGATCAGGAGATCGCGGGTTCGATCCCCGTTAGGTCCGCCAACTTCTCCTCTTGAACCAAAAGGCTAATTGACTCGAAACTTGGTAGGAAGTATGGGATTGACTTGTAGATCAAAAAGCAGCTTAGCTATAATTGTTGTGATTGGAAAGCCAATATTATGACCGCCATCTTGAAAATTTTGAACTTCTCCTCTTGAACCGAAGTGTCAACTGACTCGAAACATGAAAGAAAGTATCTGGGTGACTTGTAGATCAAAACTAGCTAAAATTATAATGATCAGAAATCCAAGATGGCCGCCACAGCCGCCACCTTGAAAATCCATTTTGAACGGCTTCTCCGGAATCGAAAGTACTCGAAACTTGATAGAAAGTATCGGGGTGACTTGTAGATCAAAACCAAAATCAGAACATTTTGCCAAAGACCGAATCAGCATGGTTAAGATTAAACCTCCTTTGTGCTCTGAAGTTTAAAATAAATAGGATTGCACTAGAAAAAAAACTATATAGGATTCATACGCCCGGTACTCGAATACAGCGATAGCGTTTGGGACAACTGTTCCACCGATGCAAACAAACAAACAAAAACAAAAACAAAAAAGAACAAAAAAAAAAAAAAAAAAATAAAAACAAAAAAAAAAAAAAAAAAAAAAAGAACAATTAGAATCAATACACAACGCAGCAGGCCGTATAATAAGCAGGGCGACTGAGCTCTGTAATATTGAAAAAAACTTGCTGGGGAACACTCCAAGAAAGACGCACAAAACACAAGTTAGTTATATTTTATAAGATTGTAAACGGGCTCACCCCTGATTACCTGCCTGATCTTATGCCCCCTCTTGTTGGCGAAAGCAACCCCTATAGCCTAAGAAACGCAGACGATATACAATCTATTGCTAAGATATAAAAGATGCAAACACTGTCACAGCATTCAAATATTGCCTCAATAGCCACATAAGACGTCCTGCAAAGTACTACAATGTTGGATCTAGAATTGGCCAAATCCTACACGCAACTTAACTGCGCATGGGTGTAGCTCACTCAGTTCACATCTATACGCTAAAAATATTGTTCCAAGACCATCTTGTGCATGTGGTGAATTTGAAAGCTGTTATCATTTTTTTTTCTCCACTGTCCTAGATTTTCCAACGTCAGGAATACTTACCTTTCTGGCTATTTGCACACGCATTCTGTTCAGGAACTGCTTCACGGCAAGGTAACAGCCACTGATGAAGACAATGCAACCATGTTTTGCCACGTTCAAGAAGTCATGTCAAGTCAAAGCGTACCTTGATGTACGAGTAAATTATATTGAAAGAATCAATTTACAGAGTCATGGAACATCTCTCTCTCTCTCTCTCTCTCTCTGTATGTATGTTTGAGGTATAAGTGCGTGCACGCATAAGTGCATGCATGCGTTTGTGTGCGTGCCTGAATGCGCGTATGGATGTATATATGTATGTGTGTGTATGTATGTATGTATGTATGTACGTACCTACGCACGTTTTCTTTTCATGATGACACACACTTAGTTGACAGCATCCATTTGTTGCGCACGTATGTATGTATGTATGTATGTATGTATGTATGTATGTATGTATGTATGTTACGGTTTACGTACATGCGTGTAAGGAATTAAGCTTATGGTTTAGTTGTTTACGATCAAACATGTCAAAAGGCTCAGCCATTCATAACATCAGTGAAAATTGTATGCCTTTATTACCAGGAGTTGACTTTCAGACAAGCTAAGGCCTACAGTCGGATCCTGGAAAATATTGTATTGTTGTAAATTATGTTGTATTTGAAGCAACCAAAATAGAGTTTAAACCAACTAAAATCGTTCCGATCGGAGATCCAAGCTGGTCGCCATAGTCGCCATGTTGAAAATCTATTTTGAACTTCTCCTGAACCGAAGTGCCAGCTGACTCGAAGAAACTTGGTAGTTAGTATCCAAGTGACTTGTAGATAAAAAAAAAACCCAACAACTTCTCCTTAACCCTAAAGGCCGATTAACTCGGAACTTGATAGGAAGTATCGGGGCCACTTGTAGATCAAAAACAGCTAAAATCATTCCATTCGGAAATCCAAGATGACCGTGTTGAACATCTATTTCGATATCATCTTAATCGAAAGACCAGTTGACCCGAAGTATCACTGGAAGTATACCGGTGGCTTATAAATAAAAAAAGTAACTAAAATCGTTCTGAGTAGAAATCCAAGATGACCGCCTTGGCCGCCATCTTTAAAATCTATATTGAACTTCTTCTCTTGAACTGAAAGGCCAATTCACTCAAATGTAGTCTGGTAATCAGATCAGCGATACGGGGTGAGAAAATGTACAGCCTTACCAGGGCTCTCACCCGGGATTCTAGGACTTTCGTTCCGATACGCAATCGGCCGAGCTGTCCATCAGCCACTGTCACATTATTGCACGGCTCATCAAACGCTGGGCAAGTCGGACAAATTTTTGTGCCTTCATATTTTCGTATTCGTTTGGTTCTCGTTGTGATCTGGGGTAGCTACATCTTGAATGGTCAGTAGTGTGTGTAAAAAGATTTTCATTGGCCAAAGCTTCATTTCGTAACGAGCCGTCTCATCAAGATCTACACTGTTTGTCATGCACTTTTGATTTCAGACTAATATCTCTATTTGCATCAGTGGACATGTTCAAAGTCAAGGATGGAATAGTCCACAGCAGTAACGCAGAGATGAAAGGGTTAAAGAGAAAACGCACAAGTAGTTTTGAGACTACAATCCTCGCTAACACCATGCTTTTTTTCTGTATTCTGGCTTAAATTCTAGATATTTCTAGAACATTCGTATTCAGACAACAAGGTATTGATCAGTGACTGCGAATTGCGACAGAGGAATCTGAAACCCCGCGTCACGCGGAAAGAGGCCTAAGTATAAACCATAGTTGAACATTGGCGTCCCTGATAAGCCTGCTGGTCCACGCTTTTTGAACCACGGTTTCCTATATTTGCTGGTATTTTCTGTTGTATTCATGTTTCAGTCAGGCGAACAGTGAAGCCCGACGCGCAGGTATTTGTTGCTCTGGGACTTCGGTGTGCGCATGTTTACTATGGTCCCTTCATGCTTTTCGAGGATGACTTTTATCCTTACCCTGCTGAATAATTTAATAAGTCACACCCATTTCTGACTATCAGCCAATCAGTTAATATTATATACTGTTTTCGTTCAAACTCACAAATTGAATGACAAACAGAGTAGATCCTGATCAGATGGCTTCTTCTTCAGAAGCCATCTGATCTGGATCTACACTGTTTGCAAAGGTAGGGGTTGTCGTGAACAGCAGGATAAGGGTTAAATGAAAATTTTATATTCAGTATTTGGGAATGCGATTTCTAAATGCTTTTAAACAATGACAATGTAATGTAACACGTGAGCAACATTTAAGGGGAATGGATACATATTCAAAGGAGGCAACTGTCAAACTGGTTGCCTCCCTATTGAAAAGGCATGTACTTTAAAAGAAAAGAAATTGTTCCTCATGATAGCATATTCTTTTCTTTTAGAATAGAAACATTATCAGAAGGGGATTTGTATGCAAGATAGCAAACAGGAAGTCACAAAAGTTATCTCCCTTGTAAGAAGTGGCTGAAAAAACAACCAAGTACATCCAGTCCCCTGAAAACAGCGTCACAAGTGCTACACGAGACTGTTTCCTAGTTGCACAACACATGGGAAAAACACAGTACTCCAGATAAACCCCGTCAGTTTCACAGTCTGATTAGAGTTTTTGGTTTTCACGGAGAGATTCTAATCCAGCTAAGCATCCTCCAGAGAAACAATGAATGCCCGGATCAGACTCTGAGAACGCGGACCTTTTTAACTCTTTCAGCCCTAGAAAACCAAACCAGATACCTGTGCAAACAATGTGGCTCATTATGAACCGTCTCATCAGGACCTACACTGGTTTGTCATTCTTTTTTTAGGGTGTCGGGCGTGGCGAAGGTATCGTGTATCTTACCGTCATCGGGGCGTTCAACTGAGATTGGCATACAGTTGGGCAAGGCCTGCTATCCTTGTAGCAGGTAAGGGTAGAGGGGGAATGTTTTTTATTTCTTCTGTTTCTTCACTTTCTTTCCTGTTTCTCTTTCTTCCCTGTCCCTCTCTTCCATCTCCTCTACTTTCTCTTCTATCTCTTTTCTCCATTTATCTGGGAGACGACACAAAATGACCCACAAGGGTTGACGTGTCGTTAAGCCCCAACTCAATCAATCAAAACCATTCTGTTTTTGATTTTTGTAATGACAGCCCTATTTGCAGCAATTGATATGTCCGGATTTGTTTGTTTGTGTTGAGGTTTTACGGCATAGTCAACCCACTTGGGTCATACCGAGCTGGGTCAGTTTACCTAAAAACGTGTTTACTGGGCATGCTTTTATCCCTCCAAGCGGGTACCCAGTATTGTGCTCATTCTTTTGCCAGAAACTGACAGCTGCCGTTCTTGAATCAGCGGAAGGCTGAGAATGATCGCAGAAAATATTTCATGATCAATCTCCACGAAAGAATGTTGCCGGTCCGGCGGGGGTCGAACCCGCAGCCTCCTGATTACCAGTCGGACGCGCATCCAACCGAGCCCGGCTGACATGTCCGGATTCAGTGATGGAATATACCCATTCATAAATTTAGGGTAGAAAGGATTTAGGGTCCTGCGAATGCACTAAAGTAATCACTGTCTGTCAGTCTGTCCACATGACCATATTTGCTGTACTGTACGATCTACACTGATCAAATTTAGCATGTGAATACACCAAGTGAAAACGGTTAATAATGTTAACATAATTAGGTCACTTTAACCTATATTCTTACCGTTGACCTTTGACCAACATTGTAGAAAAAATCTTCTCCAGTGGAAATTTCGTGTATTGGAGTATTGTCTGACCTAGGTTCAACTTAATTTTTTGGACGGGTTCATTTAGTGAAGTTGTGTTAAGCTATTCGCGGTGACCTGTATATTGACGTTCGACCTTTGTTATAAACTATACTTATTCCAGGTATATTTCTTTACGATATATGACCCGCTCTGATCAAATTTTTTTGTTGTGTAGGTACATGTTGTGAAAACAATGTATCATTTCCACTCTCCCTTGAACCCTTAAAACGCTAATCACAAATACAGCAGATGACACTTCGATTTTTTATACCCCGCCACACGATAGTGGCGGGGTATTATGGTTTCACGGTGGACGTCTGTGTGTCTGTCCGTCCGTCCGTCAGTCGTACGTCCGTACGTCCGTCCGCATGTCGTTTCCGGATGATAACTAAACCATAGTGCAGATTATATTTCGTTTCCTTTGGGATCATTGGGCACATTGTGGTATATTTGAAAATGGAGTTCAGCTCATGTATACGCTAGGGGGCGTAAGCAGTGTTGCAAACTTCATTACTGCTTATGAAGAGTCTCGATAAAACCGAGACACCCATTTTCTAATCCGTAGTTTGATCTTTGTTTCCAAAGGCAATCTTTTTGACATTTATTCAGTAAACATCAATAATTTTAACCAAACTTAATTGGTACATGCATTGATATTAAGGAGATCTAGCTTGGGATTGCTAATTGGCAAATTTCGTCAATGTTTGGCAGAGTTATCTGCCCGCTACACTATAATGGCGGGGTATTATAGTTTCACGTTTTTATTTTCATTTTCCAGAGAAAAAGACTTGGCATGTCATGTAGACGATTCACATGAAATGAAAAGTCTTATTTTCTCTGAAAACAATTTAATTTAGAAAATAGAACGTCGTATTCTACAATTTTGCTTATCGCTAATAGGGTAAAGAAACCTTAGTAAATAATCAAGCACACAACAACAACGGCCCTGATTAAAATCTCCCGACGGATATGCTGATCCAGGTCTTCTTTGTCAGCATGTTCCTCGGACGGACTCCTATTTACTTGGCAAGGCTCAGCTGTATTAGACTGAATTATGTTGCTTCCTGTAGAAAACGTCTGCTGTAAGCTGCTGGAATAATCATTATCTTCCATATTTACCCTAAATTTTCGGATAAACTTTACAGCGCTAAGCAATAATGCGGCAGACGACATTCTATTTCTTTTTAATTATTTTTCAGAGGAAATAAGACTTGCCATTTCACGTAACTCGTCTGCTTAGGAGGCGAGTCACATGAAATGCCAAGCCTTATTTTTTTTTCTGAAAAATTACAAAATAATATCGCCTGCTTCAATTGTGATTATCGCTTTAAAGGGTTTTAATAGTTTATTTGAATACACCCGTTTTCATTCATTGTCGATATATGTAAAACTGCTGCACGAGTGGCAACAATACCGACCCTGGTCAGACCTGGGTCTGCACAATTTTCTCAGACCTCTCTGTCAGAATACATAGGTTAAATACATTGCGTTTTATGTGTAAGCAAAATGTGACTTCTCGTGACTAAAGTTCCTCTTATTAACTGATCTGTTGCCAGATATTATTAATTATACGTTTTCCTGTTTAATATGAAAATATAAAAGTGGTGCCCACAAGATTTGTTTTGATGCAGTTATAATAATAACATCTTCTGCATGCTCCTTTTATCTGGACGTATGCATTGCTGTTCTGCCACATCCTTTAACTTATAAGCGTGTGACGCATAGCAAACTACGTAAATATTTTCTGGTAGGAATGGCTCTTGAGAGCAATGGACACACACACACACACACACACACACACACACACACACACACACACACACACACAGAGAGAGAGGGAGAGAGAGAGAGAGAGAGAGAGAGAGTTGAAAATGCCTGATTTGTCCGTGTTTCCTGGGACACAATATTTAGTTTCGGCAAATTAAGCCTCATCAGTTACCCTCATATAAATTCTCTTCTCAAAAGTCCCGAAATGGCCTCCGTTGCCACAAATGCCAATAAAATATCAACTACACTGTAGTGAAGTACAGGAGACATTTTGTGGCCGCCACATGACATTTACACAAGTTGTAGTGAAGATAAATATGTTCTAAATGGAATGCCTCTTGAGAGCAATGAAATCTATAACTCTTTCGGCGCCAGATTTCAGACGACATTTGTCGTCTGCTTTTTAATTTTAACAAACTAATGTTTGGAAAGACGTTTATATGTAAAGTTGAAAGATTGAATGACAAACAGCGTAGATCCAGATGAGACGGCTCATTGAGCCGTCTCATCTGGATCTGTGCTATGTGCAAAAGCCTATTATTATCGCCTGTGGCAGCGAAAGAGTGAAAGGTTAGAAACATTTTACGGCCGTCGTACGCTACTAAACACCGTCTGTAGTGAAGTAAAATAAAAATCTAATAGGTCGTGTTCAGCGTATTTTTCAATGGCAGACGACCGTCACCATGGCAGTTCACTGTTCTTTCAGGCCCAGTAAAACTGATTAGGTCTCTGCTCTCACATCCAAGTCTCCTTATTTCATTTTATTTATTTATTATTTATTTATTCATTATTTATTTATTTATTTATTTATTTTTGCAAAAATTACAAAATTGAGTAAAACTAATATTATTGCCACCTGCGATCTAGCTGCCCTCTTTGCTTTATATTTTGTTTTCAGATGATACGTTCTCTTATGGCATGGTAGCACTATGGTCATTATCTTCAATGGCTGTCCTCATTACTTCCTGTATATATTATTTTTCGTTTGTACTTTCGTCTGTTTTGTGTTAACCCTTTCATCCCAGAAGACCATAACAAAACATTTGCAAACAGTGTACATCTAGATTAGACGGCTCGTAAAACTGACACTTCTCTTTGCAATAATGAGCATGTTCAATTTCAAATAGAATGATCTGTTTTTTCAGAAACTCAGGGGTAAAAGGGTTAATGTTTGTAGTTTGCTCAGGAGATAAAGGTGAGGTCTCGGTTTAGTATTAGTTCATCGTTTGCCACTTCCTGGGCTAATTCAGCAGACAACAAATTGATGATTTTTTTTTTCAAGAAAAGCAGAATTGGCATTTCATGCAAATTGTCTCAATTGGAGACAATTTGCATGAAATACCAAATCCTGTTTTATGGGAAAAGTAAGAAAAATATTTTTGTATGTCGTTAGTAGTTGTTTCTGCTTACTATTCCTCTCCTTGTATCTAGTTCTTGCAGGGTGTGTGTGTGTGTGTGTGTGGGGGGGGGGGGGGGAGGGGGGTGAGGCGAAGGTATCATGTATCTTACATAATCGGAGCGCCCAACTGATATTGGCTTACAGTTGGGCAGGCCTGCTGTCCTTGCTGCAGGTAAGGGTAGTGGGGAAATGTTCTTATTTATTCTGTTTCGTCACTTTCTTTCATTTTCCTCTTTCACCCCTGTCCCTCTCTTTCATTTCCTCTACTATATCTTCTCTCTTTTTCCCTTTCTTTGTGAGACGACACAAAATGACCCACAGGGGTTGACGTGTCGTTAAACCCCAACACAATCAATCTAGTTCTTGCAACAGCGCCTTTGTATTTTGTCTATGTTTGTTCCTCATCATTTTTTCTTCGATGCGTCGGGAAGGCGATGATTCATGATTGTGGCCTTTCCCTGTTAACTGCGTATATATGTTTGTTGTTAGGTCCTCATCTATGTTTCATCAAAATACAGTCGACTCTCGTTATCTCGAATTCCAAGGGACTCTCTGAAATACTTCGAGATATCCGTAGTTCGACATATCAGGTTTGCAGAATTGAGGAAAAAATAATTTGATTAACCACATTTAACAAACTGATAGGTACTTGGACTTTTGAAGTTAGAGATCTATTGAAAATATTGTGGAAAAGAGGAGAAATTGCTCCTTAGGAGCAATTTCTCTTTTCTACAATATTTTCCATCTGTTGTTAGGTTTTCATGTTTAGGCAGGGACCAGATTTTCACTTCGAGATAAGCGGTTATTCGAGATAAGCGAGGTCGAGATAACGAGAGTCAACTGTATTGATAAGTTAAACGCCCTGCGTGCTGTGTAAAAATCTAGCAGGCGACTTTTGAACAAAAATCTTTTTTTTTTTTTTTTTTCCCCAAAGAAAATAGGTTTTGACATGTTAACGCATAATTTCTTGGAAAAATAAACGAAAATCGCCAATTTGTCGGCTATTGAATTGGCCCAGAGAGGGTATCGGTTAACCATGTTTATTTAGCCACTTATGGGGTCGGCCACACTTTATTAATTATTTAAAAAGGCAGCGCTCTAGACTGGAGTTTTGAAATATTACAAGTCGGTTCGTTCTGACAAGCTTATCAATCTTCTGTGAGCCGAGTGGAATCTTCTATCTTAACTCTTTGGAAAAGCCTTGTCCCTATATAAGGTGTCTTGTTAGTTTTTATCATTATCATGTTTTGTAGAAATTTCTGAATTTAATGCAAACAGTGTAGACCCTGATAAGACGCCGCGTTCTGCGGCATCTAATCTTTCTGCATTGTTTGCCGATGTCCTTTTTATGGGACGCTAATAAGCTTAAATGGGTTAAGCATTACCATTCTCTGGACAAATCCAGCAGGACAAATTGATGATATTTTCCTTATTTTTCCCCTGACAGTAGTCCTTGTCCTTTTATGAAAAGTGTCTCCTTTACAAATTGCTTCCTGGGAAAAATAAGAAAAATATTTCCAAATGTCGTCTGCTGAAATTTTTACTCAGCGTTCTAAGTATTACTTCTGAAGCATTTATAAGTTTGAAAGACTAAAGTCTGCCTAAGTTAGAAAAGTAACCTTTTTAAAAATCTTTTTATTAATGGTTGAAATTTTTTTTTGAATTGTTCCGTAAAACTATTATTAACAACAACCATTACGAAAACACGCCTATTCAAATATATTGAAAATTTTGCAACCATAAAAGGAAAATTTTCAGATAAAAAATTCTGATATTTTTCATATTCTTGCTCAAAACATAGATTGTGGGTACTCGTTAGAACCGCCTCGTCGAGGCGGTTCTAACGAGTACCACAATCTATGTTTTGAGCAGAAATAAGAAAAATAATGTATACCCCTGTAAACCCCAGTTTTACTGCATAAAAGTGGGGTTTAAGGGGGTCAAAATTATATAGGCATGTTTTCGTGATGCCTTCACAGTATTTACAGACTAATTCCCCATAAAATTCGGGTTCCGGATAGACCTTGTTGCTGAAATGTTTTCAAGCCAACAATACATTTTGAAATTAGTTAAGAATGATGGCGATAAAACCAAGAAACTGTTACGCTGAATTGCATCTATTGTTTCCGCAGCGAAGCAAACCTTTACCTTTAGCGCAGATTTAATACTAGACGGCTCCATTCGTTTTTGAACGTGTCTCTTTGTCATTCTTTCTATCACTTCCTTCTATTTAATCTTCTTTTTCTGTTTTTACAAACGACTCTATCTTTTTCAACTAAGGGACATAACAGCAAAAATATTTTTAGCTACACCAGATTTATACGGCTCGGACTGTATAGTACACTCCCGAGTACACACCACGGTTCTGACTTCCATGTCTTCTTCCTCACGGCTATCACACAAATAAAATGCAATTACAGCAAATTTAACACTACATATCCATTATGTACTGTATTAATAGATTGCAACCAAGTCGGCAACATTTTTTCGTGGAGATTGATCATGAAATATTTTCTACGGTCATTCTCTCCCGTCCGCTGATTCAAGAAGGGCAGTTGTCAGTTTCTGGCGAAAGAATGTGCACAATACTGGTTAACCGCTTAGAGGACTAAGCCTGCCCAGTAAACGTGTGGTTTGGTAAACTGGCTGCGCTCGACATGACCCCATTGGGTTGACTGGCCCGTAAAACCTCAACACAAACAAACAATAGATTGCAAACATACCAACTTATAATTTAATCATCATAAAAATTACTACAATGTACCAAAATCTGCTGTTGCACTAATGTAAACAATAACCCACCCACCTCCGACTGCGGCCAATTTTATACAAAAAGTGCAGTTTGCGATAGATTATCCTCAGCTCCAGGACCATGCACTGCCCTGGAATAGTTGAAAATGTGTCAGTGCACCTACAGAATATTACTTGTATCAAGAAATGAATACCTGTATGCTACGTTGTTTTCACGATAAAATCACAGAAAAGTATGCTACAATTCATGAAAGGGTAAAACCCGATACCAGACAGAATTCAGCAGTTTCATATTTGACATACACTCTTTAATAATAAAGTCATTTGATCTCAAGAAAAGTCTTTTTCTTCAATATTAACAGTAACTGTGAGACAAAAAATTCAGTTTTTGACAGACAGACAGACAGACAAGACATTTATTCTCTTAAGTCATTTTACATGACATACAAGGAACAACATATTAACTTAAATGGTAGCTTAGGTGACAGTTATACATATTAGTTAGTTCTAAGTATCTTTCAGCTTAGCCTACTTTAATGATAAACATAGTACATGTATGATTAGTATCCTCGCTAGTATTGCGATCAACGCCTTTCAAGGGGAGAATATGCAGCCCCACAACACAAATAAAATTTTGAATGCAGTAGTGCAACATATACTCAGTTCCGCGCAGTACATTCAAATGCAATTTAAGGGTGATAGTTAGCCCTCTGGGTCAGTTCAGTAGACGCCAGATCGGCAATATCTCCCGATTCCAGAGAATAGCCCCTGACACACCATGCCAACCGCCACCTTTGGAGACGACCTGCATGGCACGCCAGGACCCCCACTCCGTAGGAAAAGCAAGACAGAAAACCGAAATGTCATCCGTCGTCAGCGTACTAAGCGTTGAGTGCATAGTAAATATGTTAAACCTGGTAATGTCCTCATAACTAATGAGCCGGGACCCGGCAGAGCATGCAGAGACATGTGGTCTAGTCCAGAGTTAACTTCATCAACCAACTCAAGCCCAGCGTACCATAAAACGGACATACGCAAACAGTGCAGACCCAGCTCAGATGCCACAGAACACGGGATCCGATTATGGTCCACACTGTTTGCATAAAGCTCAAAAATCTCCACAAAATACAACAACAACGAAAACCAGCCAGACACCCCTTAATTAGGGAACCGACCAAACCCAAAACAAGGAGGAAGAGTCCACTCGGCACAAATGGGCAAGCCGGAATCGTATAAAAAGTAAACTAAGGCACCAGTTCAGCTCTGCTTGGATGTGGCCCAGGATGTCGCTCTGCAAGTTCTGCCCGGTCTCGGTTAGATATGACAATTTTTTTTTTTTTTGACCAGCAACCACAATGCTAAGAATAAATAATTTAGCAATTTAGATAAACAGATACTTAAACAAATAAATAGATAAATAAACGAATAAATATCGTATAGGCCAACCAAACTGACACGTCGCTCCGAACAGCAACAAGTATTTTCAGACTGGTTTCTAGCCCTACCCCTAATTATTGACATTTTTGCCAGGTAGGGATCTTGGACGTCCCTATAACAAGGTTTAAGCTGCCCAACAATTTTACAGTAAACCGTTCCAAGGCGCCACTGTTGCAGTTTCTCTTCGTCTGTCTGTTCAATTTTGGTTTGTTCTTTCTGTTTTCGACAAAGATACTGTTTTGCGTATTCATATCATGTGATTAAACCCTTATCCGGTACTTTGGTAGGACTGTGTTTCGTGGTTGTCGAGTTTGGTTTCTTTATCCGATTTTTAATTCTCGTACTTGATTGGTTTCTTTATCCGACATTACCCGACATTTCATCATTGCGGATCATTAAGCCACTCCTTCTCTGACGTGCTTAATGTCCTCATGCAGTTTAAATCGGGTTTTGATAAGTAACCATTGTCAGGAAACACATGCAGTCTACCGACTTCTCAACGCTTAGCACTCCCCTGGCAAATTTAGCATTTTGAAATATTTTTTCCCCAGAATACAAGATTTGACATTTTTCCCGGAAGACAGGATTTGACATTTGCATGAAATGTCAAATCCTGTCTTCCGGGAAAAATAAGATATTTCAGTATGTCGTTTTTTTGAAAGCTTTACCCAGAATGCTAAACGTTAAATAAGCAGCTTTGAATGAAACATCATTGACTGCTTTTTACCTTTCGATTTCTCTGTAAACCTACATAATTAGAGTATAAGGTGTAAAAGGCCCTTAGTACGTGTATGAACAACAGACCCTAGATCTTCCTGCGAGTCTGCGAACTGATCAGTAGATGAAAAGTCCGGACGTGGTAGAACGCATCATGGTTGAGCAGGCTGGTCATTGTCTTTGGTGATTGGCATACATTGTAAAAGAACCTTTTGCGTGACAAGACTAATATAGAGAGACGGAATTCAAACTTGTTAACGTTTAATATTCTGGGTTAAAAAATCAGCAGATGACATTTTGGGATATTTACTTTTTGTCAGAAAATAGGCATTGACATTTCATGCAAAATTGTCGCCTTATAAGACAATTTTCATGGAATGCCAAAGTTTGTTTTCTTGGAAAAAGCAGAAAAAATATAATCAAATCGTCGTCTGCTGAGAGGGGTAAAATTTAACCCATTTAAAAGGGACATTGGCAAACAGTATAGACCCAGATCAGACGCCGCAAAACGGAATTTCTATAAAACATGCTAATAATAAATTGATAATGCTTACATGTTTACTTTGCCATTATCATGTGTCTGAATGTTGCTGTAATGAAGTTCTGTTAGGGGAGGGCCGTAACTAATGTTGGCAGAACTTGTGGCCCGACCCTACTGCTTGTTTAGAAGATGCAATAAAATATGTTTAAACTAAACAAATAAATTGATAAAAAAATAACCAGACACCCTTCTACTGGAAATGAACCTGTCCAGATACTTGCGGTAGAAGAGGCGTAAATGGGTAAATATTACAGAAGCAGGGTGAATATGAGGATCTTGCTGTGATAAAGGGGCCTTGATGCTCATGATACATATTCAACCATATTCACAAGAGAGACAGTTTTTGTAACTTGCTGTTTGCATTTCACTACACGGGTCTTCTCTAACAGAAAAGAATTTGCTCCTTTTAGAGTAGGCCCGTTCATAGAAGGGAGACAAAAACAATTTCACACACTTGCTTCCCCTGAAATTGTAGCCATTCCCTTTAAGTGCCGGATTAAGGCGGTCACGGCTTCGGGGCGTTGTGTGTGACAAAAATATAGTTTATACACGAGTCCCGCTGTATATCCCTAGTCTCACAGTTTTACCCCCGCTCTTTGCAGTATATTTTATGAAAGGTCAATGAACAAGGACAACCAGTTATCCAGTGCAGTCACCGTTTCATAACTGGAAAAATCTAGGTTTTCCAAACAGAGGCTGTTATTTATGTTTTTGATTTATCGGTTGACATAAATTGCTGTGAAAGAATGTGATATTATTATGAAAACATATGGCATCCAGAGATAGGTTTAGCAAACGAAAAATAACAAACTTATGTGTGTTGGTGGTCACTTGGTTTTTCGGTTAAATATTTTCAGCATCCTTATTTGGGTCTAACACCGAACATACAATTTATTTTCTCTGCTTTACAATTTAAATATCATGAACTTGATTCCGTTTGAGCTTTTAGAGTTCTATCTTGGACTTCTGCGCCCGGTTGTTCAAAGCGTTGTTAGCTTAACGAGCTCGTTAAGGGTCATTTCGTTAACTGTTTTAGCGGATTCAATACACAATATTCTGATATTTTTTGCTGAAAAAATCACATTTTTTTCGCAAAAACGTTCAGCATATTTGCGTATCACTCGATGTAAATTTTAACGAATCGTTAACTAACGACGTCGTTAGCTTTGAACAACTGGGCCCTGGCGTCCGCGTTTGAATGATTTCAGACTGATGGTAAATATCGACAACGTGTTTGAAAAGCTGTTTCCTTTTGAAGTAGAGAAATAAAATAGCAGAGTCGATTTTATTTGTCCCCTGCCGCTAACGAAAGTATCGAAGTGACTTGTAGATCAACAGTAGTTAAAATTGTTCTGATTGGAAATCTAAGATGGCCATCATCTGGTTTATATTTATAATATTTCCCTGCCACTGTGCTGTTTACATGTATAAAATCACGATTCTTCAGAAACCACTTAGCCAATTTCCACCAAATTTCACATTGATCCTTCTGTTGAAATGTGATTGATAGTTTATTCAAATGATCATGCTCCATTGACTGTCAGGCCCATATATTCTTCTTCAAAACTAAGAACTGCTCAAATGATGATATTTTCATTAGTTGCGATGATAGGATTGGAAAAATGTTGCATAACGTCTGCATGTCTGCAGTGGCTATGTCACTCAGGTGAGCGAATCGTGGCCCGTGGGCCTCTTGTTCTTTCTTGCTATTACGAAAACACGCCTATTCAAATATATGTGAAAATTTCACCATCAAAAACTGAAAGTTTTCAGATAAAAATTATGATATTTTCATATTTCTGCTCAAAACATAGATTGTGGAGGCGGTTCTAACGGGTACTTGCAATCTATGTTTTTGAGCAGAAAAGAAAAATAATGTATACCCCTGTAAACCCCAGTTTTACTATATAAAAGTGGGGTTTGGGGGGGGGGGGGGGGGTCAAAATTAAATAGGTATGTTTTCATGATGCTTCAGCCTGTTCAGTGTCTTAATTTTGTGTTCAGTGGATCCTGTCTAGCAGTGTGATAGCCTTGTTGCTGGGGAAGAAGGAGGTGGTTGCTTTGTTTTTCTTTGATCTATGGCTTGTGTACAGTCTGTTTGCTCTTCCTCTTGGTGTCATTGGAAGGCTGTGTTCTGTGATTGCGGTTATTCCTGGCCATCTTCTATGCTATTGTTGATGTTTGTAGTCCATGCCAATTGCCGTCTCCAAAGACGATTTGCATGTTATGCCAAATAGTATAGAACATCACGAAAACATACCTATATAAATTTGACCCCCCCCCCCCTAAACCCCACTTTTATATAGTAAAACGGGGTTTACAGGGATATACAATATTTTCTTTATTTCTGCTCAAAACATAGATTATTGGTACTCGTTAGAACTGCCTCGACGTGGCGGTTCTAACGAGTACCCAAAATCGATGTTTTGCGCAGAAATATGAAAAATATCAGAATTTTTTATCTGAAAATTTTCGTTGTTTGGTGGTAAAAGTTTCAGTATATTTGAATAGGCATGTTTTCGTAATGAGATGTCCAGGAAGAGCCACAATTAGAGAACAAAGTCTGTTTATGGGAAAAACAAGAAACTATTTTAAAATGTTGTCTTTTTTGTAATCCAGCATGCAAAGAATTTAAGATACCAGGAATGCGTGGCTGGGTGGAATATTATGTCATGTGTTTAATGATTCTGTGAATTAGCACCACGAAATGAGCGCTTGGCTCCTTTTCTCATCAGTGCACCGTCAGGGTTCTTCAGAGCCATGTCAAAATACACACACGCAAAAAGCGAATCTCTTTGATACGCAGAAAGTGAATCTCTTTGGATATGACATCGTTGCCTTGGCAAAGGCGTTCAGATTTTCGTTCTTTTATGTAGCCTCTGTCTCCAAGGTAATCTTTTATAGATTTTTATACCCCGCCACACGATAGTGGCTGGGTATTATGGATTCACGTTAGACGTCCGCGTGTCCGTCCGTCCGTTTTTCGTTTCCGGATGATAACTTGATTAAACATCAATGGATTTTCACCAAACTTGGTGTGTGCATTGATATTGTGGAGATCTGGTTTGGTTTCGTTCTAAGGCGGTGGTCCCGGTGTTAGTCTTACTCTTTGTTGCTTTGTGGTTTGTTCTACGGGGCGGTTTGTTTTTTGTCTTGCCTTGTGTCGTTTTGTTCTTGTGTTTTTCAGTCCTTTTAGCATTACGATTACCTCGCTTGGGGAAGAGAGAGCTAATCTTAGTGCTTTTCGTACGTTTGTTCGATTTGTGCTTGTTTGTATTTGTCGGTTTCCTCTTCCTCTTGGTGTCTGGGAAGGGCTGCGGTTTGTGATTGTGACGCTCCCTGGACTTTTCTCTTACCTTTCTTTGGGATTGCTAATGGGCAAATTTCGCCAAATTCCGGCGGAGTTATCTGACCGAGACACGCCCATATTTTCGTTTTCTGAACGATAACTTGTCAAGGGATATTAACCAAACTTGGTACATGCATTGATATAAAGGAGATCTGGTTTGGGATTGCTTATGGGCAAATTTCGTCAATGTTTGACAGGGTTATCTGCCCGCGACACGATAATGGCGGGGTTTTTTAGTTTAACGTTTTTATTTACCATGCGAACCAAACATATGTTTGTAATTTGGAACTGCATAAGAATAAAGGGCGAGGTTTCGCGCGACTACAATTGGTTAAAGCCCCTCGGTAGTTTTTCGACTAATCGGTGTTTCAAGGCGGTTCCTCTGCTGCCGTTCTTCTTTGTCCATTACGAAAACACGCCTATTCAAATATATACATTGTAGAAAATTTCACCTCCAAAACTGGAAATTTTCAGATAAAAAACGCTGAATTTTTTTTCGTATTTCTGCTCAAAACATAGATTGTGGGTACTCGTTAGAACCGCCTCAGATTTTCATTTCGAGATAAGCGGTTATTCGAGATAAGCGAGTTCGAGATAACGAGAGTCGACTGTATATCAACTAAAGGGCAGGGTCCTGATCATACTGCGCGGATCTACAGACTGGTTTGGTTCACATACATATTTTACATGTATGTGAAATATTTTATTTACAGTAGTTTTTACTGTTATCCTACGGGCGTGTAGGTGTTGGTTAATAGAGAAAAACAGGTTGTTTGATTGGATTTGTAGCGGTGTAGTTGTAAATTAGTTTGAGCCATACCGCAGGGAAACACCCCAGCGGGCGCATGCGACGATGTATAAACGTCATGTGCCCGCTGGGAAACGTCATGGCAACATTGATATCGCAGACAGCCGTGCACGTCCGTACAGTTGCATCAGAGACTTTCTGTTCGTCATTTACCTTATTTGTCCTAAATATGCGGACAGACAGGCCTGAGCAAACAGTGTAGACCCAGATCAGACGCCGCAGAACGCGGCGTCTGATCAGGGTCTACACTGTTTGCCACTCATCCAGTCAGTTTTTGTCACATCCCCGGGTAGTAAAGTTGACTTGTTTAACGCGTAGCATGCTGGTAAAAATTTCAGCAGACGAAATTTTGAAATAATTTTCTTCTTTTTCCCCAGAAAGTTGGCTTTGGCATTTTATGCAAATTGCCACCTTAGAAGACAATTTGCATGAAATGTAACAGATTATTTTCTGGGAAGAAAAAAGAAAACTGATGTCGGGCCCAGCGGGCCTATAATGTTTATACAACGTCACATAACGTCGATGCAGCGTCGAGATGTTTATACAACGTTGCATTAACGTCAATGCAACGTTTATGCAATGTTTCTCGAACTTGCCGAGAGAGTGGTAAAGGTTAAATTTAAGGGCAAACATGGCGAGCTTTCCAAATATTAAGGGTAAGTAGGGTTGATACCGCAAACTTCTAACTGTTGTATGTAGGCGCAGTGAAGTTCATTATCATACTGCTCGCTTTATGCGTGGGATATGTACATTGTCCTTGATTTTTTTTTGTTTGCCTTGCGAAACGTGTAAAAGGACCCTTACAACGTGCGGGCAACGAAGGCCCAGATCAGCCTGCTCATTCGCGCAGGCTGATCAGGGCCTTCGTAACTCGCCTACAGAATCAATGGCTACTATGGAATGTATCATGGAAAAGTCATGTTCAGACTGCGATATACAGGCTAGTGACAACGTTCGCTTGTGTTAATGGGGCAATTTTATCACATGAAATTATGTAGGTTTTCCTCATACCAAGCCTGGTATTACATTACGATAAGACGTTCATAAATCACACATACAAAAAGGACATGTAACTATTATACGGGTATATCATAACAGTTCATTGTTTGTGATTGTCATTTTTATTGATCTATAATTTGACAACTGAATTTTACACGTAGTATTGAAAATGTTTAGAGAGCTGCTCCTAGAGACAGCCGTAAACTTATCATCGTTATGACATATCTTGTCTTAACACACGCGAATGTTTTTTGTTTTATGAATCAGTGAACTCGTTGCTATCGGAGGCTTTGTATATTAGTATGAGATAACCAGCTGTCGTTTTAGTGATAAGCCGCGCCTCTGTAGCAACGCCACGCCCAGCCCTACACCAATTGGAAAATCCTCTTTTCCAATAATACATTACAATGTGCGTCTAAATATATATCACGGCTGACGAAGCTATAAAATAGGTAAATATTACAGTACTGAATCATTTCAAGTAATACTTTACAACGAGTTGTTATCTTGTCAAAAGAAAAAAAAATAACTTTACTTTGAATTAGTGTAACGAAAATTAAGAATGACGGTGGGGCGGTTAGAAAGAAGTGTTTCTTTGTCGATAATACATGATGTTGTGTTGGGAGGAGAAACGGTGCCGAGCGTTGAACGCAGGAGAAGAAACGGACTCGGGAATATTTTTCAAGGATTGTCGCAAAACGATATTAATGAGTTACGGTCACCCGCGAAAAGGCTGAACTGGCGCAGTTCAAGTTGTCCCTGCAGTGGAAGTAACTTCGACAATAGTAACGACAGTAGGACCAGACATTCTACTGGTAAGAGGAAGTATCATTTACTTCATAGCAAACGGCTTAGACGACGAAGAATGGCACTTGGGGACATCTTCACAGGAATTCCACATGAAACAGTAACAAAACTTATGTGCAAAACTATTATCAATCGAATTGCAAGCGCTCGAACATTGTCTTCTGAGGACACTTTGAAAGACAGTGAAGACAATTTAAACTTGCCAGTCGTAAGAGCGCTGCACCAACGGCGATTCGCTCTTGCAGATATTTTTGCGGGTATTCCACAAGATAAAGTCAGTGATCTCGGTCGTGTAATGTTGGCGTCTTCAGGTGAGGAAAGTCTTATACAAGACAGTGTGCGATTCAACAGCCGACGGCGATGCGCTTTAGGAGATATTTTTGAGGGTATTTCGCAAGATAAAATTGATGAACTCAAACGTGCTGCTCAGGGCTCGTGTGACTCCAGTACTGTATGTCATTATCCAGACGACAACAGTTTAATACCCGACAGTGAAGACACAGAACTGAGGTGTAGTATGGCTCTTTGTCGACGACGGAGATTCGCTCTGGGAAACATTTTTATTAATATTCCACAAGAAAAAGTTAGAGAACTGAGTTGTGATGATGTAAAGAGATGTGACTCTTGTTTGGTACTGTTGTCAGAATGTTCGTGTTCAACTGAGGATACATTAATACAGGACAATGAGGATGTTAAACCTCTATCAAATGAGGATTTAAACCGACGGAGGTGCGCCCTTGCAGACATTTTTGCTGGCGTTCCAGTAGAGGAAGTGGCTAAACTTCTTTCAGTAATCAATAACGATGGTAGCAACAAAGACAATGAGTCTGAGGACGGAGCCACTTGTGTCGGTAATGTTAGAGAAAACAACGACTGTAATACATATGTTCAAGATACCTCTGAGCACGGAGAAAAGAACGAGCTAAAAGGGGAACTAGAAGATTGCCAAAGTGATACATATATGGACACGTTTTTCAAGTCAATATTGGAGCAACAACACAGACAAGGGTCAGGATATTTGGTGCGAGCAATGTCAATGCCATGTTACAGCCAGTATGATCTGGCACAGCAATTATCCTCAGACAAACGTAGAAACGGACAGTGGGATGTTCTAAGTGATATTACATGGCAAGACTATTATTCATTGAAGGGACAGTATGTATCAACTGTAGTTTTTGCATCATGTTAATGTAAATTAAATTGTATTATATGAATGACGTCAGTTCTATCTGTAAAATGGAATTAACTCTTTCATTGCCACAGGCGGAATAATAGGCTTTTGCAAACAGCATAGATCCAGATGAGACGGCTCATAGTGAGCCGTCTTATCTGGATCTACGCTGTTTGATATTCAGTCTTTCAGCTTTGCATATAAACTTTCCAAGCGATAGTTTTAAAAAATGCAGACGACAAATGTCGTCTGAAATTTGGCACCGAAATATATTAACTAAGAAGACATTTTCAGAGAGAACTAAACATTATTTTATATCCAGACGGACATTGTGCAATTACAACTCGCTTACGCCGCACCTTTCCCTTAAAGCACCAACTTCATACAGCAACAGCAGACGACATTCTGAAATTAGTAATTTTTTACTATTTATTTATTTATTTATTTTTCATAGAAAATGTCGCTGGACACATTATGTGTATCGTCTGCTAGGCAAGCCGTATTTTGTCTGAAACATATTTGAGAATGTCGTGTGCTACAATTTTGCATGATGCTTTAAGGTTAACAAAAATTCACCGATATCGGGCATATGCTGATAGCACAAGCCAAAAAGTATACAGTATGATTAGGGTTTTATTCATGTTACAGCATCATTACTCATTAGATACTGTACCTTTGGTTGACAAAAAAAGAAAAGAACCTGATCAGAGTGCACTGGTGCGAAGACAGTTAAGAGCCTTTGCTGTTCGTGTATGTTCCGAAAATCCATTTTTACATAACACGGCTTATATCCAGCATACAGAACATCGCAGCAACGTCGTTTTGAAACGACGTTAATGCGACGTTTTGTTTTGCTGTGGCTGGGTCAGTATGTGTATTAGAACATGTGCGAGCTTACGCAATTTTATTCTTACCTACTTTCAATTTGTAAGAAATTAACATGTGACTATATTTATTAAATGTACCATTATATATGTACTAAGAGTAAACAAGTTGATTGTGATAAACATTTTAACATTTACCTCTAGATATGGGCAAATTCAGCAGACGACAGATTGGTGATAATTTTTGTTTTCCAAAACCAGGCTTTAGTATTTCATGTGAATTGTCTTCGCATGAAATACCAAAGCCTAGTTTTTTTTGGAAAAAATCAAGCTTGTTTTCTGGGGAAAATACGAAAATGTTTTATAATGTCGCCTGCTGATTTTTTTACCCAGCATGCTTAGTAAGTAAAGACAAATTGTCCCGTCGCATGAATTGGTACTGCTGTCACGTAAAACTACGCTGTTAGTTCAAGTATGCTTAAAGGTTTTACTTAACCCTTAAAGCGCCAAACAAAATTTGTAGCAAACGACATTCTATTTTTTATTTTTTTTATTTTATGTTTCAGAGAAAAGATCGACATTTTACGTGAAACGTCTGCTAAGCAGACTGTTCACATGAAATGTCAAGCTTTGTTTTCTACTAAAATAAATAATAATAAAATAAAAAAAAAAAAAACAAAAAAAAAAAACACGCACACACAAAATAAATAAATGAATAAATAAAAAATTAAAAAGTATCGTCTGCTGTAGGTGTGATTGATGTTTTAAGGGTTGACTGCTTTATGCATACGAAATTAAGGGTTCTTCCAAAGTTGTTTTTTTACCAGATGTACAGTCAATGATTCACATTATCAAATCGTTTCTTTAAGGATAGGTTCGGTTCACACGGTTTTATCTTGATCTGCGTAAATAAGGCGCTCGCATAAATCACGCATTTCGTGACCTGTGCTATCATAAGAATAATATCCAGATAAAGACTTTCTTTTATTTCTCCATGAAATCATATGTTGTGGGTACATAGAGTACCCATGGTATAAGATGTGAAAAAAAAAAAAGAGAATAATATCATTACTTTTCGGTTTGAAGTTATCACCTCCGTAATTATATTGTGGAGCCGTGTAATAATATATTATCAAGCGCAAAACGTAGGTTACACGGATGTAATCAGAAATTTTAATATGGGATTAGTTGATAGTCTAACATGAAACATAGCGATGGTTAGGCCAAACGAATGCTTCCCTTAAAAATCAGTTTACCGTCTTTACCCCTATTATTGGGACGCAGACCTGAGCAAACAGTGTAAATCCGGATCAGAACGCGGCGTCTGATCAGGGTCTGCACCGTTTCCCTTTTATCTCACACCAACAGGTAGCAAAATGGACTTGTTCAAATTTTATAGGACAAGTATGGTAAGGAGTTAAGATGTACCAATATTTAGGGGAAATAAGGTGATATTTTCGCATTAATTTCGTATTGCTTGATTTTATTATGTGCGTTATAGGCATGAGCAGGGCGAAAATATGCTTAGGTGATCAAAACATGGAATTTCCCATATGTCAGCCGCTCTGAAAATACGCACCCAGCAAGCACGCATACGTCGTAGCGTTGCCGCGGCGTCATCCGATAAGAAAATACAACTGTGCTTGCCGTTATACACTGCTCCGGGTTTTGATAAAATGACGATGCTGTTCATGATTTAGTGTGTCTTTCAACAGAATCGTTATACCGAGACTTCGAAGAATGATAATGAAAAACAAGCGCCTTATATTAATGAGCTGACTTCCTCCTCCAGCGGGGGTAAAACCTGGAACTTCGTGGTCAGAAGTCATGAGCGCTGACCTCTAGGCCACGCATATATAAGAAAGAAAATCATAAGACATTGTGAATCAAGAGCGATGAATGATTATGTCTATTATGTTCTTAGAATAACAGCATACGAGTACTTTTTCTTTGTTTCAATCAAAATGTGTTGATATATTTCTTATTTCTGTACAGAACATATACCAGATACTCATTAGATTAACCCCACTGAGGCGATTCGAACGAATGCACACATCATTTGAGCTGCGTCATGGGAAATCTGTCGTTATAGCATATGCGAACAGCAACGGTTCAGGCGAGCCTACGCATCTGCACAGTCGCCAAAACTTATGCTGTTTTCTCACGTCATCGGTAGGCGAAGTGACAACTTAGCCAAAGAACCAGACAGGTGGCTTTGCTAAAGCGCCGGGCATGCGCACTGAAACAAAGATACGACGGAAAGTCCGACGGGCTTTTCTCGCGACTCGGCTCAGTTATGTTCTGTTGAAGAAATGAGAACAACAGATTTTATCGGGATACATCTATCTTATCTAGAAATATGACCAGATCCATGGATTAATCTAAATCCACTCCTTGCATATTTTATTGATGATACTGCATTAACACTAAGTAATCGGACAGACAAACCTGAGCAAACTGTGTAGACCCAGATCAGACGCCGCTTAGCGGCGTCTGATCAGGCTCTACACTGTTTGCCACTCATCCAACAATTATATAGACACATCAGTAGGTAGTAAAAGGGACTTGTTCAAATTTTAGGACAAGTATGGTAAGGATTGGAGGTGTCCGATTAGTTAGGGTTATTACGGTATTCGATTTACGCATGTGATAATCATCCTTAATATACATATTTTTGTATTGATGTTTTATTTATATAACAGTTTTGTCGAATAAAAGGATTATATAGTTAGATGGTTATTTTTCTTTTTATTGAAATTTGGGCCATGTCAAGAGAAAACATGCCTAATGTCATGGGAACTCAGCCAGACCAGATCACACATCCAGCAGCGTCTGCTCAGTGTTCTCGATTGTCGCATATAAAATGATCATTTTACCTTAAACTTGCTGAGCGTAAAAATAGAATGAGACGATTAGCCCTAGTCCTACTGAACCCTGATATATCCTGCCTTTGGAAACAGTGTAGATCCAGATCAGTTCTGGATCTGTACTGTTTGTCATTAAGTATGAGAATTTGTATCAACATTCTGGATCAAGTAATCTGATTGGCTGAAAATTAAAAGTGGGCGTGGCATCTTAATTTATTCAGCAAGACAAGGGTGAAAAACACTATAATACTGTATTGGCCGTAAATATTCGGCGACACATTTCGTCGTTACTATACTGGTCCTAAGATTGAACAAGTCCATTTTAGTATCCCTGTTTATGTGTTCAAAAACTGCTGTGTGAGTAGTAAACAGTGTAGACCCAGATCAGACGCCGCAAAACGTCTGATCTGGGTCTGCACTGTTTACTACTCACACAGCAGTTTCACTGCTCTGTTTGCTGAGGCCTGTCTGTTTGAATACACAGGGTAGATACGGTATACATGTTTATTTTTCGCTGAAAATCATTCAAATTATCTCCTTAGGAGACAATCTCCATGAATTGTCAATCCCTATTTTCAAGGAAAAAACTAAGGAAAGCGAGATTTATTTATTCATCAGTTTGCCTAAAGCACCTTAATGGTTAATATATATTGTATTTACATAATATACTACACAGATGTGCGGGATGGTCTTCTTAGAAATCAACGTTTCACATTGGGATGAGGCAGCTTTCCATAGGTCACATATTGCGGTGATTATCCTAAATATCCTTAATGCACCAGACTCAACAGCAGCAGACGACAGTCTTTCTTTTTAAGAGAAAAGGACGATTCATTACAGATCATGCCTAGTTCCTCTGAAATATTTATATATTAGACTCATATGTCATGTGCATGACCTGAGTTTGTCTTAATAAAGAATATTGTATTGTATTGTATTGAATGTCGTCTCCCACAATTTCGAATGGCGTTATAAGAAATTCTTAACTTTTAATGATGCGTCTAAAATGATGGCGAAACGGCAAACAATGCAGACGCTATTCAATCCGATCATTTAAGAGAAGAAATTTGATCTTGGTCTGCACTGTTTGTTCAGATTATTTAACCCATTTATGGGACATTGACAAACAGTGTAGGCCCTGATCAGACGCCGCATAACGCGGCGTACGATCTCGGTCTACACTGCATAAAGTATAGGTATTTCTGTAAAACAAGGTGATAATAAAAACTAACCAGACACCCATTGTATTACAAATGGGTCTGTCCAAAGAAATGAGGTAGAAGGGTCCATTCGGCATAAAGTACGGTAAATATAATAGGTGGTACACTAAAACTTCAATGATTCGGACACCGATGGCTCGTTTACTGTGGCTGGTTCGAATTGGTTTTTTTTTTTTTTTTTTTTTTTTGTGAGAAGTTTGTTACACTGCATATGTAATTATTGTATATCTTATTGATAAAAAGAAACAAATGTTTAAACAAAACTAATTCGTTTAGCTCAAGAAAGCAAATATTTAGAGATATTTCAGAGATTTTTTTTTCTGATTTTTATCGTGAAAATTTATATTGTGTGTAATCATTAGAATCGCATCATCGAGGCGATTCTAATGAGTAACCCAAAGTTCCATTATTTTATAGGAGATCGAAAAAACATCCCTAAATTATCCCCATTTACCTCCTGACCTGGCACTGTGATTACCTGTCAGTAACTACTCGACTAGAACAAACCCAAGTTCCCAAAGATGTCCGAGCCATTGAAGTTCGACTGTGATTAACTTGTTCTGAGCCTCTCTAGATAGAAAACGTTTTAGACCCATCTTAAGTATATGTGTCATGTGGTTGTGAAATGGACTCGCCCAGATGTTAGGACAAGTATACTAGCGGAAATTAAAAAAAAAAAAAAAACAAAAAAAAAAAAAAAACAGAAAAACCGCATGTTCGGTTTTGATGTCATAACCTTTTTATTGAGGATGCTAACTGGTATAGGATTAAAGGTTTCATTAAAAATCGGTCAAAATTGTTCAAAGCACACATATGCTAAAACGTTTTTAGCAAGTATTTATATTATTTTACTCCAAAAGAAAATCTGCGTGTTTTTTTTTGTTTTTTTTTTTTTTCATTTCCACTAGTATACTAGGGTAAGCACATTCAGCTAGGCAGCTAGTCAACCACGTGTCCCTTCCTAAAACTATTATAAACAATATATACAAACAACGTATATATAAATGAATACAGGGCTTTTATTAACCACGGAAACATAAAAATAACAGTAGTCATCTCCAAATACTGTTGATATAAAATGGCAATAAAAGCAAAATACAGCTTTTAAGATCATTGTCGTATGACGATAGTATCACAGTTTAGATGCACTGATGGTCAGAAGATACATCGCATCAACAGGCAAAAAAAGGCTCCGAGATCTTTGAGACGAGAGGCACGTGGCAAAAGCCAATCCCAAACAACATGCTCTGGCAACCGAAATCGGCAAGGGAAATGCTCAGGACCCAGTCGAGACAGTGCATCTACAGTCCAACTAAAATACATTCCTCTGGCGTATAAAAAATCTAAAATAAATAAGGACAGGAGAACATCTTAAGACGTGACGCTACTCTTAAAATTGCTGTATGTTAACCATCCTTAAATTAAATGTTTGAGGCTTGTTTTAAATCGATTCAAGAATGACTAGCGAATGTGTTGTGGTAAAATGTTCCACACTTTTGGAGGAGTATGAAAAAAAAACGATCAGATAGCGCAGAACTTTTTTTTACATCACGAAAACACGCCTATATAACTTTGACCCCCTTGAACCCCACGTTTATACAGTAAAACTGGGGTTTACAGAGGTATACATTATTTTGTTTATTTTGCTAAAAAAACATAGATTATGGGTACTCTTTAGAACCGCCTCGCCGAGGAGGTTCTAACGGGTACCCAAAATCTATGTTTTGAGCAAAAATATGAAAAACATCAGAATTTTTTATCTGAAAATTTTCCTTTTTTGATTGTAAAATTCTTAATATATTTGAATAGGCGTTTGCGTAATTCTCGTGCTTTTTCATACTTGGCTACTCGGCTCAAAAGTATAGTAAGAAAATAAGGTGTCCCAATATTTCTGGCAAATGTGGATGATTTGAATCTGCAAATTTTGAGTATAGTGGAAGTTGTTCGTTTGAATCGGCTCATATCATTACGAAAACACGCCTATTCAAATATACTGAAAATTTTACCACCAAAAAAATGAAATTTTTCAGATAAAAAAAAATCTGATATTTTTCTTACTTCTACTCTAAAACATAGATTGTGGCGAGGCGGTTCTAACGAGTACCCGCAATCTATGTTTTTGAGCAGAAATAAGAAAAATAATGTATACCCCTGTAAACCCAAGTTTTACTATATAAATGTGGGGTGTAAGGGGGGGGGGGGGTGGGGTTCAACATTATATAGGCATGTTTTTGTGATGTATGTAACTAAAGTTTTGTGTTCCTCTTCGATTTGTTGTCCGTCTTTTCGAAGAAAAGCGTGGGACATGGTATTCGGCTTTCCGTTGTTCGTGGTACAGGGTGCGTAGTTCAGCACCCTCTGACAGTAAAGACCTTGTGTCCGTAACTTCCCAGTAAGCATTCTTTATAAATCTATAGCGGGCCGTTATAGATTTATAAAGAATGGTAGCTGGGTTCTCCTACAATTTTACGCCGAAGTTTTTGAAACTATACATGTGTTTTTGTCATGCTCTGAAGAGGTGCATGTGATTTGGATATCATCCTCAGATTATTTTTTATCACTTTTTCCGCGGTTTGAACTTAATCATTTTGTTTCGCTTTTCCGCATTTTTACTTAGTCATTTTTTCGACTTACAATACTGACAAACTGTATATTTAGTAGGTACCCTTGGAAGATTTTGAAAAGGCGGAGAACATAAATTCTCTGAATTGGCCTTTTGGTGCTGTTTTCGTCATGGTGCTGGTTTATTTCGTTAGAGTTCTGTTTTGTAAAGTCGTTTGGTTTCATTTACCATTATTTGAGCCGGCATTCTTTAAATGCACATGCGTAGTCCCAGATTTGGGCTACAGACGCGTATTGTTTTTGGCCTGAAGCTACCTCAAGGTCTCTACTACATTTCTGCGAACAGTAAAGGCTCTTACTGGTCGCCGATGTGATAAAAACCCTTTTCTCATGTGCTGGCTCTTTTTATGCCTTATCAGGGCTGTGCTCCGTATGGGTTTTACCGTATTTGTATTTATATTAAACTTGAGCCGCGCCCTGAGATAAGGTGTCTTCGAGGCAATAGCATCCATGTCAGTCAGCAAAGCCGCACAATCTGATAAGGGTCTTTGCTATACATTGATATATTCTACAAAATTCAGTGATACTGTAAGCGGACAGCGAATGCCCTGATCAGACTGCGCATGCGCAGTCTGATCAGGACATTCGCTGTCCGCCTATGCCGCGGAGACAATTACTTGTTTGTATAGCACAGCTCATTTCTTCACGAAAACACGCGTTCTGGATGTCATAGTGGTGTCTGTTTTCATTGAGAAACAAGAAAGTTTATCCGTTTCAATATACACATTGATTACGGTAAAATTCCTAAGTGTTGTGGGGCAGACAGACAACCCGCAGAACGTGGCGTCTGATCAGGGTCTACACTATTTGTCATTCATGTAGCCGTTTTACACAAATGAACAGATCATAAAAATGGACTTGTTCAAATTTTTGGACAAGTATTGTAAGGAAATAAGGTGTCCACTTATTTAGCGTAAGTACGGCATCTGTTTGATATTTGATTCAAACGAAAAACAACGCACTGTTTCCTGGGAAACGTCAGCAAACAGGGAAAACTACGAAAGACCGGTAGTGACATTTCAACTACATTAATTCAAGGCTTTAACTTCACGAATTCACGATTTCAGCTTCACGAATTCACGATTTCAACTTCACGAATTCACGATTTCAACTTCACGAATTCAACTTCACGAATTCACGAATTTCACTTCACGAATTCACGAATTCAACTTCATGAATTCACGAATTCAACTTCACGAATTCAACTTCACGAATTCCACTTCATGAATTCACGAATTCAACTTCACGAATTCACGAATTCAACTTCACGAATTCAATTGTTGAATTCATGAAGTTGAATTCGTGAAGTTGAATTCGTGAATTCGTGAAGTTGAATTCGTGAAGTGGAATTCGTGAAGTTGAATTCGTGAATTCATGAAGTTGAATTCGTGAATTCGTGAAGTGGAATTCGTGAAGTGGAATTCGTGAAGTTGAATTCGTGAATTCGTGAAGTTGAATTCGTGAATTCGTGAAGTTGAATTCGTGAATTCGTGAAGTTGAATTCGTGAATTCGTGAAGTTGAATTCGTGAAGTTGAATTCGTGAATTCGTGAAGTTGAATTCGTGAAGTGGAATTCTTGAAGTTGAATTCGTGAATTCGTGAAGTTGAATTCGTGAATTCGTGAAGTTGAAATCGTGAATTCGTGAAGCTGAAATCGTGAATTCGTGAAGTTGAAACCTTGAATTAATGTAGTCGAAATGTCACTATCGGTCTTTCGTAGAAAACGCTTATTTATCGATATGCTGTGAATATGCTGGCGTCACTCGCGATTCGCATACATCAGAACTTGTTGTTTTGTTTTGACTTTTTTCTATTTTTATATACCGATACATCATACGTATTATAATTATGTATGCTATGCTCTTTGGAGTCTATTCATCCACGTGTCCGTCCGTCCGCACTTCATTTTTGATCGATAACTTGATTATTTATTCTCGTATTTCGTTCACATTTTGTGTACATATTAGTGATAGGATTGTTGTTTAGGATTGTATAGAGTAGAATCGGTAAATTTTTGACAGATTTATGGGTCCCTTAATGTTGGAGAACTGGTTTTCTGCTTCTAACGCCTTTACTAAATAGACTATCTAGATGGAACATCACAGACAGGTAACCCACTTGAGGCTATAAAGTAAAACTTCAATGGCTCGTTTACCGTGGCTGATTCGAACTCGTTTTTGAGTCTGATAAGTTGGGAGTTTATAGAGTAAAACTGGGGTTTACAGGGGTATACATTAATTTTCTTATTTCTGATCAAAATTATAGATTGTGGGTACTAGTTAGAACCGCCTCGCCGATGCGATTCTAACGAGTACCCACAGTCTGTGTTTTGAGCAGAAATGTGAAGAATATCAGAATTTTTTTATCTGAAAATTTTCTTTGGTGGTAAAATTTTCAGTACATTTGAATAGGCACGTTTTCGTAATGATACTACATTCAAGGATAACTATTCTGGCTTTTCCTATTCTTGGGTTATCTGCCCATGATATATCTGAATAATGTACCGGCCTATAGTTCCCTTTCTATATAAAATAGCTGGATGAAATATTGATATCTAGATGAATAGGACTGATATGATCTTAAATCTGGCTGTCACATGCCTAAAGTATCTGCCTTTTGATATCTTTAAAAACGTTCTGTTACCCGTAGTGGGATATCATGTAGTGTTTTCGTAGTTTAATTTCTCAGACACTGTGGCTTGACATTTCAATAGGGGCCCAGTTGTTCAACGCGTCATTAGCTTAACGGGCTCGTTAAGGATCATTTCGTTAACCGTTTTAGCGGATTCAATATACAATATTCTGCCGGCCTCGGTGGCTCAGTTGGATGCGCCGTCCGACTGGAGACCAGGAGGTCGCGGGTTCAACCCCCGCCGAGGTCGGCAACATTCTTTCGTGGAGATTGATCATGAAATATTTTCTACGGTCATTCTCTCCCTTCCGCTGATTCAAGAAGGGCAGTTGTCAGTTTCTGGCGAAAGAATGTGCACAATACTGGTTAACCGCTTAGAGGACTAAGCCTGCCCAGTAAACGTGTGGTTAGGTAAACTGACCGCGCTCGACATGACCCCATTGGGTTGACTGGGCCGTAAAACCTCAACACAAACAAATATACAATATTCTGATTTTTTTTGCTGAAAAAATGTGAGTAGCTTTTGCACTGCAAAAGCTACTCACATTTTTTCAGCAAAAAATTTCAGCATACTTGCGTATCATTCAGTGTAAATTTTAACGAATCGTTAACTAACGATGTCGTTAGCTTTGAACAACTGGGCCCAGTTTGTTGAGAAACGATTTGAATGAAACAATGGGCAACATGTGAAAAAGACCCTCATGTCATAAGCGGACAACAAAGACCCTGCACATTTAGACTGCACATTAGGGCCTAAGCGGGCAACGAAGGTCCTGATCAGACTGCGTATTAGTGCACGCAGTCTGAGGAGAGCCTTCGTTGCAATCATACGGAATCATTGAATTCTGCAGAAAGTATATCAACGAAAAAAGAATGACCTGATCTGTGACCAGACTGCACAGATTCGCAGGCTAATCTGGGCATTCGCTGTTCGCATGTGGCATGTTTCCTGTGGGGAACCGCGACGTCAGAAACTATACCTCCGGACTTGTGTGCCTAGCGAAGATTCTGATCAGCCTGCTTATTCCCGCAGTCTGATCAGGATCTTCCCTGTACGCACTTTTGATAACCGAAGATACAAAGATTCATCATGCGGACAACGAAGACACTGATCAGATTACGCAGATGCACATGCTGATTTGAGTCTCCGTCCGACTCACATGTCAAAAGGTACGTTTTCACCATTTGCGGAATATATCAACCTCAAATTTCTGAAATAAAAACCAAATGATCCAGCGCACACAAAACCTACAGTAAGACTTGTGCGACCAGCAAAGACTCAGATCAGCCTGCGCACCCGCGCAGTCTGATCAGAGTCTTCGTTGATCGCATGTGCCTTCTACAGCCTCCGCATTACGAAAACATGCATATTCAAATATATTGAAAATTTCATTTCACCTCCAAAAACTGAAAATTTTCAGATAAAAAAAAACTCTGATATTTTTCACATTCCTGCTCAAAATATAGATTGTGGGTACTCTTTAGAACCGCCTCGGTGAGCGCTTCTAACGACTACGCACAATCTATGTTTTTTAGCAAAATAAGAAAAATAATGTATACCCCTGTAAACCACAGTTTTACTATATGAAAGTGGGGTTTAAGGGGGTCAAAATTATATAGGCGGATTTTCGTGATGGGGCTTTCCAAAGAGAGATGAACATGTCGAAAGGTACGTCTTCTCACGTTGCGGCTCATATATCACATCTGATATCTGAAATAAAATTAAATGTCATTTGTTGATCTTTAAACCTAACACGCTAAGGTCAATGTCGACAGATGTTCGGTACTATAATTATTCTTAATATCAACGCTTGTAATAGGATGGTAAACACTTGAAAAAAATCCCCCAATTTACAAGAGAGACAACTTTTCTGTCTTTATATTTGTTTTACTGCACACCGAATCCCTTCTGAAAAGGGATCTACTCTAAGAAAAAGAATTCCTTTTCAGAAGGGGGATAAATTAATTTGACAGTATTATCTCCCTTGAAATTGTATCCATTCGCGTTAAGCGATAGTCATGATAGCAACATACGACATTCTGTTTTTGCGAGAAAACAAGTTGTTTTTTTTTGTTTGTTTTTTTTTTTTTTTTTTTTGCGAATCATCTACATGGCGGACGAGTTACATGGAATGACAGGCATTTTGTCCTTGAAAAAAAATATTTTGGATTGTCGACTGTTGCAATTTTGAATGTTGCTTGAAGGCTAAGACAGCTGTATCTTCGATTCTGTTGACGACCTGGACCCAGCTGTTCAAAACTAACATGTCGTTAGTTAACGTATAGTTAAAATTTTGATCATTAAATATGGCATATACGCAATTTTTTTTTTTGCTGAAAAAATGTGAGTAGCTTTTGCATTTTACTCACATTTTTTCAGCAAAATACATGTGAATTAGATATTGTACTTACTAGAGCAGTTAAGATTTTGACCCGTAACGAGTTCGTTAAGCTAACGACGGTTTGCACAACTGGGCCCTGGTTTTGTCTAAAACTACTGGCTAAATGACAGACAATGCATAAGCTGATCACACTGCCAACTACTCCTTTATAGCAGTTTTGTTGTGTTACTGCACAACTTCTTTAAAACACTTTGGACGTGTTTCTGGATTATTTCCGAGACAAAGTTGTCCGAATAGTTGAGGTAAATATGGTGTATTTTAATTAGAAGTACCTGGTGTTAATTAACTATGTTGTTTGTATTCAAACGAAATATAGATCTGCACTGGCAAAGATAGAAAGGAAACCAACCCGTTCAATGTCCTCAAAGTAGACACATCTGCCGCAGTTCGCGTCATGGTGAAAACCGCTCTTTTAGAGAACGCGTGCAGTCAGTTAGAGCTTACACAGTTCACCCAAACCAATCGTATATGCAGTCAAACAGATCATACACAGCTCACCAAAACCACTCGTATATGCAGTCAGTCAGATCATCCACAGTTCACCCAAACCACTCGTATATGCAGTCAGTCAGATCATCCACAGTTCACCCAAACCACTCGTATATGCAGTCAGTCAGATCATACACAGTTCACCCAAACCACTCGTATATGCAGTCAGTCAGATCATACACAGTTCACCCAAACCACTCGTATATGCAGTCAGTCAGATCATACACAGTTCACCCAAACCACTCGTATATGCAGTCAGTCAGATCATACATAGTTCACCCAAACCACTCGTATATGCAGTCAGTCAGATCATACACAGTTCACCCAAACCACTGGTATATGCAGTCAGTCAGATCATACACAGTTCACCCAAACCACTGGTATATGCAGTCAGTCAGATCATACATAGTTCACCCAAACACATAGTTCACCTAAACCACTCGGGTATACAATCAGTCAGATTATACACCCAAACTACTTGTTTTTGCAGTTATTCAGATCATACGCGGTTCACCCAGACCATTCGTATATGCAGTCAGTCGGAGCATACACAGTTCACCCAAACCAGTCATAATAAACCGTCTTCTTATTTTTGACTTAGACCCCTATTTGGAACAATGGCTCTGGCCAATATCAGTGATGGAAGAGTCCACTTCAGAAACTCAGGGATGAAAGGGCGTGTGCAGAATCGCATAACCCAAGAACAGATTCAGTCAAATAAAAAATATATAAAGGTTACCCTCGGAAAAAAATATCACATGAAAGAATGAAACTGAAGTTTCGCTTTCATTAAGAGTCTTCATATAGCAACAATGTACTTTGCAGAGCTGCATACGCCCACATCCCCACCCTTGGATCGGCTTAAGCGGAACTCGATTTTCCAGGATACCTGAATGGGTTCAGAGAGCCCAAGGAAAACTAGAATGCGCAGTCGATGGCGCGCCATCGCAAATCCCCACGCTCGTTGCTAATGTTGCTAATAGCATGACAGACGGACGAACGGACGCAGACTTGCTCTTGCACACCCTAACCATGAGGGGAGGTCATGTAGCAAGTTAGGTGAAATTCCGCCGGTGGTTTAGGAGGAGTTAGCGTGACGGACATGCAGATTGATGAATTACGGACGCACGGAAAAATAATGTCGCGCTCACTCTCCCTTACCATGAGGTAGTGATTTAGGAGGAGATAGCCTGACGGGCAGATGGACGGACGACGGACACACGGAAAAAGTGTTGTTGCTCACGCACACCCTCACAATGAGGGGAAGTGATGTAGCAAATTTGGTTGAATTCTGCTCAGTTGTTTAGGAGATAGCATGACGGACAGATGGATGGACGATGGACGCACGTCAGACAGACGTACTGAAAAATAATATTGCTCTCTCACACCCTTACCATCTGGGGAATTAATGTAGCAAGTATGGTACAATTTCGCCCAGTGGTTTTAGGAGATAGCATGATAGACAGATGGACGGACGACGGACGCACGGATTGTCACCAAACTCGGTGTGTGCATTGATATTGTGGGGATCTGGATTGGGATTGTTAATGGGCAAATATCATCAATTTTGACAGTTATCTGCCCGCGGTAGATCCATATTTTCATTTCCGGGTGATAACTTTAGTAAATATCAATGGCTTTTCACCAAACTTGGTGTGTGCATTAATATTGTGGAGATCTGCTTTGGGGTTGCTGATAGGCAAATTTCGTCAATTTTTGACAGTTATCTGCCCGGGACACGTCGGTATTTTCATTTCTGGACGATAACTTTACTAAATATCAATAGATTTTCACCAAACTTAGTGTGTGCATTGATATTGTGGACATCTGCTTTGGGATTGCTAATGGTAGAATTTCGTCTATTTTTGACAGAGTTCTGCCCGCAACACATTCTTATTTTACTTTCAAGACAATAACTTGATAAAGCTCAGTGGATTTTCACCAAATTTGATGTGTGCATTGATATTGTGGAGATCTGCTTTGGGATTGCTCATAGGCAAATTTCGTCAATTTTTGACAGAGTTATCTGTCCACTACACGATGATGGCGGGGTATTATCGTTTCACGTTTTATTTTAATAAAATTTTAACCGAAAATTTTAAGCTTATGTTTATGAATCATGTTTTTTTTTTCCTCATATGATATAAGAAGATATGTCCTTAACTCTTAAATAAAATGTCACAATGAATATTTTAGATCCAGATTTTAATACTTTATTTTTATTTATTTATTTTTTTTATTTATTTTTAATGATGTGACCACTAGGACGTCATAAAAGCATGATTAATATTCATGAGCTGTTTGAAAACTGTTTGGAAAGAAGGTCAAAATTGCTCAAATTCAAATCGCTATATCTCAGGGAATATTTGGAGTTTTTGCATGCGATTTTTCACTATAGTTCTTGGCATAATGCCTTTACAATTGTAATGAATAGAAATATAGATCTTTGTCATTTGAACTTGAAGGCAATCTGAAACTAGTGTACTTTACTGGTAATGCATTTCAGCATGTCATCCCCTTCCATTAAAGTACAAAGCAACTTAAATTTCAATACTTGTTTGAAGCTGAATTCCACGGAGTGCATTGGAACCTGAAGAGCTAAGAAACTTTACATCACCCACCCAGTGAATGGTCAGGATACTCCCTGTTCATTTACACACACACACACACGCACGCACGCACGCACGCACACACACACACAGTACAACCTCTCTACAACTGCTTTTCTGAAACCCAAAATCTAGGGAGGTGCTGTTGTTAACAGACGTTGTTATGGCATAGATGCGACCACTGCATACCCAGATCAACCTGTGCATTTGTGTTGTTTGATCAGGCTCTGCATTTGATCGCTCGTAGAATTTTTAAATAATTTAATATTATGTGAGCGACCTTGGTAGACTGATCATGCGTAAATGCGGAGTCTGATCTGAGCTTACGCTCGTCTCTTATGTTATAAATTAATGTAGGCCTCAACTTCAGGAAACGTATACTTTGTCGTGTGCCCCAGCGAAGATTTACATCAGACTGCGCGAACAGCCTGCGCATTCGCGCAGTCTGATCAGATATTCACTGGGTGCATTTTGGATATACAGAATGGGCTCAAAGACCACAACATTACGAAAACATGCATATTCAAATATATAGAAAATTTCACCTCCAAAAACTGAAAGTATTCACATAAAAAACTCTGACATTTTTCATATTTCTGCTCAAAACGTAGATTGTGGGTACTCGTTAGAACCGCCTCGGTTCTAACGAGTACCCACAATCCATGTTTTTTAGCAGAAATAAGAAAAATAATGTATACCCCTATAAACCCCAGTTTTACTATATAAAAGTGGGGTTTAAGGGGGTCAAAACTATATAGGCGCGTTTTCGTGATGAGGAAAATAATAATAATAGAAAAAAAACAAAAAACAAAAAAAAAACATGAAGACGGCACCATGATGAAGTACGTGGAGACTTTGTACGCCACACGGCACTTAACCCAAGTCCTGCTGAACCCAGATATGTCCTGCTTTTGCAAACAGTGTAGATCCAGATCAGTTGGCTTCTGAAGAAGCCAGCTGATCTGGATCTGCACTGTTTGCTATTAAGTATTTGATTTTATATCAACAATCTGGATCAAGTTATCTGACTGGCTGAAAATTAGAAATAGGCGTTGCAACTTAATTTATTCAGCAGGACAAGGGTTAATACCGGCTGCAGTGAAGTCAGATAAAATATGCCGGGTCTGCTATTTTCCTTCCAAACCGAGTCTGTTGTTAGCATTGCTTCGATATATTCTATCTTTCCAAAGAATCCGTGTTTACAGACCATATTCAGTAGGTCTCACCAACGCCCAGTCTTATGTACGATGAAATAAACACATTTTGTTTCAAGTTTCATCAATTAAATGAATACATTAGTTTCTTCTGCACGAGTAGTTGCGACAAAAGTCCTACTTTAATCTTTGATAAAACGATTTTGCGACGGAATGTAAAATGAGCTACCGTATTACCCTAACGTACTAAGTATTGAAACAGATATGCGTTGACAAACAGTGTAGACCCTAATCAGACGATCAGATGCCACAGAACGCGGCGTCTGATCAGGGTCTACCCTAATCGCATCTCACCCAGAAGTGTTTATACACATCAAGGACATGTAGTGAAATTGACTTGTTCGAATTTCAGGACAGGTATAGGGCCATTGCGATAATCGCATTTGAGACAGTGTACTTTTACTGGAAATGCACTTCTGCATGTCATATCTTTCCACTAAAGTACAAAATTACTAAATCCCAATAGTGTTTGAAGTTGAAGCTGTTAGCAGATTAGGGCAAAAACATTCTGCGCAGTGCATAGTAGCATGAACAGCAAAGCAGCAAAGGAACGAAGTGCATCACACAGTGAATGATCAGGATATTCTCTGTTCATATATAATTACAGTCGACTCCCGTTATCTCGAATTCCAAGGGACTCACTGAAACACTTCGAGATATCCGTACTTCGACATATCAGAGTTGAGAGAGTGAGTAAAACAATAAATTGAACAGCCACATTTAACAAATGAATATGTAATTTGACTCCTGAAGTTGGAAATATATATATAAAATAATGTGGAAAAGAGGAGAAATTGCTCCTTAGGAGCAATTTCTCCTCTTTTCCACATTATTTTGTTACCTGTTGTCATAGTTTCATGTTAAAACAGGGACCAGATTTTCACTTCGAGATAAGCAGTATTTCGAAATAAGCGAGTTTGAGATAACGAGGTTCGACTCTATGTTCATCTCTCTACAATTGATTTTCGGAAATCCCAAAACTGACTGTTGTAGGGAGGAGCTGTCGTGAACAGACGCTGTTATGGCACAGATGCGACCGCTGTATACCCAGAGCAATCTGTGCATTTGTGTTGTTTGATCAGGCTCTACATTGTTCGCTCAGAGCATTTTGTAAATAATTTAATATTATGTGAGCGACCGTGGTAGATTCTGTTCAGACAATCTGACTACGTAAATGCGGAGTCTTATCAGATCCTACTCTGGTCTCCTAAGTTGTAAGCATGTTTTTGTTGACGTTGGTTGTGGTGGTGTATGTGTGCTTGCGTGCATGTGTGTGTGTGTTTCCTTGGTTCGGGCTTAGTCCAGAAAAGGCGCATAAAGAGAATTTAATCCTTACCACTCTCTGGGTTAATTCATCAGACGACAAATTGATGATATTTTCCTTATTTTATTCCAGGAAACAGGTTTTGACATTTCATGTAAATTATCTCCATTGGAGACATTTTGCATGAAATGTCTAAACCTGTTTTCTGGGAAAAAAATAATCTAAAATGTCGTCTTCTGAAATTTTTACCCAGTGTGCTAAGCGTTAAGATATGCACTATTTATGCTGCTTTGTTAGTAAATAGAGAATGTTTATGTGAAATTCTTTCGATTACACAATTAGAAAGCAATGCAATAATATTTCAATACTTTAATGTTTAACCTTTAAGAACTAAGCAAAATTGTAGCAGGCGACATTCCAAATGTGGTTTTTACACCGCCACACGATAGTGACGGGGTATTATGGTTTCACGTTGGTCTTCCGTCCGTTCGTGCGTCTGTATTACGCCCATCCGTCAGTTCGTACGTAGTTTCGTTTCCGGACGATACCTAGATTAAATGTCAATGGATTTTCACCAAACTTGACATGTGCATTGATATTGTGGAGAAGCTTTTTTTTTTTTTTTTGGAGGAGGGGTTGGGTGGGTTTGCTAATGGGCACATTTCCTCAATTTTTACAGAGTTATCTGCTCGCCACAGGGTAGTGGCGGAGTATTTTCGTTCCATGTTATTATTATTTCAAAGAAAATATAACGGCATTTCGTGTGATTCGTCTGCTAAGCAGACGATTCACATGAAGTGCCTAGTCTTATTTTCTCTAACAGTTGTGTGGTGTGCTGTAGTTGTGCTTAGCTACTTAAGGGCTACAATATAATGTAGGATGCAAGGATTGAGAGCTAAGATGGAATTCTTCAAAATAAAAACCGGAAAGCGTTTATTCCTTTGAAAATATTTAATGTGAAGAAAACGCCTTTCTAATCACAGCACTTGCGTATTCACCGTTAACGCTTAACATGCTGAGTAATGATTTCAGCGGATTCATTTTGAAATATTTGTTCTTGTTTTCCCAGAAATAAGGGTTTGATATTTCATGCAAATCGGAGATCATCACGGAAACATGCCTATATAATTTTGACACCCTTAAACCCCACTTTTATATAGTAAAACTCGGGTTTATAGGGGTATTCATTATTTGTCTTATTTCCGCTCAAAACATAGATTGTGGGTACTTGTTAGAACCGCCTCGTCGAGCAGAACTATGAAAAATATCAGAGTATTTTTATCATTTTTTGGTGGTAAAATTTTCAGTATATTTAAATAGGCATGTTTTCGTAATGTGATTTACATGAAATGTTAAATCTTATTTTCTGGAAACAAATAAGAAGAATATCACTAAATTGTCGTCTGCTGAATTTACTGAGAGACTGCTAAAGATTAAACAATTAGTTAGCATTGAGGTTTCAATACATTGCACGACCTGCAGAAACGTCGACGACTGAAAGGTTGACTTTCAAAGTGTGCCCGATAATCACCTTGTGTGTCCGTCTGTCCGTCCGTGGTCAGTTAGCGAAAATAGCACTTAAATCTTCGGGACTATTTTGATATTTTTGGCATACTATAGATACCGACAAGATCTAGCCAAAGGACTTGCCAAATGCCACTTTTCATTGACCAAGATAAAGCCGAGGGGAAAAAAGCGAAAATACCGAAATCGTCGCAAGTCTTCAACCATATGGTATATTTTGATAAAAGTTTGCATACACATTATCACACCTGGTAAACTATCACAGGTACCTCCGCGGAGGTACCGATTAAATGGTTGTGACAGATATCCGGAGCTACCTGTGATGGTCAAAAACTAGACATGAAAAGACAGGTGTTCGTCTTTTTTGATAAAATACACAATAACCAGAGAGTTTACTGAAAATCACAGAGTGCTATTCGACCCTTATGGGCATAAAGTTTTGTCACACGTCATATCCCCCAGAACTTTCCCTATTTACCAAAGATACAACCTTTGAAGTGGCTTCGAAGTAAGCCCGAAGTACTCGAAACAGAAAAAGACCGATCGTTTTTGGTTCTAAATGCGGATATCTTGCATACAAATCTGTTTATCTTGGTACACTGATGTAAAGTAAACCTGTTTGCCTGAATACAGATCTCGATAAATTCCAAATAAGGCTGGATTCTTCAAAAAAACAGCTGGAGGTGCCTGTGACGTCGTGGAGGTGCCTGTGATGTAAAGAAATATAGTGAATATCTGAAGAGTTATTGCAGCTCCAAATATTGATATAATTCTTCTCTAGATCACTGCCTGGAAAGAATCATTCATTCAGCGTCGCAATAAGCGTTTGTCATGAATTTCCATGTTAAAGTTATAAAACATAATCTCAAAGAATTATTAATTGGTGCTTTTGAGTTAGATTGTCATAGAATGCTCACTGAAGTAAGACTTTTTTTTTCTTGAATGGTGGTGACTGTAATCGGGGGGTGCTGCCTGTTCGTCACTCCAACTCGTAGAAAATTGTCTTTGCTAAATATATCACACGCCTCGCCAGCTACACATATGGTGTACCAAAAGTATAAAAAATGCCGATGCCTGTCACCGTAAATAATGACGCAATTTGAGCATTACCGGAACACCTAAAATAACCTACGATGTTGACCCTTTTGGTAACTCGTATGCGTATCGCTCGCATATACCTATGTCGTATGACGCTCGCTGTATGTGTTGTTGTAGTTTTGTTGTTTTGTTTCTTTACGTCCTCTGTAAATAATTAAAATCATTGCGGGACTATCAGTTAACACCCTACTATTTCTGGGCAGGCTTAGACCTCCTACGGGGTTAACCGGTAATAAGTGAACATACTTCCGTCAGTAACTGACAACTGCCCTTCTTGAATCAGCGGAAGGAGAAAGAAAAGTAAGTGGGGGCCTCTGGCTTGAGTTAGACGCTCTACCGACTGCGCTACTCGGCCTGGCTCGCCGTTTATGTTAACTTTGTGGTGAGTGGACTCGAAGGTGTTGCAAGTGATTCACTCTTGCTGTTTTATATTGCCAGCGCTAGAATTAAAACACACCCGTAAGGCCTTGGTGTTACATCATCAACACATGACATAATCTCGACATTACATCTTTTAATATAGTGATGTGATCGGAATCTTACTGTAAATCGTGTTAAATTCAGTCACCAAATAACCACTATGAAAATATTTTGTCGAAGCGTTTGCAAAATCAACAATATGTCGAAAAATTGTTCTTTTGTCAGCATATTTGATGCACATAGTGGCCATTTGGAGACTGAATTGCAGATGATTTACAGTAAAATTCCGATCACGCGTTACCAAAAGGGTCAACAACGTAGTTATTTTAGGTGTTCCGGTAATGCTCAAATTGCGTCATAATTTACGATGACAGGCATCGGCATTTTTTTATACGTTTGGTATATCATATGTGTAGATGGCATGGCGCGTGATATATTGAGCAAAGACAATTTTCTACGAGTTCGAATGACGAGCAGGCAACACCTCCGATTACAGTCATCACCATTCAAGAAAAAAAGTCTTACTTCAGTGAGCATTCTATGACAATCTAACTCAAAAGCACCAATAATTCTTTGAGATTATGTTTTATAACTTTAACATGGAAATTCATGACATACACATTATGATAGCTTATTGCGACGCTGAATGAATGATTCTTTCCAGGCAGTATTCTAGAGAAGAATTTTATCAATATTTGCAGCTGCAATAACTCTTCAGATTTTCACTATATTCCTTTACATCACAGGCACCTCCACGACGTCACAGGCACCTCCAGCTGTTTTTGAAGAATCCAGCCTTATTTGGAGTTTATCGATATCTGTATTCAGGCAAACAGTTTACTTTATATCAGTGTACCAAGATAAACAGATTGGTATGCAAGATATCCGCATTTAGAACCAAAAACGATCGATCTTTTTCTGTTTCGAGTACTTCGGGCTTACTTCGAAGCCACTTCAAAGGTCGTGTCTTTGGTAAATATGGAAAGTTCTTGGGGATATGACGTGTGACAAAAATTTATGCCTATAAGGGTCGAATAGCACTCTTTGATTTTCAGTAAACTCTCTGGTTATTGTGTATTTTATCAAAAAAGACGAACACCTATCTTTTTATGTCTAGTTTTTGACCATCACAGGTAGCTCCGGATATCTGTCACAACCATTTAATCGGTACCTCCGCGGAGGTACCTGTGATTGTTTACTAGGCGTGATTATTATTGTTAGGATCTAGCCAAAGGAATTGTCAAATGCTACTTTTCATTTCAAAATATGCGACAGTTGGCGAAAATGGCCGTAACTCTTGAATCGCCGTAGCACTTAAATCATATGGGATATTTTTTTATACACATTAATGTTAACAAGAGGCGGGTCACGCACCTTATCGATAGTTGATTTACGTTGAATAAACCGGTGTTATAGTATCCCAGCAGACACACAACCTTGAAACAACGCCGATTCAACGTCTTGTTTCAACGTTGTGTGTCCGCTGGGATAGTGTTCATTTTATCTAGGGTGCATCAAATTGAACGGATACTTGTGGTAGTGTTTCTGCCATGCTGGAGAAGGGCTACAATATTTGTGACTTCCATTGAGATCACTTTTGAGCCTATTGCTTTGTTCTATCACAGTTTTCATGATTATATGCGTTTCACTGTGACGTTTCAAAAGTGAGATAGAGAACCTCTCTGAGAACCAAACATATATTTGTAAATTGAAGCTGCATCAGAATAAAAGGGTGATGATTTGTTTCGCATGAGTAAAACTGGTTTGAGCGCCCGCCCCCCCCCCCCCCCCCCCCCAACAGCAACCCGACCCTCCCCCTCACCCCAGCTCCACTAGTTTTCCTACTGACCGTCCCAAGGCGGTTCCTCTGTTGCAGTTCTTCTTTGTTTGTGCGTCTGTGGTTTCATATGTGGTGTTTGTTTTGTCCTTATTTGTTCTTCATCTCTCTTTCTTTTTGTGCCTCCGGAGTGTTGTGCTTCGTGATTGTGGCATTTCCTGGGTACCTTCACTATATTTTTCCTGTTTCCTTTCCTTGACACCAAGGCCCTTCTGTTAAAGGAATCTGCTCTAAAAGGAAAGAATTTGATCCCAGAAGTAGCATTTTTTTTAGAGTAGATCCTTTTCAAAAGGGAGCAGAAGCAATCTTGTCTCCCTTGAACGTGTAGCCATTTCCCAAAAAGCGTAGACGTTATTCTTGAAAGTTAAAACCGGAAAGCGTTATTCAAGGTTAAAAAAAACGCCATTCTAATCCCAAAATTGACTTGCGTGGTCACTTCAATTCAGCTTAAAAGCCTGACAACATCAAAACTGAATTCCTTCGATGTTTGTTAAAAGGTTGCATTACCAATCCTACCGGTGCAGAGGCTCTGTTGGTAAAACGTCCATTTTATTTTAGGAGGTTGTGGGTTCGATCCTCGGTCAAGTCATACCGAAGGCTTTATAAATGGTACAAGCTGCTCTTTCACTTTGCGCTCATGGTACTAGCTGCTCTTTCACTTTGCGCTCATGGTACTAGCTGTTCTTTCACTTTGCGCTCAGCATTAAAAAGTAGTGCTAATAATCAGAACTGTTCGGGACGGTGTCGGTATAATGTAACTTGTGGGAATATACCATATGTCAGGGGATTGACATTTTAGTGAGGCAGCACTCGAAATGTGCGTATTGAGCTCCCCGACACCGTCACGACATGACTGAAAGATTGTTTAAAGTGGCATTAATGAGACTGGGGGGGTGGTCGGGTGGTGCGAAGGTGTCATGTATCTTGTGTCACCGGGGCATCCAACTGATATTGGCTTACAGTTGGGCAAGGCCTGCTATCGTTGAAGTAGGTAAAGGTAGAGGGGGGATGTTTTTATTTCTTCTGTTTCTTCCCTTTCATTCCTGTTCCTCTTTCTTTCCTGTTCCTCTCTTTCATCTCTTCTACTATCTCTTCTATCTCTTTTCTCCCTTTCTCTGGGAGACGACACAAAATGACCCACAAGGGTTGACGTGTCGTTAAACCCCAACACAATAAACAATTAATGAGACTGGACTAGATATACTTGGTAGAGTTTCCGCCATTGTCAAGGGAGACAACATTGGCGACTTCCTGTTTGCTTTCCGGCACATTAGTCCTCTTCTGAAAAGGGGTTTACTCTTAAAGGAAAGAATATGCTCCCCTTCGGGAGCAAAAACTTTCCTCTTAGAGCAGACCTCTTTTTAGAAGGGACACTAAAACAATTTAGACAGAGTAGTCTCCCCAGAAAGTGTATCCATTCCCCCTAAAATGTAGTATAAAAGATGTCTATAATCTCAGAACATAGTCTACCAATGACATAAATAGGCAGAGCAAGCAAACCAAGACAGACAGCCCACAACTCAACTAAAAGAAACATTTACAACCATCGCAGATACTATCAATACGGCAAAAGAATGTGCACAATGCTGGGTAACTGCTTAGTGAACTAAGCCTTCCAAGTAAATTGACCGCGCTCGACATGACCCCATTTGGTTGACTGGGCCGTAAAACTCAACATAAACAAACAAACTACCAATGCAATTGTCTGGTCACAATGAGGGGAGGTCTTACAGCGCGCAGCATAAAGCTCAACCTGAACGCCAGTGTAAAAACCTGAAAAAAGTGTCAGCTGCGTCCAAGGTCACGAAGCAAACTCAACTGAATGAAAAAAGAAGCTTAAAGCAAACAACAAGTATCAACATAGCCATCTTAACAAGAACAACAAATGAATGAAATTAAATACACACCAGCTGTCTTATTCGTTGAAGCGAGGAATATTGTTGACAGTTTTTGTTTTAGGTCATTGTCCCTTGGTGAAAACATACCTGTTTCTCTATTTTCTGTAGTAAATTTTTTTCTACTATTTTTACAATACAATGTGTCGCGTGATAAATTGAAATTAAGATTAGTATCATTGTCCGGTATGTCTTTTATAAACAGCAGAAATCGCCGTTTCAAAGGTAATGCTCAGTCATTTAGTGATGCACAGAAGGCATATTCTGATGGTGATATTAATCTTTTCAACCTTGTAGACCGAGACAAAAATATTTTGCAAACAATGTAGATCCAGATCAGCCGGCTCATAATGAGCCGTCTCATCTGGATCCACATTGTTTGTCATTCTGATCTTAATTTACGGCTAACATCCCCATTTGTAAGAATGGACATATCCCAATTCTAAGATGAAATAATCCACTTCAGAAACACAGGGGTGAAAGGATTTAAATGCTCGGAGTCCTGATGGACAACATATTCCGCGGCCGTATATGTCAGCAAACAGTCGGTATTCCTATTGGGACCGACCGTGCTTCATTGATTTCCGACTTGTAATTGGACTCGTGAGGCGGAATGTATACAGGGACTCTTGAAAGCAGGTAAAACACCCGCTTTATACAACAGTTTACTTCCACATACAGACCTATAGGATTAGAATTCATCCATACACACGCGCATGAAATGAGAGCCATACTCTTGTGCCTTATATTTGATAATGAAATGCTTACTACGAAGTTATATAACAAACAGGACGACTCAGGTTCCTTACAGCTAACTTTCTGTTTCTTAGTAGTAATATCCCTTAGAACCCATTTCCTGCTTATATATGACTAAACCGTAGACAGACTGGACCGGAACTTTTTATGTCTGTTTCTCAGCTCACTGGGGTTTTACTGGTAGTTTTCTTTTGCTCCAGTATTCCAGTGGTGTTGTTTGACAACCCAGGGATCTCCAAGTCTCTCAATATGTTGATTCTGTTGAGTCCTCATCTTTGCTTTATTATAGGCTTTATCTGTGATTTATCACATAGTGGCCTAAAATCCCAAAATTCAGTATGAAATATCTCGCGATAGAGATGGTCTACATGCATGCAAATGTGATAAATCAGTTATACCATGGTTCTTCGCATGTACGTGCTCACGCTCGTGCATTATAGCATCGTACATGCGCACGACCCATGGTATAATTAAGGCATTCGTTGTCTGAATGATTTATTGGATGAGTTGGAGGTCTCCACACGGACTGAACAAATATATGTTTGTACCACTATGGAAGCTGAGGGTGAGGGTTTGGAACCCGTAAAGTTAGCTTAAGCCCCCCTCCCAATCCCCACCCCCTCCCCAGTAATTCATTACTGATCGTTCGAAGGCAGTACTTTCATTATGGTACTTTTTATATCCCGCAAAACGATAGTAGCGGGGTATTATGGTTTCACACTGGTCGTCCGTGTGTCCGTCCGTCGTACGTCCGTCTGTATTTTCGTTTCCGGATGATAATTTGAGTGGAGTAATTATGGAGTTATGAGCCCGTAATTAAAAACAGCATTTCCAGTCATAACTCGCATCGTATAAAACAAATGTAATTTTACTTTTCATAAATGTCTTGCACAAATGTCTGTGAATAAAACCAAAACTATTTAATTCGAAATTCCCATCAAATGACGTCAAGCTGAATTTGAATTTCTTCCCGTCTCAAATTATCTCCCTTTGAATAAAAAAAACTAAGGAATTTAAAGAGTCTGTATCTGAAGTGGCAATGGTCGTTTTCACTTGAACTTTTCGAAAAAGTGTTGCTTGGCTTAGCCTCCTTGTACCACATACAGATGAAATCTCCTAAAAAGCATTTATTTAACAGAACAATGTCAATTAATGTCCAATAGAAATTCAGTGCATTCCGTCAGAAGAGGAACGAAAATGTCAAAAGCGTCAAGTCCTTGGTATAGAAATTTGACAGTGTACTGTGTTATGCATTGGAAGTTGAAACATGTCCTTCAGCATTTTTATCCGTCTGTCGACTGAATGCAATACAAATGCATAAATGTAAGTTTCTTTGTCCAAAATGCACTTTTTAAAGGGAAGCTACTCATACGCAAATGTTAATTTAGACCCCTTATTCGTTTCCGTAAATGTCATTTTCTTGCTCTTTGATAGAATTTCCTGAAAATTGTTGCAAATTATGTGTAAATGATTGTTCTTAACTATGATATCAACGATTTATGTACATATGTAAAAATCCGGTGAAAAATAAACAATAGTTACCTGTATACTTATTTTGCCTCTCAGTGTATCAGTTCCTAAGTTCACTTATTTACTTTTCAAACATTGGACATGACACATTACATAATGTTCTGCCTTAGATTGATATACGTGATGGAACTATATCAGTTTTGAAGGCGAGGGATGGGTACCCATAACAAATAGTAAAGACGCTGTCCAAGATGAGTCTTAATCACAGAATTTAGTCTACCAATGGTCCTTCGTGAAAGCCGCACCGCATCCCACTCTACCCCAGTATTATTATGATCGTTCCAAGGCAGTGCTTCTGTTGCAGTTCCTCTTCAATGAGAACCATGTTATCAAAGCTGATGTCGGCTCCAAACCAATCTAGGTTGGCTCAGACAACTGCGACACTGGCATAAAAATGATATGAAATGTCAAGAACATCAGACACTCTTCAAAATCAAGCTGATGTTGCCCCCACCCCACACAATCCGGTTACATCCAGCTTTATGTACGCTTGTGAGACTTGGACTTTGACTACATAACTCGAGAAAAGAATCCAGACCTTGGAAATAAGAAAGACTTAGACCACATAACTGATGAGGAAACTCGCAAGCATAATCGGGGCGCCGTCGATGTCCATAATCGCCGCTCCACCAAGGTCAAGAAACGAAAACTCAGATGGTACGATCACGTCTCGCGTTCTTCTGACATGGTAAAAACGGTTCTTCTAGTCATATTTGATGAGACAAAAATAAGGGGCTGGCAGAATAGAACAAGATGGTAGAGGACTAGACCAATCTTAGCTTCACAAACCGGTGAAGGGCAGTTGAAGACAGATCTGGATTTGCAACAGGTGGGGGAAAGAAAGGGCTGTGTTTTTATTTCTTCTGGTTCTTCACTACCATTCACAGTTTTCTCAGTCTCGTCTGTATCTCTTTTTCCTCTCCTTTACTATATTTTTCTATCTTTTCCCCTTCCTCTGAGAGAAGTCGCACAATTATTCACAAGGGTTGACGTATCGTAAAATCGCAACATAACAATAGTTTCCCTTCTAATGGCTTTATTTCTTTTGACTGCACTAATAGGTAACAAGTAAGTGTCTTTCCTTGTATCTAGCAGTGTTATGTCATTACACAGTTATTTATAGACACTAATTAGAAGGGAAATACTTATACTTAGTCGCCAGTTATAGTTGACTCGTTATCTCGAGCTCGCTTATCTCGAATAACCGCTTATCTCGAAGTGAAAATCTGGTCCCTGCCTAAACATGAAAATCTAACAACATGTAAAAAATATTGTGGAAAATAGGAGAAATTTCTCCTCTTTTCCACAATATTTTCAATATTTCTCTAATTTCATGAGTCAAATTACATATTCATTTGTTAAATGTGGTTGTTCGATTTATTGTTTTCCTCATTTCTGCAACTCTAATATTTCGAGGTACGGATATCTCGAAGTGTTTCAGAGAATCCCTCGGATTTCGAGATAACGAGAGTCGACTGTATATGATACATCAGGAATGAGTAAGGAAACATCCACGTTTTAGGTGTCCACGATAGCGTGATGTCTTCCATGGTGATTGAATTATTAGTGCACACAAGGTTCGTTGTGTGATTAAGCGTCATGAACTGTAGATAGTAATCGGCAGCATTCCTGGCACAAGAATAACGCATTATGTGTAAATTGAAATAGTCACAGTCACGAATGCGTTGAAGTCACCAACCGTATGAAAATGCATAAAATGAACTACCGAAGTGTGAATTATGACACTGACTAAGAACGTTATTTAGTTAAAAAAAGCAGTATGACAGACGAGGTTGAATACTTTGAAAACTGAAGAGAGAGTAAGAGAGAACAGGAAACCGGATCTCCTAACCTCGGAGTTTGATGACGCCAGCATGCTGGATAAAATTTCAGCAGACGACATTTTAAAATAGCTTTAAGTAGAAAATAGGCTTTGACATTTCCTGCATATTGTTTTCTTTGAAGAGCCTATGCTCTGGGACAAATAAGAACAATATCATCAGTTTGTCGTCTGCTGAATTTGCGCAGAGACTGCCCAGCAAGCACACAACATCAAAATGACGTCGTATCAGCGTCGATGCGACGTGATCACGTCGCATCGACGTTGATACGACGTCATTTTAACGTTGTGTGCCTGCTTGGTGGTAACGGTTAATCGTGGTGAATTGAGACACTTGAAAGAGAAAGCAAGCTTAAGGTGACGGCGTACTCTTGCTAGCTTTCTGCCATTTTGGACAGGTTAGACAAGTTTCGTGACTTTATTTTTCCTTCCTGTACACCAAGCCCCTCCTGAAAATGGGTCTGTTCGGAAAGGAAAGGTTTTTCACAAGGAAGGTGTAACAAAGTGTACATACAGTCGAACCTCGTTATCTCGAACTCGCTTATTTAGAATTACCGCTTATCTCGAAGTGAAAATCTGGTCCCTGTATTAACATGAAACTATGACAACAGGTAACAAAATAATGTGGAAAAGAGGAGAAATTGCTCCTAGGGAGCAATTTCTCCTCTTTTCCACATTATTTTATATATATATATTTCTAACTTCAGGAGTCATATTTTATTTGTTAAATGTGGTTGTTCAATTTATTGTTTTCCCCACTCTTTCAACTCTGATGTGTCGAAGTACGGATATCTCGAAGTGTTTCAGTGAGTCCCTTGAAATTCGAGATAACGGGTGTCGACTGTAGTTACATGCCAGTGAAAGTTTTTCCATTCCTCTTAATGTCTTCCTTCCTTTTTCAAAGTTACACCTCTCAAGTAGGAGAGAAATTTGTAGCTGTTGATGAGAACAAAAACAGTAGAAAGTATCACCACCCTCAAGCCTCGGCCAAATACCCAGTGTAGACCCTCACCAGCTCCCGCCCCTATCCGCAGAAGGGGTCGTTGGAGTCGCCTCAAAACATTTTCAAGTTTGATGTCAAATCACAGCCGTTACTGAGAACTAGTACTAGATGAATTAGTTGGGTCTCGCACAACAAAAACCCTTCCCCCACCCCTCGCCCCACCCCAGTAGTGGTCATTAGGGCTTAGCCTCCAAACACAGCCATAGCTTTTGTCCAGTCGAAGCTGTCCATGAGAACTTTAATACTAGTATACTACAGTTAGTATCGAACAAGCCTAGCCCCAGTCCCAAAATGAATCGGTAGGAGTCAACGTACAAAGATAGCCATGTTTGTGTGAGTTTGAAGATTTTTATGAGAACTTTCAAACATAGCCAAGTTTCATGTCAAACCCAAGGTCTTGGTGAAAACTTAAAACTAGATGACTCCAATGTGTCTCTATCTCGCCTAGCCCAAACCCAATCTCAAAGGTTATCAAAAGATGTAAACGTTATTTGGTATCAAACGAAACGTATTCATGTGAAGTGTGAAGACTACTGGCCTCCATATCTAACATCACGAAAACATACCTATATAATTTTGACCCCTTAAACCCCACTTTTATATAGTAAAACTGGGGTTTACAGGGGTATACATCATTTTTCTTATTTCTGCTCAAAAACATAGATTTTGGGTACTCGTTAGAACCGAGGCGGTTCTAACGAGTACCTACAATCTGTTTTGAGCAGAAATATGAAAAATATCAGAGTTTTTTATCTGCAAATTTTCAGTTTTTGGAGGTGAAATTTTCTGTATATTTGAATAGGTGTGTTCTCGTAATGTCACGACCCATCTCGCCAATCCCTCTCCGAGGTTATGATTGAACTACATTGCCGGGTATCAAATTTAAATTGTTAATGAGACCTTTGACAACAGCTGACCCACAGGATAACACATTTTAATATGAGATAGAGAGAGAGAGAGAGAGAGAGAGAGAGAGAGAGAGAGAGAGAGAGAGAGAGAGAGAGAGAGAGAGAGATTATAAACGCAGTTACCCAAGAAAGGCCACAATTTAGAAACACCGAAAGGAGAAAAGATGAGGAACAATCAACGCCAACACAAAATACAAAATGGCACATTCACATTTACTCATTAACTGATTAAGAACTGCAATAAGCAAAGCGCGTGTCAAGCATATTGCAGGAATTTAACTTTAAAAAATTCCCCTCGTAAAAAGCAATTGAATGTGATCTCATAAAGTATTTTCGTGTCATTCACGAGTTCATTTATCATGTAAATGTTCAATCGATCTTTTATTTGTGCCAAGCACAACGATATTATAGAATCATTATTAGTGTACTACTGATCTAGAATTTGAAATAAGTACTAGTGAATCATACAGTCTACTACTGATCTGGAATTTGAATTAAATTTAAATAAAACTGATGATTCATACGATTTTGAAAACATATGATATACAAAGAAATGTATGCTCAGTCAGGTATAGGGTGAGATTGAATATAGATCTTACAATGGGAAGACATACAAAAGAATAGACTATTCAGATGAAATCTAGGATGAGGACTGATCTATGGTTGAGCAATTGATCTGCAATGAATTTAAAGAGCCCTTATGCCATTTGCCAGAAGAATTAGATAATAGTGATTCATACAATTTTGAATGCATATAATATACACAAAGAAACACAGACCAGTCAGATGGGTACATGCAGGATGAGACAGATTGTGGTTGTTAAGGTGGATGGATACACACTTTCAGAAAGGCCACCCAGTCAGAAAACGTTTTTGTTCCTTTAGCAAAAGGTCTACTCTAAAATGAAAGAATATACTCCGCTTAGGAGCAAATTCATTCATTTTAGAGCAGACCCCTTTCCAGATAAGGCTTTTTGTGCAAGAAATGAAACTGGAAGTCACAAAACTTGCCTTTCTTGGCGTTTATGGCGGAAAGTTCATCATGTATATCTTGTCCCCTTAAGTAAAGACATATAAAGGAATGCACTTGTCAGATTAAAATGGCCGCATCAAGTGATAAAGTGTCATCGAACATGCACAAAATGCGCAGATTTAGGTCATTCCGTGAATTCGCTTTCCACATTACGTAAACGCGCCTATTCAAATATATAGAAAATTTCACCACTAAAAACTGAAAATTTTCAGATATAAAACTCGGATATTTTTCATATTTCTGCTCAAAACATAGATTGTGGGTACTCGTTAGAACCGCCTCTGCGAGGCGGTTCTAACGAGTACCCACAATCTATGTTTTAAGCAGAAATAAGAAAAATAATATATACCCCTGTAAACCCCAGTTTTACTATACAAAAGTGGAGTTTAAGGGGGTCAGTATTATATAAGCATGTTTTAGTTATGATTTATACATTCAATAGTATCCAGTGATTCTGTTAGCAGATAGGGAAGCTCAGGTCAGACTGCGCAGATGTGAAAGCTAATCTTGGCCGTCCCCGTCCGCATATGCCCGAAGGCTTGTTTTCGTATGACGCGGCCCAAATGTAGGATGAGGACTACTCTGTGGTATTATAATTGATGTTTAAGGTACTTAAGGTATTAAGGTAAACGGGTACACCTGGAGATTTAGCCGTCACAAGGGAGACTTCCTGTTCCTTCCGAATAGGGATCTGCTCTATAAGGAAAGTGGCTCCCTTTTGGAAAATAATTTTGGCAGTTACTGTGTTCCCTTTACAGACTTATATGCCATTTCCAGCAATACACTCCTCATCAACCTGGAATGTCACACAGAGGAAATGCTAATCAGATTAAATTTAGGCTTAGAACTAATCCGTGATTGTATTATTGATGTTTAACATACTTAACCCTTAAAGCGCCAATCACAACTATTGTCGTCTGCTTTGTCTTTTGCCTGTTACTTTAAAAGTAATTTCTGCAAACAGTGTGGACCCAGATCAGACTGCTCCTTTAGAGCAGTCTGATCTGGGTCCACACTGTTTGCCAGTATGCAAAAACAGGTTTGAAAAGTTTGCAAGAATATTCAGCAGACGACATAAACAGACGACATTTTCAGACGCAAGTTTTCTTGGCGTTGTAAGGGTTAAGGTGTAAAGGTGAATAGATGTACCTGCAGAATGAGCCGCCATTTAACAAAGGAGACCTCTTTTATGACCTACTATTCCTTCTGAAAAGGCGTCTTCCCTACAAGGAACGAATTTGCTCAAATACGGAACGCTCAAATTCATTCCGTATAGAGAAGACCCTTCTCAGAAGGAGACAAAACTGTCTTGACGGTTACTTGCAAATTCGTTCGTATAGACAAAATCCTTTCTCAGACCTGGACAATAACTGCCTTGACAGTTACTCCCTTGAAAGTGTTTTCATTTCCCATAAAGGGCCATTATGCCATTTGCCAACAGCGGAGGACTGTCTGTAGTTGTATAATTATTCTGCAGTTTGCTGAAAGGGGTATTATGCCATTTGCCAACAACGAGCTGCTCATCAGCCTAGAATGACATACAAAGGAATATACTAGTCGGATTGCATTTAGGATGAGACCTATCAATGATTGAGTTGATCGTTCTTTGTTACGCTTTGTGGTCTCTAGCTGCCTGCTAATTCCTGTTTGTACACTAGCATTATATCGCTGCCCACTTTGCTTTCTGCTTCGTTTTCTTCCGCTATGTTTCTTGTCCTAATGCTAGCACTGCGGTCACCTTACTTCAACAGCTGCCACGCTGCTTTCTGTGTGTGCGTAAGGAATGCCTTTTGAATGACACTTGTACGTGGTCCATCACCTTCTGCCTTTTCGTGATTTTGTTTCCAAAGGCAGTCCTTTTTTACTTTTATTTTACTCTACTGTAACTGGTGTTGTGCCGTGTGGCGGCCGTAAAAAGTCTCCCCGTACATCATCATAGTGCAGGTTATATTTTATTTCCTTTGGGATTATTGAGTCCATCCTGGTTATTTTGAAAATCGAATACCGCTTAAGCCGACGCTAAGGGTGGTGGGGTGGTTGTGAGGGGGAAGGGGGCGGGGGCGTATGCAGTCTCGCAGTGTTGCATATGGAGAGACTCAATCAAACCGACTCTCCGATTTTCCTGATTTTGTGGGTTCTTTGTTTCCAAACGCAATCCTTTTTTTTTACTTTTATTTTATTCTGTATCACTTTACCGTCGAATTTCAGTAAAATTCTATTTTAGTATTGTAAAGGAAACTTGCGAAGAATATGTCGATAAAGAGCCATTTTTATTTAACATAGCCAACCAATGACAGCAAGGAAATCAAAGCACTGATAGCACTGGTGGGTCGATTGTCTCTGAGTGTAGGCTGGGAAAATGGTCCTGAACGGGGACTAAAGACTGTTTCGTTTAACGCTTAAGTTACTGTAATTTAAGCAAACAGTGCAGACCCTGATCAGACACCGCATTCTGCGGCGTCTGATCTGCACTGTTTGACAATGTCCCGGCATTAAACCCAGTCTAGGTTTTACAGATAGAACTCTGACGTCACAGCGGTTTGATTTCATTGGTCAGTGATAATCACGTGGACGACAACCTTAAGGAAATTTTGCTGTATATATACTTCGGGTCGGGTGTACATGTAAACAATCGCCTAAAAAGGTAAACAAACTACGACGGACACCAGATAACGTACAGGAATAAAGGGAATTCATATAGCTCTTGGAAGACTTGACTTCATTGCAGCCGGTGTAAGCGCCGTGTGGCGGCTGTAAAAAAAAAGTCTTCCACTTCAGTATAGTGCAGATTTGATTTTTCTTGGGATCGTTGAGCGCCATATTGGGAACAGGGAAACTCGGAAGCCACTTAAACCGTAGCTAGGGGAGTATGTAAACCTGCAAACTATCTTGCTGTCGTATGAAGCACCTCAATGAAACCGAGACTCCTATTTCTGTTTTGTGTTCTTTGTTCCCAATGGCAATTCTTATATATGTAATTGTTCTAGTATGCGACCCATGTAGTGGACTTTCCAGATGTTGTCGTCAAATTGTAGTGTAGACTTATAAAGTCTGATGAGATGTGAAATTGTATTCATAATGGTAGCTTTTAGTACATAATATGAATAAATGTACCCTTCCTCTCAATCAATATATTTCTCTTCAGCTATCTCATCATGAAATTGGGCATGACATGATGGCATAAGATAAAGTATGGCATGGTCGGTTTGCATGGTATCATGGGCAGAACTAACATCTACGACTGATCTCAGTCTGATTGTAGTGCTATGTTTCGAAGACACCAAGCAATGCTTCTTATACTAATTATAGTAATAAAAAAAGAATAAAGTAGCAAAAACTGTCTTTCATTAATGTGCCAATTCGTAGTCGCTTGCTAAAATTATTAAATGGAAACTGCAGCAGAATTTTCCCCGAAGGGATTCATTAGCTCATTAGATCAAGACAGGAAAATATAACATGTAATTGATCTTTCTAAACAAACCACACTGACGCAAATGACCCTTAACCCTTAAAGCGCCAAGCAAAGTTTGCAGCAGACGGCATTCTAAAATTTTTATTTTTTTTTTATTTTTCAAAGAAAACAAGTCTTGGTATTTCATGTGAATCGTCTGCTTGGCAGACGATTCACATGAAATGTCAAGACTTGTTTGCATCTGAAAATAATAAAAAAAAAATCAAAATTGTCGTCTGCTTTAGTCGTGATTGGCGCTTTAAGGGTTAAATCAGTTGACGCATACACCTGATCGTCATCATAGACCGTTTCGTCAGAACGCAAGTTGATTGAGAGTGACTGACCGATACTACTTAGAATAGACACCGAATTCAAATTCTGGCATGAAATGGTTTACTTGTATAAGGAGCCTTGATGAGAGAAGATAACGGGTTAGACTGGACATATGAATTAGCATAAAAACGAATTATATTTTACAAAAATCCTATCTTTTGGTATGTCCTCGTTTCTGATTTGGCTGATCAGTTATGAGTTTCTGACTGGTAAAGTAGATGTTATGTGTAGAAAAACTAGTTAAGGAGGAGTATTTTACCTTTGTTAGATTAGAAAAATAAAACTCATAGCGTGGTGCCAGGCTAATAACGATTAGTTAAATGGTATTTTACTGAATTGCAATGGTGAAGCCTTTGAAGTGAACTATTTTCTCTGCTAAATTTGAATATTAGCAGAATACATGTGTAAATATTTGTCTTATTTTACGAGAAAATTTACACTGACATTTTATGAAAATCGTCCCTAGTTCCGTGACTTTGTTCATGAAATGCAATTCCTGTTTTCTAGAAAAAATGTATATCAATAATTAGTTTTTTGGCAATATCTTTCATCGGTGATCGAAGGGTCAGCCCCTCCACCTTCGTACTTTATGCTAAGAAATGCCTCAAACAGATTTAGACAAGACAGATTTGTGGGGCTGTACAGTATAGGAAGTCATGTCGTAGTTTGCATGATTTTGCCTCTTTAATCCACACAAGAACGTGTGTAGAGTCATCTGACCAAGTAGTATATTCATAATTTGTTTATCTTAATTATTGTAAATCAGTTATTTATGTTACCCTGTCGTCATACATGGACCAAATGATGCTATGTTTGGAAATGTTTCTCTATTATTTCCTATAAACGTGTTTAAATGATATTGAAATGGGCTACCGTGTGATTACAGCCCTAATAAACACGCGACTATTTGAAACGGAAAACCAGATAGTGAAATATGGTCCACACTCTATAATTTTCATTGCTTTTACATGTTCTTTAATGGCGTCTTATTCTATTTTTGAACGGATTCTGCTTAACCCATTTATGCCTAGCTTCCCATAAAAAGGGCATTGGCAAACATTGTAGACCCAGATCAGACGCCGCAGAATGCGGCGTCTGATCAGGATCTACACTGTTTGCATTAAGTACAGGAATGTCTGTAACACATGGTAATAGTAAACACTAACCAGACACCCCTTTTTGGACAGGTTTTTCACTGAAAAATCCCGTCCTTTAAAGTAGCGATGTCCAGGCGGGCGGGTGCGTGGGCGTCTGGCGTTGGGCGTCATCCGACCTTTCACTGAGGTGATTCTAACAAATATCCAAAAACATATTTTTTTGAGGAAGTAAGAGTAAAACAAGGTATTATAAAAGAGGGGTTTAAGGGGGTCAAAATTATATAGGCATGTTTTCGTGATGCCAAGTACAGTTGATTGAGTCGTTGGAACAACCAGGCAGACAGTCTGCCATTTTAAGAAGGGGGATAATTTCGTGATGGTTTCCGCATGGTTTCCTAGACTCCAAACCCCTTCTGAGAAAGGGTTCTACTATAAAAAGCAGAGAATTGTTTACGTCCCTTCTGAAAAAGGGTTCATTCTAAAATGAAAGAATTTTCCCCGAATGCACATACTCTAAGTAAAAAGAGTTTGCTTGCCTTAGGAGCAAATTCTTCCTTTTAGAATAGATCCCTTTACAGGAAGGGGACAAAATGATTTTGAGAGTTGCCTCCACTGAAAGTGTATCAGTTCCCCTCTAGAAACAGTATTTTTATTTATTTGGTATACAGTCAACCCTCTTTATACCGACACTCGATACAACTACAAAATTCGTTATAATGACAATTTGAATGTCACGAAACCTTCGTTTCAGAGGTGACAGTTAAAGAGAAATTATGCTAGAATATTGTATTAAAAATTCAAGCAACATATGCTTTGGATATTTGTTAGAATCGCCTCACTGAGGCGATTCTAACAAATATCCAAAACATATGTTATGTGAGGAAATAAGAATAAAACAAAGTGTTTCTTACATATCATTCTGTCCATTATGAACGTGATGTGTCTGCCAGTTAATTGCAGTAGCACAAAAATATACCGTATTCGATCTAATTTCCGCACAGCGTGCTTTGGTTCTTCAAAACTACTGAAACAAAAGCTGCAGTAAAAATATCCACTTAAATAATAAGGACAAAAAGAAAGTTCATCATAGGAATTCATGAGGGAGCATTAAATTAGATACCTTATTCTGAGTTTCTATTTTACAAAGTTTACGTTGTCGGTACTCATTACTTGTCGAGGCGATTTAAATGAGTACCAACAACACATGCTTCTAAGAGAAATGGATAATGATACATGAGCGGTAATGTGAACACTCAGAAATCGCTTTATTGTGCTCTTATAGGACTTTGTGCGTTAATTATGTTGACTACGGTACACCACCTTAAGGAAGAAATAACCCCTATAACTTAATGGCTTGTATTTTATACCTCGTCTTGGTGACGAATAACTTATTGCATTCAACCAATTTCGTGATTCTATGGGTTCAAAATATTTAAGTATGACGCCATTTACCCCAAGGATTCGGACAGACAGGTCTGATCAAACAGTGTTGGTCCAGATCAGACGTCGCGTTCCACATTATTTGCCATTCATTCTAGCATTTTAGTCATATTAACAGGTAGTAAAATGGACTTGTACAAATTTAACACAAGTATGGTTAGGAGTTTAGGTGTCCAAATACTTATGATAAATACGATAGTCTGTAATACAACCACTATGAGTGCAGTATGCTTTTTATATCCAGCCACACGATAGTGGCGGGCTATTATCATTATAGTTTCACGTTGGACGTCCGTGTGTCTGTCCGTCCGTCCGTCCGTCTGTCCGTCCGTCCGTCCGTCAGTCGTACGTCCGTCCGCATTTCGTTTCCGGATGATAACTTGAGTAAACATCAATGGATTTAACTTGGTATGTGCATTGATATTGTGAAGATCTGATTTGGGATTGCTAATGGGCAAATTTCGTCAAATTTTGACGGAGTTATCTGCCCGAGACATATTTTCGTTTTCGGACGATAACTGGAGTAAATGTCAAGTGATTTTAACCAAAATTGGTACATACATTGATATTAAGGAGATCTGTTTGGGATTGCTAATGGGCAAATTTCGTCAATTTGTGACAGAGTTATCTGCCCTCGACACGATAATGGCGACACTATAATTGCGGGGTATTATCGTTTTACGTTTTTATTCAGTTATTGACATATACGACGAAGACATTGATAAATGGGCCGCCGGTTGACAAAAAAGGCCTTAGAGCATATAGGAATGCCGAAGCCCCAGACCAATTTGCGCAGCCACGCGTCGGATCAAGATCATCGCTATTAGACCTATATCTTTAACAAGGGCTCTATATTGTGTAAGCAAACAGTGAAAATCTTGACCAGACTGCGCGAATGCGCAGGCTGGTCTGGATCGTCGCTGTTTGCATATGTAATAAGGTCCCTCTTCTCATCCGCCGGCCTAAATGACTTGTGTGATAAGATCAAAGGAATAACCAGGAAAACAATCAGATTAAAAGAGGTTTGTGACATGACGAAATATTTTCAGAAATGAACAAAAGAATGTCAAAGGCAATGGTATCAGATAAGCTATAAGAGTGAATGACTTGTATGGACAATTTTAACCAATTTACGACAGAGGTCTGTGGCTTCGGACCAGAAATAAACAAAGCCGTTGTTTTGTGCAGATATACATGTTTAATTAAAATAGTGTAGAGGATGTCGAAGAATAGCCACAATTACAGATAATAGCCTACCAGTCACACCAAGAGGAAGAGCAAGCAAACAAGAAGGATTGTGCTCAAGTAGTGGTTAATTCTTAGAGGACTAACCTGTCCAGGAAAAGTGTGGTTAGGTAAACTGACCGGCTCGACATGACCTTAATAGTGTTGACGGGGCCGTTAAACACCAAACCAACCAGCCATGACAGTAAACAAGCCTTAGATCAAAAAAGCAAAGCAGCTAGCTCTTTCTTCACCAACAAGGTGATCACGGTGCTAGACAGGATCCACTAAACACAACAATAAGACAAAGAGGAGGACAAAACATGCATCACGAAAACATTCCTATATAATTTTGACCCCCTTAAAACCCACCTTTTATATAGTAAAACTGAGGTTTACAGGGGTATACATTATTTTTCTTATTTCTGCTCAAAAACATAGATTATGGGTACTCGTTAGAACCGCATCGGCGAGGCGGTTCTAACGAGTACACACAGAGGCGGTTCTAATGAGTACCCACAATATATATTTTTGAGCAGAAATATGAAAACTATCAGAATTTTTATCTGAAAAGTTGCAGTTTTTGGTGGTGAAATTTTCATTATATTTGAAAAGGCGTTTTCGTAATGAAAAAAGATCCGCATTGAGCAGCCACAAGACCACACAAAGAACAAACAACACCAGAAAAATCGCCTAAGAACGGTCTGTAGTAATAATAAACGCTCGAACAAAAAGCTCTTGCAGAAAGAAACAAAGCAAAATGGGCAGCTATTGAAGCGAGCCGACCGCAAGACCTGCACCAGGACAAGAAACCGCGACGCACAAAAATCAAACAGAACGCAAAATGGGCAACCACACAGTGGTTGTCCACAGTGCTAGAAAAGAAAAAGGACTCAATATGCAGCTTAAAATTGGGACCACAAAGCTTTACACACAAGAAGCAACACAATAACCCATTACGAAAACACGCCTATTTAAATATACATAAAATTTCACCTCCAAAAACTGAAAATTTTCAGATAAAAAATTCTGATATTTTTTTCATATTTCTGCTCAAAATATAATTTGTGGGTATTCGTTGTAACCGCCTCGGCGAGGCGGTTCTAACGAGTACTCACAATCTATGTTTTTGAGCAGAAGTAAAAAAAATAATGTTTATCCCTATAAACCCCAATTTTATTATATAAAAATTGGGTTTGTCAAAATTATGTAGGCATGTTTTCGTAATGCATCGCCTTAGAACGGCCAGTAGTAAAAAACTACCCGGCGGAGGATAAATCGATTTTACTGGTACCAAATCTTCACTATAGGTTTAAATATTGTAAGTGTACAAAATGTTTGTTACTAACAGACTGCGATATATTGATTGATTGTGTTGGGGTTTAACGACACGTCAACCCGTGTTGGTCATTTTGTGTCGTCTCCCAGAGAAGGGGAGAAGAGATAGAAGAAATGTAGAGGAGGGACAGGGGAGAAAGAGGAAAATGAATGAAAGTGAAGAAATAGAGAAGAAATAAAACCATTATTCGCCCGCCCGCCCACCCCTCCCCCCCCCCCCCCCTTCATATGAACCGTCTCATCGGGGTCTAAACTCTTTGCATCGTTTTCCAAGTTGGAGTGCAAGACTGAAAGGGCTAAACAATAAATTTGTGTCGAATCAGCTAAAAACTATCCGAAAAACATATTGAATATCTGCATGCTCTCTACATCACCAAAAATACTTTCATCCTTAATACTTCCTATAAATCACTACAAGTGTCAATCACACGAGTAATGGGCGAAGACTTACCTCATTCCCAATCTTTTTAAAATACATAGAATATATGCCAGTTAATTAATAATATAATTATTAGTCTTTTTTTATTTTATTCACTACCACCAATAACAAAACAGTAACCGTTTCCTTGGTAACAATAGTAATAAACCTCTCGAAATAGAAACCGGCTTCCCAGCTAACAAAATTACGTTTTTTAAACGTTTTGAAAACGTTACTGGAAACGCACAAAAACATTATTATAGGACGTTTTAATTACATTAAAATGGCAAATTTTTTTACGTCATAATAACGTTTTTTGGAATGTTATAAAAACGTCCTGATAACGTTTTGAGAACGTTATTTTAAAATATGCTTGAAAGGTTCTAATAACGATTTTGTAAGACGTTTATATTGCGTTAAAATGGCAATGTCTCGCACCTCTCAATGAAACCCGTACATATGCAGTGATGTGCTATGCACCGTACATATCGTGATATGCCATGTGCCTGCTTCAAACATCATCTGAGATCCGAGTCCAATGACAAATTCCACGCATCTTTTTTTTTTTTTTTTTTTTTAACTTCACAACCATGTGATTATAATATGTGCCAGTGCTACAGGCTCAAATAATATTCCACAAATTAAGTCCACTTATAAAATGTAGCTGACAATAAATAAATAAATAAATAAATAAATAAATAAATAAATAAATAAATAACCTAAATGTAAGACGAGATAGAACTTCATACATTATAATCTGTAACAAATTAGAAAGTTTAGAGAGAAAAAAAAAAAAACAACAAAAAAACATGAGAACTGATTACAATAGTAATATTAATTACCATCACACGCAGTAAACTCAAATTACAGGACGTCATAATAACGTTTTTTGGAATGTTATAAAAACGTCCTGTTAACGTTTTGATAACGTTATTTTAAAATTTGAAATTTTAAAGGCTCAAATAATATTCCACAAATTAAGTCCACTTATAAAATGTAGTTGACAATGAATAAATAAATATATAACTTCAATGTAAGACGAGATAGAACTTCATACATTATAATCTGTAACAAATTAGAAAGTTTAGAGAAAGACAATACACGAAAACTGATTACAATAGCATGAAGAGCAGCTCGTCACAATATTAATTACCAGACATGCAGTAAGCTCAAAATACAGGCTGTATAAGAACGTAACATATATATAATTAAAAAAAAAGATGGTAATCTATTCATCTACAAAAATAATTGTGTTATTTACCTGATTTGACTGGCGGTCGGCTTGCGAAACAATAATCAGGCACTAAATTATGGGGACAACACTTTATATGTGGAGGTGAAGTTTCGTGTTCAAGAACTGTTCTTAGTCGTCGTAGCCGATGCACGAAACAAGCATTGCAAGTTCAATGTATAAATACAATATTTTTTTTATTTAAAGTAGCTATATCAAGGAAAGTTTTCATCTCGTTTTGATAACGTGAGTGTGTTTTAAAAACGGCGTGGCTATGAAACGTGCTAAGAACGTTTTTATCACGTTGATACTTACATACCACATGCTCTGGTTGCGTTGCGTTAATAGGTAATCAACGTTCCTTTTTATTTAAGGCTTGAATTGATACGTCAAGCTCCAGCAAATAATAAAAATATATATAATATATATTATTATATAAAAATAATATAAATATATACTGGGACATTATTCAAACGTTACACATTACATGACAACATTTAAATGAATGTAAGAACGTTTTTAAAACATTTTGTAAACGTTGTGAAATTTTACGTTATTCTGAAACCTTTTCATATCTTCTATTTAAACGATCAACAGAGTTCGGGAATGGACTCAAGTGTTTTGTAGGAAGAAAAGTTTTCTACCTGCACCCACATACATTAAAAGCTGGTCTGTATTTAAAGATAACGTTAGCAAAACGTTCGTAAAATGTTAGGAACCAACGTAACCATTTTAGAACCTTTGGCAAACGTTACAATAACGTTACGTGTTAGCTGGGTTTATACATATGAGACCAGCGTAGACCCAGATTAGACTGCGCAATCTGATCAGGGTCTGCACTTCATTTATACAGTAGTTAAGGACTACCGTGCATTACGTACGCGACCAACAGACTCTGACCCGGATGTGCAGGCTGATATGACTTTACACTCATTGCATATGTCGTAAAGTCGTTTTCTATTCGGAAAGGTTGTGCTATTTCTTTCTACACAGAAAGACACATGGTGACACACCATGGTGACACACCAGTCTCTTCTCGCCAAAGTGAGCCGCAATGCTTATGTAAGCTGCGTAAAACTAGTCCAGCCTGCGTATTACGTTCTTATCCTGTGGTTTTCGCGGGTAGATTCAAGTTTACTGTCAGAATGGCCAAGTCCTGATCGGATCGTGCTCATGTTTGCAAAAGCAAAAGCACTAAGGGCGTTTAAGTGCGTGAATTTTATTTTTATTCTGTTTGTGTAAGTTTGATTTTTGCTATGCATAAACCTCTCTCTCTCTCTCTCTCTCTCTCTCTCTCTCTCTCTCTCTCTCTGTCAGACGACCTCGATGGCTCAGTCGGATTCGCATCCGACTGATCACAGGTCGCGGGTACGACCATCGCTGGATCCGGCAACATTCTTTCGTAGAGATTGATCATGAAATATTCTTTACGGTCATTATATCCCTTCCGCTGATTCACGAAGGACAGTTGTCAGTTATTGGCCAAAGAATGTGCACAAATACTGACTAACCGAGCCTGCCCAGAAAACTGACCGGCTCGACATGACATGGGCCGTAAAACCTCAACTCTGTCAATCAGTCAGTCTCTCTCTCATTCTCTCTCTCTCTCTCTCTCTCTCTCTCTCTCTCTCTCTGAAGGAATGTCCTTCATTCATACGTATTCAATGGAAGATAACCATGTTAGCATTTTATTTTATGCACCCTGGGGAAGGCTGCACTTTTTGACCTTGTCCACCTGAGTTGCTGTTTTCAGAATGCTTTCTATTCTGTCATAATCGATGTATGTACCGTGTAAATCTTCACCCGAGTGACTGTAAATAGCTGTTGTTGTTGCTGCTATTGTTGTCGTTTCTTAAAACCAGAACTTTAGTATATTGTACCCAGTTCTTGGAAAGCAGTTATACGTAGACTTAATCTTATCAAATTTCCTTTGATGAAATCTGTCCCTACGATGGTTAATTTACAATTTATTATCACACCACGTGTGATACCATATTTACCCTTTTTAAGTATTCGGATAGGCGAGCCGGAGGAAACAGTGTAGACCCAGATCAGACGCCGCATAAGCGGCGTCTGATCAGGGTCTATACTGTTTTCCACTCATCTGGTAGTGTTTTCTTTCTAGTCTGGCCCAGAAAAATTGACTCTTCAACTGTTTTTAGTTTTGTGAGTGCGTTCATTGCTCTCAAGGACTTCCTTATAAAGTCTGTTTTCACTATACAGCTGGCGTTAGTGTCGTATGGTGGCCGTAAAATGTCTTCCCGTACTTCACTATAGTGTAGTTTATATATTTTCTTTTCCTTTAGCTCTTTCATTGCCACGGGCGATAATAACAGGCTTTTGCAAACAGCATAGATCCAGATCTCATAGATCTCATCTGGATCTACGCTGTTTGACATTGTCTTTCAATTTTACATATAAACTTCTTTCCAAGCGACAGTTTTTTTGTTTTGTTTTTTGTTTTGTTTTGTTTTTAAAGCAGATGACAGATGTCGTCTAAAATTTAGCACCGAAGAGTTAAGATCAATAAGCCCATTCCGTGATTTTTAACAACATATGAGGGTCATTCCTTTTAGTCTATTAGTAGACTGGCTCCAGTCTCCAGTTACTAAAAATTCTCTCATAATCCTGTTTGATAATCCTCTAAAATAAAACCAAAATAATCACTAGACCAGCCTCTATAGTCATGATATTATTTTTGGTTTCATTTAAGTGGATTATTAAACAAGATTATAAGAAATAAATATTTAGTCATTGGAGACTGGAGCCAGTCTAAGTACGTCAACACTGAGGTACCTGTAGTAATTCAATGATAAGGAGATAAGGTGAACGAATATTTAGAGTAAATACGGTAAACTGTGTACTGAACTAAGTCTCTCATCAGGATCACGTTTGCGTTTCTACCGATATTATACGCTTTACGTTTGGTATCACCGCTGTCCGTACGTACATCCGTACGTGAAAACTGGTTTCCGTTCGATAGCTTTTGAAAATAAAATAGTGTATTGGATTCATATTTTATACACAGGTATATAATCATAAAATAAAGTTCAAGTCCGATTTAGGGTAAAATTCACTAATTACACCGCGTCCAACCGTACCGCCGGATAACGTCGTAACGCCGGATTTTCGGTCAGATAACGCCGGATTACGGTATTTATCGTAGGATTCGCCGCCATTTGAAGAACCGCGTTTGACGGTGGGTAGACATATCCATTTATTTAAAATATTAGGATAGGTTTTTCGAACATGAAAGGTAGCCTATAAGGAGCTAAATACATTCTTCGAACTGCCAAATCATCAATATATATACTTTGCCGAAATTGTCAAACACTCAAAGAGAAAATTGTTGTGCAGGTTCGGCCATACGATAAAAAAAAAAAAAAAGAAAAAAAAACATTCTTACTAGAGGAGATCGTACTTTCTTCATTTTCTTAAAATTCCTGACCAGCTGGTGGATGAAAATGCATTTGAAAATGACCCTGTATCTTAAACTGGTCATTGCTGAGATTTTTTACCGACTAAACAAAGACCGGGGCAAAATCAACGAAATTTATGGTAACGCCGGATTAAACGGTATCTTCTTGATCTACAACTGGCCAGTATTCTCGCAGACAAACACACTTGTAAAGGTAAAAACTTTACCTACACAGTCCAGTACCAATTAATCGACACTATAAATTGTGTTAGTTTTAGTACATGAAGTATCTGAATGTATCGATCACATACAATATCAAGCAATTCCGTATACTTAAAAATTATTTAGATCTGCGTACTTCCATCCACAGCTTTTATCCAATATTCTCCGCAGGCAAACACACTTGAGAGCATTTATTCAAAAAGATGTAACAATTATAGTGTGCAAAAAAGAGTTGAAAGTAATCGTTAAAAGTGAATAACTTGTTCAAGTAGTTTACAGACTCCCTCTGGATTTCTTTAGAAAAAAAAAGGGTGGGGGGCGGGGCGGCGGATATCATATCGTTTACCTCATTTTTTATTATCCTGCCTTCAGTTTGATTCGATTGCATTTTTCCGTTCATTTTAAGAAGCCTTAGATATACTTATCTTCCAAAATAGTGAAGAAGTTCCGAATTGGGTCTTTAAGTTTTATTTTTGACACATTCAGTAATAGCTTGATGATAAGATATTATCTAGATTGCAGATAAATCAAAATTTCACATATAAGGAATAAAGCCTGGTGTCAGTGTATAATACCCCTATCACTTTACTTTACTTTATTAGCATAAAACATTATAACATAGTTCATAGCCATATAAACATATAATCATATAATAGTATATATACAAATGAGAACTATCATACAGTATAATATGCTACATATTTTCTAAAGAGCAAATATTTATCTATAAAGTACAATTAATTAATTGCTCACATTAAGGTAAAAAAAATACATATATTATTTCAAATAGACTTTTAAGAGATGCGACTTTATGAAGCAAAATAAATAAATTTTGCAACGTTGTTCATGACTTTTCTGGATTTTGAAGAAAGTAAAGTGTCAAACTTGTTTATGTTAGGCCAATGGCAGAATTATGATGTAAAATATTATAATCTAAGATCTCGATATAATAGGCATACAAGTAAAAAGTGATATTCACTTTCTATTTGTTTCATGTTACACGATTTACATGTTCTATCAGCTCTTGGGGTGCCGTCGTACCGTCCTGTTTCTATTAATAAACTATGTGAGGAAGTTCGAAATCTTGTTAGTGCTATTTTGTATTTCTTATCTAATACTATATCTAGATATTTCTGGAGGTCAAAATTATGTTTAAAAATAGAATATGCTTGCAAACGTGGAGAATTATTTATGTTTCCGTACCATGATTGCTTGTAATTATCAAATATTCGAAGTTTTATACTAGCAAAAGGGATCTCTATTTCCGTCTGCAGTTGCCAAACATAGTTAAATCCATGCTCTTGCAATAATTGTTTTATCTGCGATGCCCAATTTTTGCCATTTTAATTACAATTATTGTCGGTGTCTTCTTTTAACATTAAGTAGACCTGTTTGATAAGGGATGTGTCTGGCTCTTTAAGCAACTTAATCCAATACTTTATGATATGTACTTTACGAATAATGTGGAGAGGAAACCTTCCTAGTTCACCGTATAATGCTATAAGATTTGTTGACTTCTTAACCCCTAGTATTCGCCTAAGAAATTTTGTATGAATAAGTTCAATGTCAGATGCTTCGTTCATGCCCCATACTTCTGATCCAAAATTTAGGATAGATCCTACAAGTGTGTCAAAGAGTTTACATTTTTGGGCTACTGGTAATTCGACAGTATTGAAAATTCTAAACAAATTGTGTAGAGCAAAAGCAGCATGTTTAGCGATGCATTTTTGGGTACGAAACCAATTACCATTTTTAAAAAACGTTATGCCTAAATATTTAAAAGAATCAACAACTTCGATCCTTTGTCCGTAAATGTAAAAATCGAAATATGTATGCCGCCCTTTTTCGAAAATCATGGCTTTTGTTTTGTTTGTGTTAATGTTTAAACCACAAACGTTGCAGTAGTCTTCTATGTCGTTCAAAAATGATTGGAGTGTTTCTGGCGATGTAGCAAATACAACTTGGTCGTCTGCGTATAAAATGAGAAATAGTTTTAGTTCATTTATGCTGAATATGTTGCTAAGATCAACATTGATATTATCTATAATGTCATTTACAAATAACATAAACAAAAGTGGCGAACTTGGATCACCTTGTTTCAAGCCAACCGTAGAGCTGAAAAATATAGAATAAGACGATTTATACCTAACGCATGATTTAACTGTATTGTACATAGATTTAATTGCTTGTACAAGCTTACAATTTAGGTGTTCGGACAGCAATTTATGCCATAGTAATGATCTATCAATTTCGTCGAAGCACTTTTCGTAATCTATAAAGGTGCAATATCAGGGACATGTGATTCGTCACTTTGGCAATTAGATCTATGCCATACCCACTGCAGTGGCGTGGGGCAGCTGTTACACCTTTTAATTTGTTTTGACAGCAATTTACACGTGTTGCAGATACTTAATATACTTCAAAGACAATAGTGAATCTTCAAACATTGTTTGGTTAATTAATTACAGCCTTTTACAAATGTACTACTTCACAAGTTCACAGGCCTAAAGATTAATGGCAGGTATTTCACACATTTGTCAACATGTGACAATTTTCTGCAAAAACATCAAAATTATATGTTAGCTGCTTTTCTCTGTAACCTTTAAAATTTTATGATCAAAGATTTTGTTAAATAATTGATATTTTCAAAGTTTAAGAGGGAAGAAGATTGTGTGTGTATGTGTGTGTGTGTGTGTGTGTGTGTGTGTGTGTGTGTGTGTGTGTGTGTGGTTGGAGGGAGGAGGTGGTGGAGAGATAGAGAGAGACGTGTGTGGTACAATCTGGTACAAACATTTTTTTCTGTCAAACAAAATAGGACCTTTCATAAATCCTTGATAAATTCAGCTTATTTATATTCCTGTAAATCAAAATATGAACAATTAATCTAACCTACATGTATAAAGGATAATAATAAAGAATGTTTGGTTAAAAAGAACAGATCTGTCTGTAAGTTCAGTGAGTCAATCCAATCAACCTCTTCAGTTGACCAGCAATAATGTATTTTGACTTATGATCAAATAAAAAAAGGACCTCAAATAATTACTGTTACATGTATTAATAAAAACTATTTTGTCTTGTTCATTGATGAAAATATAGTCTAACCTCATGTACATGATGTAGGGGGAAAGCTTTTAAGACCAGTTTAGCAACAGGACAGAGGCATATACAGTGATATAATCGATCCAATCGACCACCAATCGACCAGTTATGACCGGTTAAACCCGGTTTTAACCACCGGCCCGCTTAATACTCATATTGACCGGCTTTTTGCCAACCTTGTTTTTGAAGTATACGGAGGTGCTTGATCTTGTATGTGATCGATACATTCAGATACTTTATATACTAAAACTAAGACATTTTATAGTGTCGATTAATTGGTACTGGACTGTGTAGGTAAAGCTTTACCTTTACAAGTGTGTTTGTCCACGAGAATACTGGCCAGATATAGATCAAGAAGATACCGTTGTATCCGGCGTTACCTTAAATTTCGTGGATTGTGCCTTGGTCTTTGTTTCATAGGTAAAAGAAATCTCAGCAATGGCCAGTTTATGATACAAGGTCATTTTCAAATGCATTTTCATCCACCAGCTGGTCAGCAATTTTAAGAAAATGAAAAAAGTACGAACTCCTCTGGTAAGAATGCTTTTTTATCGTATGGCCGAACCTGCGTTAACATTTTCGCTTTGAGTGTTTGACAATTTCGGCAAAATATATGTATCAATTGAAGACTTTGCAGTTAGAAGAATGTATGTAGATCCGGATAGGCTATTTCATGTTCGAAGAACCTATCCTAATATTTTAAATAAATGGGTTTGTCTACCCACCGTCAAACGCGGTTCTTCAAATGGCGGCGAATCCTACGAAAAATACCGTAATCCGGCGTTATTTGACCGAAAATCCGGCGTTACGACCGGTTATCCGTCGTTACGGTTGGACGCGGTGAATTATGGGAGTTATGGCCCTTTTTCAACTTTGAAAAATGCTTTTCGTTCGATATCTTTTGAAAAGATTAGTGTATTGGAATCTTTTTTTATACACAGGTATATGATCATAAAATATAGGTCGTTCGATTTAGAGTAAAATCCATCAATTATTATGGAAGTTGTGGTCCTTTTTCAACTTCGAAAAACGGTTTCTGTTGGATATCTTTTGAAAGATTAGTGAATTGGATTCATAATTTATCAGTACACATTTATATAATCATAATTATATGGGTCAAGTTCGATTAAGGGTAAAATCCACTAATTATTATGGGAGTTATATATAGCCCTTTTTCCAATTTCGAAAAATGGTTTCCGTCCGATATCTTTTGAAAAGATTAGTGTATTGGATTAATATTTTATACACATGTATATAATCATACAATATTGGTCGTTCGATTAAGGATAAAATCTACCAATTATTATGGGAGCAATGGCCCTTTTGTAACTTCAAAAATGATTCCCGTTCGATATCTTTTGAAAAGATTAGTGTATTGGAGTCATATTTTATACACAGGTATATAATCATAAAATATTGGACAAGTTCGATTTAGGGTAAAATCCACCAATTATTATGGGAGTTATGGCCCTTTTGTAACTTCAAAAATGGCTCTTGTTCGATATCTTTGAAAAGATTAGTGTATTTGATTCATATTTTAACCACAGGTATATAATTATAAAATATTTGACAAGCTCGATTTAGGTTAAAATCCACCAATAATTATGGTAGTTGTGGCCCTTTTTTAACTTCATTTTGTACAAAATGCTTGTTTCCGGGTGAGGATGGTTCCTAGGCGGGGGCATGTGTGTCATATTGGCACATTTCTAGTTCATATATTATATGGTAAAAGTCCCGTCCCCCACATAGCTCTAAATACGCGTGTAGTGAGTTAAATATATTAATTCTTGTTTCTATATAACTATATATATGTTGTGGGTACTCATTAGAAGCGCTTGTCAGAGGCGCTTCTAATGAATACCCACAACATATGTCTTTATGGCAAAATAAGGAAACATCCATATTTTTGTTAATTAAAATCTGCTTATCTAGAGGTATGACTAAGAAGTATTCAAATTACATAAGAGTTTTTTTTTTATGTCATGAAAAGGTATATTTCATGTACATAAAGAATGAGTAAAGTATATCATTTTATTTTATTTTACGTTTTGCAAATTTCAAGACAAGAAGGTTAAGCCAAACAAAATATTGTAAAGACAAATGATCGAACACATGTGTATGAACGAAATAATGTTAAAAGCGGTGAAATTGTGTAGGTGATTTCATCACCAGCCTAAACGATTTCATCACCAGTCTGACAAATTATGTAATTTTAAGTTAATTTCTGTTTTCAGAAGATGCATTTTTGGTTCTTCTCGTAATCCCTGCTGTCTCTCGACGACAAAAATTGAATTAACGCGAGCACATATTGGGTCAACTACTACTTGTAACCTTATATTATACGCCTGTCTTCCTTGCAATTTCAGGAGAAGGAAAATATTTACAAAAAAGTCGGTCATTTAGCTAAGTCGAACTATCGTAAGTGCAAGTCCATAAATTGGAACGAAAAGGCCATATATCGTTGAAAGTAGGAGTAGGTGCCCTATTTTTATGATTCAGCTAATTATTAATTCATTAATTAATGGTGTGTTGACGCCTTTATTCTTTATCTGATGCAATTTTAATCTTATATCTGCTATATCTCAAACAATGATGGACGAAAACAAGTCTATTCAAATATGTTAAAATTTTCACCTCCAAAAACTTAAATTTTCAGATAAAAGACTGATATTTTTCTCGGCGAGGCGGCTTTAACGAGTACCCGCAGTCTTTGAGCATAAATAAGAAAAATAATGTATACCCTTATAAACCCCAGTTTTACTGTATAAAAGTGAGGTTTAAGGGGGTCAAAATTATATAGGCATGTTTATGTGATGTCAAGAATCGCAAAATGCGAAAAAGGTGTCTTCAGAGCATGAGATGGTAGCGACCTCAGTTGAAGGAAGAAAACCGTTTATCGAACACGAGCGACTGGGTAGAATCGCTTGGTAGGCAATCACGTGATTTCGATAGTAGGGTTCACGCATTGTTGTGCTGAATATCGGACGGGATTGGTAAGCGAAGTTTTTGTTCAGAATGGGGCAACTTTGATTGGGTACCATGCATAAAATCGACAAAGCTGTTAAAACTATCCATTACTGTGTGATAGGTACCTCGATCAAGAGTTGAACATTGCTGTGATAGGACTCACACGGAATAGTTTTCGGATGCAAACGGAATATTGCATCGAAATGGTTCTGTTGCTATAGAAAAGGATATCAAAACACATTGATTGGTTTTGTACGGGGCACCTGCATTTTACTTCATGCAATTCTGTTTGTTTATAGATAAGATAGGAACAATTGTCTCACCGAAATGCCGTAACAATGTTGCGTGTATCCTATCATATAAACCACATATTATCACGAAAACATGCCTATATAATTTTGACCCCCTTAAACCCACTTTTATGTAGTAAAACTGGGGTTTACAGGGGTATATATTATTTTCAAATTTCTGCTCAAAAACATAGATTGTGGGTACTCGTTAGAACCGCCTCGGAGCAGAAATATGAAAATATCAGAGGTTTTTTTATCTAAAAATTTTCAGTTTTTTGGAGGAGAAATTTTCTAGATATTTGAATAGGCTTGTTTTCGTAATGAAGTTATCACTTTGAGATTCGGATCGTCTTGAGCATGCGCAGTCTCACCGGAACCATTACCTTCTAGAGTATCTTACGGACTTGTAAGCGGACAACAAATTTCCTGATCTGACTGCGTGATTGCACGGTCTGAGCAGGGCCTTTGCTGTCCGCGAATGCCCCAAAGGCACCTTTTCGCAAGGATGCCCGCGCTGAAGGTAACTATGTTATCTGGTTCCCTGTAAATCATGATTTAATCCGAAACTTTTCCCAAGGGCTTGCATGACAGAGAGCTGTTAAACAAAACATAATGACAATAAAATCGAAACCAGAAAATATTTACTATTGGAATCCGAGCGAAAACAAGCAGTGTATTTACTCCCTGCAGGCACCTAAATTTTAACCAAGTGGGGTTAAGTAGCAGCGAATGACATTTTAAAATAAGATTGTCTTTTCTTTTATCGAGAAAATGTCTTGATAGGTCGTGAAATGCCAAGCCCTATTTTCTGTGAAAATAGAAAAAAAATACAATAATTTGCCTATAGAGTGCTAAAGTTTAAGAAAAAAAAAAAAAAACAAAAAAAAACGACCACCTTCGTGTAGAAGTCTAGACCATGCCCGGCGTCGTTCGGCACTGCGGATTGATTAAACGTTCGGGTGCTTTTAAATGCATTGAGTCTTGCTACGATAAAATAGTCCGCGGAACATGCACAGAGAGCAAAAAAATCTGCGCATCTGCAGAGGCTGATCAGGTTCTTTGTTGTTTACCAATATTTTCCAGAGCATTTCAGTGTCTGTATTCAGACAGCAAAGGATTTGATCAGATGGCGAATGATGCACATGTGATTTGCGCCTTCCTTCCGCCCCGAGGTCCAACATATAAAGCGACTGATTATTTGAGGGACACTTGCTCTCCTGCACACCAAAAGCGCCTCTTCAGAAGGGGGACAATAACCGTTTTGCCAGGGTTGCCTGTCCTTAAAGTGTGCCAATTCTTCTTGAGGCGCAGCACAAAGTTGAACACGAAAGCATATCATAACAACATCTTTAGAAAGAAATGGCAAATTTATAGATAATGATTTGAGTGAAACTAATAATGTATTATTAATAATTGCTTTAACCTTTACCTTTATCTGGATAAATTCAACAGACGACATATAAATGATATTTTTCTGATTTTTTTTATCCAGAAAACGGCATTTCAACACTTTATTCAAACTGTCTACTCAAGAGACAATTTGCATGAACTTTTAAGCCTATTTTCTGGGATAAAATAGGGAAAAAAAACTATAAAACTGCTGACTTCTGCTATTTTGCCCAGCATGCTGTGTGTTAAGGTCTTCTGGGAAATATATGCATTTAACCGAGTATATAGAGGACGAGATAATTGTATTAAAGACAACAACATATTGGATTATATGAACCTCATTTGAGAAAGTGGCTCTTTTCTCAAAAAGAAAAAAATGCGGGCACCGATGGCTCAAAGCTTTCCTTGCACGCTTGATGCATAGATTGATCGGATCTCCGATGTCCACGTAGTATAAGAGCCCATTTCTTGGGCAAAGCGCTATATTATTTTGTACTGAAAATAGTGACCTTCCTGGTAATTGATTCGGTAATAAAAAAAAAAAGTCGGTTGAATATATTTATGTTTTTTTCTCTGAGTGAAAACTCCAAATAAGGTTTACCATGTTTAGAAAACTTTAGAGATAAACATAAACAATACATCTAACTGTAGCTGCATACGCACCCTAACACGGGCTGAAGTGGAACTCGATTTTCCAAGATGCCAGAATAGGCTCATTGATCCCAAGAAAAATAAAAATTGCTCTATGAGGAAGCGCGTAGGGAGGGGGTGATTTTTACGGTCGCTACATTGCTCTATGAGGAAGCACGGGGATGCTTTTTTACAGTCCTACACGGCAGCTGCAGTGGTTAAAGTTTTTAAAAATTAATTTTAGAAACAAAGGAAGCATAAAATAAAGAAAATCGAAAAGCCGTTTTTAGGCTTTTTGACAGCATGGTAGTTTGCAGGGGAGATTTTCTACTGCCGCCACACTCAATCAAGGTTGACTCAGTGTTTTTCGTTTTATTTGCATGGCTGTGGATCGGGTCTAAGAATTTCTGACGATGCCGACCAAGATCTGGTGCTGTGTGTTTGACTGGGCCCACCATGGGTCTATTAGTGAGTTTCTTTAGCTCTGGTTGTCAGTGTCTGAGGTGTGTCATTCATCCTTGTTTAATCAGTGATTTAATTTGATTGCTGTGGGACTTTTTTTCTTTCCCTGTTTAACTCTGCATGCTGGGAAATTTTGTATGCTTTTTGTCGTCTGCAGATTTTTTTTTAAATTACCTTTTTCAAAAGAAAAACAAATCTTTCAGGAATACCATCGGAGTGCCAAACAGTTTGGATCCAGATCAGGCCCGACGTTTTGTCGGGCCTGATCTGGGTCCAAACAATTTGGAAAGGTTAACAACTGACGACAAAAGTTGCCACTAGCGGGGAAAGAGTTAATGTCTAATTGCTGTGCTTGGTGAGCTGTCGGGAATTTGGAGCGCGTCGTTGGCTAATAGAGAGTTTGGTTACTTCGCTCCGCTATTGTTTATTTGCTCTTCCTCTTGGTGTTATTGATGGACGGTGTTCTGTGATTGTGGCGCTTCCTGGACACTTTTTTTTTTTTTTTTTTTTTTTGCTGTCTTTCATTTTTTTTTCCTGGGATGTGTCACGGTCACGGAATTAGTTAGATTAGTTAGAGAGCCTCTGTGTAGGCCGATTGTTTTTGTACTTTTCACAAAATTTGCATTTAGGGTAAAGATTTAGTAAAATCAATGAAAACCATTTTTTATTTTATTATTGGCCGTTCTTATGCGGCGGTTCTTGTGTTGTTCGTTCTTTGTGGAGCTTTGTTGTTACTTGTTGCTGCTGGTCCTTTACGTGTTTAGTACTGTTCAATGACTTGCTGTTCTGTTTGAATGGTTTTGTCTGACATTGCGATCACCTGAGCTAATTGCATTTTGGTGTGTAGTTACGTAACTATCCGTCATGTTTAAGCTTTCTCTTGGTGCCTTCTGGATTTGTAACATTTCCTGGATATCATCTTTACTACAATTAAATTGCGATGATTCGAACACCGATAGCTCGTTTAACGGATGATTCGAACTCGTTTTTTAGTCCCTGCGAAATTCTTCCGATAGTTCAAGAAAACCTCTATTTAGGGAAATTTTCTTATTTTATCATGAAATTGTGTATAGTCATTAGAAAAACCTCATCGAGGTGATTCTGATGAGTACACTCAACATACAATTTTATACAGAAGATCAAAAAGATTTTCCTAAATTATAACCATAAATGTTCATCATCTTAAAGATGTTCGAAGCGATGAGGTTTTAGTGTAAGCTATTTTTAAAATTTTATTTACAGGTCCAATTTGTGGGCTTACGTGAACCTTATCATTTGTTCGTGTATGCGTGAAACCTTGTTGTAGAGTATGTATCAACGAATAGAAAATGTGACGTTAGTCCTTATCAAAGTTTCTCTGATAAAGACTTGACATCATATGCACACAAAATATTTGTTACTGTCTTTATCATAGCTCCAGGTAAGACCCTCTTTTCAACACGAAAAGCGTTATTTTTTTCTTATTTCTGCAAAAAAAAAAAAACAATAAAAAAAACATGTGGTGGGTACCCACTTGAAGCGCCTCGGACAGACGCTTCCAGTGAGTATCCACAACATATGTTTTCGTAGAGAAGTAAGAAAAATATTATATGGATATCCCCTCTTATCTAAGGCTATGTCCCATGCCACGTTTTATGAGACAAACAACCATTGCCCGTGTAACAACCCAATAAGCATTCTTTATAAATCTATAGCGGGCCGTTATCGGCCCGTCAGCTACCCTGACGGGCCGATAACGGCCCGCTATAGATTTATAAAGAATGCTTACTGGGAAAGGCATAGGCCTCGGAATAAGTAGGAATGATACCAAAGTATTTGAAGTCGTCTTTTGAAGGACTGTATAAGATGACAGTAAGGGCCAACTGCCACTTATTGCATAACGTGGCTCATCACTCGTTAGTATGGTAGTCATTTTGCTGATTGAAACGTGATTCAGGAAGAAAATAAAAACACATGCATGTTCTCATAGTGTTTTTGATTATGTTTCACTGTGATGCTTCACGGACGAGGTTCCCTGTGCGGACCGAACATAATATATTTATGTAATTTGGAGCTGCACCTGAACTAAGGGTGAGGTTTCGCGCAAGTAAAACTGGTTCAAGTTAGTGTTCTGCCGTATAATCGAAATAATCGAAAACTTATCGGATGAGCCCACTATCGGCAACTATCGATATTTTTTTTTTCACTATCAATTATTATTTGAAAGTCTATTTTTAGGAACACAGGCCAAAGGTCACATAATGAAACCTACAAATTAAGAGTATTATGAAAGACTCATTGACTAGAAACATGGTTGCAAAATCTGCTTTGTCTTGAAACAGCCTATATCTTAAATTACCCTAGTTATGCTATGCTGTTGCATTTTAAGTAATATAGAAACAAAGCGCATATGCTATAATGATTTATTACTTGACACCAGTTATGGGACATCCGATTGTATAATCGATAATCAGTCGGTTTTACTTTCCCGATAATCGATTGTGATTTTTCTCTCCGATTCCCAACACTAGTTCAAGTCCCCGGTAGTTTCCCTACTGACCGTTCCAAGCCGGTTCGTCTGTTGCAGTTCTTCTTTTCTTGTGCGTTTGTGGTTTCATATGCGGCGTTTTTTTGTTGTTTTTTTTTTTGTTTTTTTTCCTCGCCTCTCCATGTTTTGGGGTCTCGGAAGGACTGTGCTTCGTGATTGTGGCATTTCCTGGATATATTCACTTATATTTTTTATACTTAGTGGACAAAGATACAAAGCATTTTAGGGGAATGGATACAGTTCCAGGGGAGGTAATTCTGTCAGATTGTATTATCTCCCTTCTGAAAAAAGGGTCTGCTCTAAAACGAAAGAATTTGCTCCCCAAGGGAGCAAATTCTTTCCTTTTAGAGTAGACCCTTTTTCAGGTAGGGCTTGGTGTGCCGGATGATTATAGATGAAAATGTTGCTTGACATTTAGATAAATTCGTGTCCATAGCTGATAATTAAACTGAATCCCATCCCCGTTTTCACTTTTAACATTTAGGTATTTTAAATTGCATCTGTTGGTTTTAAGTACCATTCTAACTTGAAAACAACAGAAAATAGCTTAGTAACTAGTTAATTTCCGTACAATTCCTAACACATCAAAGACAAATTGACATTCCCTGTAACCGCTGACCCGCACTGTCTATGAAAAGGTGTTGTTCTTGCGAAAGTGTAATTAAACATTTCACCTTGAAGTTGACGTCCCTTGGGGAAAGATTAAATGTAAATCGATAGAAGATACGCAAACTGCTCTTTGTCAGGGTACTTTTGCACGTCATTGTGGAACATTCAAGCAGCTGTTTCACAGCCTGATATGTAATTACTATAGATCCGGGTTGCAACAGTGAAAACCTACCGTTTCACGTATAAGCCTTTAAACCTTACAAGATTAACTTTTACAAAAAAAAAGATTTATCTACGCTAAGCACACAATAAGTGTTAAAAGCTGATTGAAGAGTGACAGCAGTCAATCTTCAATTAGCGTAAACATTTATTGTCATAAATGGGGACCATCTTGAAAATCTATTTTGAACTTTTTTCTCATGAACGGAAAGGCCAACTGACTCTTAACTTGATAGGAAATATCGAGGCAATTTGTTGATCAAAAATAGCTAAAATTGATCAGATCGAAAATCCAAGATGGCCGCCGCAGCCGCCATCTGGACAATCTATATTGAATTTCTTCTCTTTAACCGAAAGACCAACTGACTTGAAACTTGGTAGGAAGTATCAAGGTTACTTGCAGATCAAACATAGCAAACTTGTTCCGACTGAAAACCCAACATGGTCGCTATCTTGAAAATCTGTTTTGAACTTCTTCTCTCGAAACTTAGTAGGATGTATATCGGTGACCTGTAGATCAAAAGCAGCTAAAATGGTTTTGAACGGAAGTCCAAGATGGTCGCCATAGCCGCTATGTTAAAAGTCTGTTTTGAACTTTTTTTTCCTGAACCGCAACTTCATTGGACGTATCGAGGTGCCTTGTAGATAAAACATGGCTAAAATCGTCTAATTTGAATCCAAGATGACCGCCATGGCCGCCATCTTGAAAATCTATATTGAACTTCTCTTGAACCGGAAGGCCAATTGACTCGAAAATTGTCTGATAATTAGGTGAGAGTTACAGTGTCATCTCGGCATTCCTGTTTCATATAGTTTTACATTTGAACCTAGGTAGAAGATTTGCTATCAGTAAAATCGATTTAAACCCTTGGCAGGTTTACTACTGAGCATTCTAAGCAGGTGGATCAAGCGTTGTTCATTCTTTGTAGGGCCTTGTTGCTGCTAGTTGTGTGGCTTTTGTCGTTTTTTTTTTTTTTTTTTTTTTTTTTTTTTTTTGTTTTGTTTTTTTTTTCTTCAGGTTTGTCTTATTAGCATACCTGAGCTATGCTCAGGATGAGCTATAGTGATCACTTTTTGTCCGTTGTCCGTCCGTCCGTTAATATTTTCAAACGACTTCTCCTTTGAAGCCGCTGAGCCAATTTTGCTCAAATTTCATATGGAGCTTGCTGAGTGTGGGGGAACGAAAGATTGCTAAAACGATCGCGGTCCGTTGACTAAGATGGCCGCCATGACCATATATGGTAAAAACCTTTAAAAATCTTCTTCTCAAGAACCGAAGATGCCTTTGAGTTGAATCTTTGCACAAATCATTGGGGACGGAAGATCTATCAAAGTGGCTAAAATGATGGTCCTACATTGACATTTGACCTTCTTACTTCCGTTTGCTTCCCTATGCATTTGTATGGGAACAAACGACTTCTCATTCGAAGACTCTGGACCAGTGTTGCTCAAATTTCAAGTGGGGCCTCCTTAGGGCGGGGAACGAAAGATTGTTAAAAATAGTCGGTAACATTTACCAAGATGGCCGCCATGCCCATATACGGTAAAAAAAACTTTAAAGATCTTCTCCAGAACTAAATAAGCCATGGGGCCTAATCTTTGCACAAATCATCGGGGACGGAAGGTCTGCCAAATTGCTAAAATGATGGCCCTACGTTGATGTTTGACCTTTTCACGGCAAGGTCAAATTTGCTTTGCCCTGCATTTGTATGGGCTCTATACATGTATGTATGGGAAAATGTTGAGAATTCATATTTTCCTTTAAAGACTATGATCCAACTGAGTTGAAACTTGATGAGAAGCATCGTGGTGCCTAGTAGACACAAAATAGCTATAATTGATGAGCCGATCGAAAATCTAAGATGGCGCCAGTGCAGGCGCCATCTTGAAAATTTTCGACATCTCTTCCCAAAGCTTTGGTCGATTTGAACCGAAACTTGCTCTGTAGGAACAGGAAAACATCTGGCTCGAAATGAGGTAAAATCATGTCGATCGGAAATCCAAGATGGCCGCCACAGGCCGCCATATTGAAAATCTGTTTTGGACATCTTCTCGTAAGCCAAAAGGCGAATTAAGTTGACACTTACAATGTTGCAACAGGCTGACGTGTAGATGAAACCATTTTGGATTGGAAATCCAAAATGGTCCCCATAGCCACCATCTTGAAAACCAATTTTTGACTTCTCCACCCAAACCGTTGAGTGATTTGAGTTGAAATACACTGTAGCTAGATTATAAAAGAATGACCCTTGAGAGCAATGAATACACACATACACACAAACACAAAAATAGATGAAGTGTCTTAAAATTACAATATATGATTGAAGTGACAATCTACAATGTATAAGCGGTAAGTTACTATCAACATTTTATTCTACGAGGTTTATCTTCCCAAGCCCCTATGCTATATACATGTATAAAATCATGATATTGTTAAACGCTTTCTCTTCAGAAATCAGTTGGCCAATTTCCACTAAGTTCCATGTCGATCCTGCTGTTGAAACGGGATTGAGAATTTGTTCAAATGGTCACGCTTCATTGACTGTCCTGCCCATATATGGTAAAATAATGACAAAAAAAAAAAAAAAAAAAAAAAAGACAAAAAAAAAAGACAAAAAAAAACAAAAAACATTCTTCTTCTTCAAAACCAAAACCTTCTCAAATGATGATCCTTTCATTAGTTGCAATGGCAGGATTGGAAAAAAAATGTTGCATAACCTCTGCATATTTGCAGTGGCTATTCCATTTAGGTGAGCGAGCCGTGGCCCGTGGGCCTCTTGTTGTTGTGAATTGTGGTTCTTGTCTGGCATTGGGGAAGAGAGCTGGTTCCTTTGCTGTTCGTTGGTTTGTATCCCGCGTGCTGCCCGTCGTGGTTAATTTACACTTCTAAGTATCATTGGTAGACTATGTTCTGTGAATATAACTTTTTTACTATTTTGATAATCAGTGAAAACCAACGGTGCATTCTCTGGTGAAAATGCGCACATGTACAGTTTGCATAAGCTGGCATAACGCGGCTTATACGCAAAATGCAAAGGCACAAAACATTCAAGAGCAATGGATACATCGTCAGGGGAGGTAACCGTCGACTTAATGTTGTCTTCTTTCTGAAAAGAGGTCTACACTAAAAGGAAGGAACTTGTTCCCAAGGGTAGCTGAAAAGAGATCTACCCAGGAAAGGAAAGACTGAATTTACTCCCTTCTAAAAAAGGGAGTTTACTCTAAGAGGAAAGAATGTGCAAATCCTTTGCTATAAGAGTCGACTTCTTTCCATGAAAGCTTGCTGTGCCGGATCGCGCGTGTGCGCGCGCGCGTGCATGTGTGCCTGCTAGTGTGTTTTGTCCTGTTTATTGCCGTATTATTGTGTTGTGTTTGGTGGGGTCCTATCTGGCGTTGTGATCACCTCGTTTTGGATTATTGCTTTTCATTTATTTGTAAGGTTAGTGCTATCCGTCATGTTTACTCTTCCTCTTGATGTCATTGTTAGGCCATGCTCTGCATAGGCGTAGCGTTCATTACGCATATTACGTATGTACGTAACATACGTAAGAAAAAGAATATAATTTGCAATAAAGAGACATCAACTAACGTTAAATATTTTGCTTTTTTCCCATAGGGTCTTTTCTTAAAGGAAAAACTTGATCGCTTCCGAAATAGGAGCTACTCTTAAAGGAAAGAATTTGCTCCCTCTGGGAGCAGATTCTTTCCTTTAAGAGTAGCTCATATTTTGGAAGCGATACTAGGGATTTTTTTTTTCAAGATTTTTCCTGGATGTGCGTAAAAAATTCCGTTCTGGCTACGCCTGTGCTGTGTGATTATGGCTTTTCTTAGAAATGTTTACGGTTTTGATATACGAAACGGTGGAGTTTCCCGTGTTGCGTTTCAGGTGTAAATTAGTAGAATCATATGTAACATGGTTCATTATAGAGATAAACATGTCTCAGCTTTGTATGTTGACATTTATATTATTTTCCATCACATGTGTTTATTATCAATAATATGACGTATACCAGGTCAATATCTGTTTATTTTCTATCACGCTGGGGACAAGTTTCATGCGTTAGCACGTGCGAGGACAACATCCTTACCGCGTGAGAAACAACGACTCGCACATACACTTTCGACACTATCTAGCTGTCACGTAAACTAACAGCAAAGAGCCCTGCAAGGCGTTTAAGCCGTGCCAAAATCTCTAGGTGGCCTAGGCATTCAAGATAGTCTATAAAATACTGGAGGTTTCTCTCTGCATTGATATATTATATGAAAAAACACACACACACACACACACACAAAAATAATATGTAAAAAAAAAAAAAAAAATGTCGATGGGGAGACATAATCACACAACAAGGGGAAGAGCAAACAAATTAGAACGGACAGCACACATTGCAAAGCAAAAATCAAAGCACTGAAAGCACTGATGGGTCGATTGTCTCGGACTGTTGGCTGGGAAAATGGTCTTGAACGGGGACTGTTTCATTTAACCCTTAACTTCCTGTAATTTGCGCAAACATGCAGATCCTGATCAGACGCCGCGTTCTGTGGCGTCTGATCTGGGTCTGCACTGTTTGCCAAAGTCTCTGATGTCCCAGTCCAGATGTTAAGATAACCCTCTATCAACCTCACTGTGACGTGTCAGCGACAAGAATAATGCAGCTATAAATAACGGTTACCTGGATTTCGTCTAACGCGCGGTTTGATTACAATTGTCAATGATAATGCAGTGGACAACTAACTTAAGGAAATTTTGGCGTTTGTATACTATGGCTCGATTTTAAACAATCGACCCTAAAAATGTAGGGCAACGAGGTTTTGGACTGATTCCTCATTTGCAACAATGGACGTATCAAAAGTTCAAAGATACCAGTCCACATCAGACATCGGGGATGAAAGGGTAAAGTAAAACATTCTTTCCATGGTAAAATATCACGAAAAAATACCTATATAATTTTGACCCCCCCCCCACACCCCCCCCCCCCTTAAACATCACTTTTATATAGTAAAACTGGGGTTTACAGGGGTTTAAAATATTTTTTCTTATCTCTGCTCAAAAACATAGATTGTGGATACTCGTTAGAACCGCCTCATCGGTTCTAACGAGTACCCACAATCTATGTTTTGAGCAGAAATATGAAAAATTTCGGATTTTTTTATCTGATTTTTTTCATTTTTTGGTGGTAAAATTTTCATATTTAAATAGGCATGTTTTCGTAATGAAGTGGAAAGTTCAAGTCGGGGTAATACCCTAATTAACCTAAATATTCGGTCACCTTAACTCCTATCCATCCTTATCTTAAAGGCTCAATGTTCATAGACATTTTAGTATCCAAGAAAGGTGTAATAAATTGATATGTGGTATTAATACAATCATAATATGTGACACCTGACAGCCTGTAAAATTTCAGTTAGTCTTTCGTTCTTGAACTGGATCAAAAATGAAATGTCTTTTTTTTATCGTATCTCTGAATTAATGTTGCCAACTTTAATTCAGAGATGAGTTTTAAAAAAATCATTTCATTTTTGATCCACTTAAAAAACGAGAGACTATTTGAAATTTTACAGGCTGTCAGATGCCACATTTTATGATCATGTTAATACCATATAAAAAATTATGAAACCTTTCGTGAATAAAAAATGTCTGTTTTTGAGGAATACTGAGACTTTAAAAGCTCCTCTGTATTTTACTATCTGGTGATTCGTCTAAACGAATGGTGCCTGAATGGCAAACAGAGAAGACCCTCATCTGTATTATGTCCGGATACTTAGGGTACGTGAGGTACATGCATAGAGAACAGCCAAACTCACTAGTACACAAATACAGAGGTAAAAGTGCTGTTGTAAATATTATTTTATTATGTCTTGCTTATTTAATGAAGACTTTAAAACCTATTAACTATTCTTCAAAGGAGTTTTGAAAGCATCAAACAAACATATTGGGGTAACTGTGTTGTTTTTATCCGATTTTAATATAATTAAATTTACTGGTCTTTTGGGACTGTTCAGCTCATACGCAGCATTTTAGACCGGCCTCGGTGGCTCGGATGCGCGTCCGACTGGTGATCAGGAGGTTACGGGTTCGCCCCCGCCAGGTCGGCAACATTCTTTCGTGGAGATTTGATCACGGAACATTTTATACGGTCATTCTCTCCCTTCCGCTGATTCAAGAAGGGCAGTTGTCAGTTTCTGGCGAGAGAATGTGGCACAATACTGGTTAACCGCTTAGAGGACTAAGACTGCCCAGTAAAAGTGTGGTTAGGTAAACTGATCGCGCTTGACATGACCCCATTGGACTGACTGGGCCGTAAGACCTCAGCACAACCAAACAAACGCTGCGTTTTATTTTCACATGTGTTTTAGGCAGAATTCTATTTTCACATGTGTTTTAAGTGGAACTTTATTTTCACATGTGTTTTAAGTGGAACTCTATTTTCATGTGTGTTTTAGTTGGAACTCCATTTCCAGCTGTGTTTAGGCGGAAATCTATTTTCGCACGTTTATTTTTTTTTAAGCGAAACTCTATTTTCACATGTGTTTTAGGCGGAATTCTATTTTCACATGTGTTTTAAGTGAACTTTATTTTCACATGTGTTTTAGGTGGAACTCTATTTTCATGTGTGTTTTAGTTGGAACTCCATTTCCACCTGTGTTTAGGCGGAAATCTATTTTCGCACGTTTATTTTTTTAAGCGAAACTCTATTTTCACATGCGTTTTAGGTGAAATTCTATTTTCACATGTGTTTTAAGTGGAATTCTGTTACATGTTTTTAGGCAGAACTCTATTTTCACTTGTGTTTTAGGCGGAACTCTATTTTCACATGTGTTTTAGGTGGAACTCTATTTTCACATGTGAAAATAGGGTTTTGCCTAAAACGCAGCGTATGAGTGAGTTGCAGTTTTATTTTATTATTCACATGAACTAGCTCATTCAAATTTTCTTTCTTCTGTTTGTTCTGTATTTCCAAGAGACCCAACCCCTCCAGATAATTTTGATCAGATTTGCATGCATACATTTATATATATGGTCTTGAAATTCAGATACACTCTTCAACATTGCCGTTCTTTTTCAATATTCAATGTACATTTGTTCCCAAAGGCCAGACTAAACTGAGGTATTAGGCAGTTTTGTTTGTGTTGTTTTTGTTTGTTTATTGTTTTTTTGTTGTTGTTTTTTTGTTTTGTTTTTTTGTTGTTGTTTTTTGTGTTTTTTGTTGTTGTTTTTTTTTTTAATAAAACCAGTATTTTTTAAAATGTAATTACAGTCATATATGAGGTTTAGTACTGTTTCGATGTTTCCGTCTTTCATAGCGATGATAATCTGTTAACATTGTAAAAATCCTTGTGTGAACACCGAAGAATGCGGCCACGAGAGGACTTGACCCCATCAATGTTAGCGTATTTATCTTAGGTATTCGGGCACCTTAACTACTGTCTGTATCGGGCCTAAAATTTGAACAAGTCCATTTAACTGCATTAACGATGTGTCTAAAATACTGCTAGATGAGTGGCAAGCAGTGTAGAGACAGATCAGACGCCGCAAAACGCGGTGTCTGATCTGGATCTACACTGTTTGCTCCGGCCTATACATCCAAATACTAAAGATAAATGAGGAAGTTTTATTGGTGTCAGTTTACTGTGTAAACAGATGTTTATAAAGCTGTTTACTTGAAAAAGGAACGATACCTAAAATGTGTGTAAAGGTTACGAAAAGATATGTACATAGAAAACATCAACATATTTGTTACATTTGACAGTGATTGTTTACAAACTTGTCTATTAAAATAATAATGTTCGCATTTATATGCGTTAAGCACCCTTTTCGCATGGTGTGATTGAGAATACGACTGAAACCAAGAAGACAATGATAGTCCTTAACGCTCACCTGTGCTGAAAGTAGGTCAAGATGACGCAATGTCTATTGCAATCGTTAATCTGGAGAACTTACTCTAAACAAATCCATGCCCCAACCCCACCCCACCCCCTCATCTGCAAGTTAAAGGAAGATCCAATTAAAACCGATGGAGCTTTGCAGCAAACAAGGTTAATTATTGGCGGCTTTAGCAGTCAAAGGACATAATTATATGTATCAGATTGTGTGGTTTTTCAATTTTTTTTTTCGAAATCTGTAAAGGGTAATAACATTCTTAATGTTTGGTACACTGTAATCTCAAAAGAATATTATGGTTTTTCCATCCAATAACCTTCAGCTTGATAGATGAAAACTGTACAAAAAGTTGGTCGTGTGTTAAAAAAGTAGTAAATAGAAAGGAAGGCAGTGATCAGGAATCGATACAATTACCTAACACCTTCCGTCCAAGACACCAAAGGGAAAAAAGGACACACTTAAAGCAACGGCACCACAATCAAAACACTACAAGCAGAAAGCCAAAAGGACAGTTTCTTTCCCAAAAATTGGCCAGACGGCTATCAAAATTAAAACAATTCACCAGGACATACATGCAAAGACATACACGTCTCCTCGTACTTCACCATAATGCAGGTTATATTTAATTTCTTTGGGATCATTTGGCCCCATTGTGGTATCTTTGAAAATGTTCTGCTCATGTGTACGCTAGATTTCACCAGGACATACATACAAAGACATACACGTCTCCCCGTACTTCACCATAACGCAGATTATATTTATTTTCCTTTGGCATCACTGGGCCCATTGTGGTATCTTTGAAAATGGAGTTCTGCTCATGTATACGCTAGAGTTGCAAAGTTCGTTACTTCATGACAGAAATAGTAAACCACAACAGGAGCACCACCTTGGAACGGTCAGTAAAAGTTTTACTTGGGGGCTTAAATCGAGTTTACATGGCCACAACCCTCGCACTTAGTTCTGCCGTGGTATACACAAGACATTTGTTCAGTCCGCGTGAAGCGTTTCTAACTCGTTAGTGCAACATCTCCGAGAACAAAACAAAAAACAAACGAATACAGAGATGAAACTCTATCAAAATTTAGTGTACTACAACCCCGAAATAATATGTACTGTACCACCGTATGGTCTAACAGTCCACCGTTTCAGCCCTATGCGATGGCAACTGTACGAGGAGTTCGCCGGAAATGAAGTCCTACCTGAACAATCTTTAAAGAGTAATGTCTCTATCAAAATTTGGTGTACTGTAACCTCGAAACAATATGCCCTTTACCACCTCATAGTCTAATTGTCCACCATGTACTGTACATGCCGGTACATTTACTGGAAGCCACTTGCCAACATTTACCATCAACGGGATCTTTATAAAGTGTATGTATAGCATACCAAATTTTAACTTCCTGGCTTAAAAGCTATCCCAGCTATGACTGGCTACGAACGTAACATACGCACGTATGGACGTAACATCTCGGCGAAACGCAATATGCCCCACCCAGCCAGTATTCTTTATAAATCTACAGCGGGCCGTTATCGGCCCGTCAGGGTAGCTGACGGGCCGATAACGGCCCGCTGTAGATTTATAAAGAATGCTTATTGGGACTGCTGCCTTCGGCGGGCGGGTGGGGCAAAAAAGGTAGCATAACAATAACATACTTTCGTCGCATTTCAGTGTTGATAGTGAAGATTCTTCTTGGGCCGCTTAAGATTTTTTACTCCATACCTTATAGGGAATCATTCGTAAATCAAATTATAGTCGAACCTCAATAGTTCGTGCACCGATGGCTAATTTACCATGGATAATTCAAACTCGTTTGTTTTGAGTGCCTAAGACAATCTTCCGATAGCTAAGAAAACAAATATTTAGGGATTTTATTATTATGAAATTGTATGTTGAGTGTACTCATTAGAAATGCTTCATCGAGGCGATTATAATGAGTACACTCAACATACCATTATTGTGTAGGAGATAGAAAAGCTTTCCCTAAATTATCGCCATTTGCGTCCTGAGTTAAGAGAAAACCATAGCTATTAGCGCCAGGGAAGTCAGTCTCCAAGCATGTTAGAAATGCATATGCTCAGACGAACTTAACCGCGAACATGTATAGACTCGTCATAGCTTGGATGATTTAACATTTTGCTTTAAGAGACGTAAAACACAGCCACCATCAGCTGTAAGAACAACAGTCCCTTACAACAACCTACCTCCTAGGCAATCATTATAAAATAGTTCACTTTTTCTCAGGCATTCCTCTTACAACAAGTAATTTCTTAAAAGCAATAAGGCATACCAAATTAAATTGGTCAGACAGACAGCTGCAATAAGTCAGAATATTAATTGTTCTTTTGTGCACTTTAACGCCCAGCAAGCTTGGTATAAATTTCATCATACGACTTTTCGATTTATTCCCTTATTTTCCCCCAGAAAATAGGCTTTGACATAATATAACCATCCAAGTAAGCATTGTACAAAAATCTATACCAAGCCGTTATCGGCTCGTCAGGGTAGCTGACGGGCCGATAATGGCCTGCTATAGATTTATAAAGAATGCTTGCTGAGATGTGACCAAAAACACGAAATAATGATAGTTCCTTTGAAAGATTTGGAAGCTGTACCTCTCAAAGCTGTAGGAGAAGGGGTCATGTTGTTTTTTTATTATGCCCTACGCCATTTCCATTTGGGGAAGGGCATATAGCATCACCGCTGTCCGTACGTAAGTCCCTCTGTCCCGTCCGTACGTACGAAAAATAGTTTCCGTTCGATATCTTTTGAAAAGATTAGTGTATTGAATTCACATTTTATACACAGGTATGTAATCTTAAAATATAGGCCAGGTTTGATTTAGGGTAAAATCTGTCAATTATTATGGGGGTTATGGCCCTTTTTCACTTTCATTTTTTACAAAATGCTTGTTTCCGGGTGAGGATGGCATCTGGGCGGGGAATCTGTGTCGTATTGACACAGTTCCAGTTTCTTCTACTTCTTTACTACCATTCGCGTTCGCTCAGTCTCCTCTCTAGCTCTCGCTTATCTCTTCTGCCTCTTCTTTCCTTTTTTCTTTTCTCTCTTTCTATGGAAGACGACGCAAAATGTCTCACAAGGGTTGTAATATCGCTAAATTAGACGTACTTACGTTAAAATTGAAAACTGCTGGACTTTAACCCATAAAGGCATTTTCTCTACCTTAATACGGATTTCTCTGCTGATCGCACTTTCGGTACATTACGAAAACACGCCTATTCAAATATATTGAAAATTTCACCACCAAGAACTGAAAGTTTTCAGATAAAATTCTGATATTTTTCATATTTCTGCTCAAAACATAGATTGTGGGTATTCGTTAAAACCGCCTCGCTGAGGCGGTTCTAACGAGTACCCACAACCTATGTTTTTGAGCAGAAATAAGAAAAAATAATGTGTATCCCTGTAAATCCCGGTTTTACTATATAAAAGTGGGG